>LR812540.1:12164202-12701702 GCA_903798195.1 Danio kyathit
ACAAACTATGCAATAAGAAAGATACAGCAGCGGGAGCACACAACGGTCGCCGGGGGAAGGAAAGGGGAGAACTGTTGGAGGTAATGCGATTACCATGCAAAAAACGGAATAAAAACCTGAAATGCTAATGAATGCAGAATAAACAATGTAGATACTGGTGAATGACTATACAGAATAAATAAACTGATACAGTGGAAGCACTCAATGCTGGCAGTGGAAACAGGAAGGTGAGGCTCTTGCAAGAGCGGAAGCACGTGCTGACCCCTGCGGAAGTCTGAGCTTAGGGTCTTGCTAAGGTGGAGAAAGGAGATTAGATGAGTCAAAACGCAAGGGTTAAGAGCTGGGAAGGAACAGCTGAAGCACTTAACACTGGCAGGGGGAACTGAAAGGTGAGGGTGATAAGGGGGGGCTCTTGCGAGAGCCAAAGCTCGTGTTGACTCCTGCGGGAGTCTGAGCCATAGAGGGGTTTGCCAGGGATCAACAGAGAGATGGCTTTAGCTAGAGGATAAAGGGGTGGCTAAGGTAGGGCTGAGGGGTTTGAAAGAACCAACAGGGGTTCTTTGAGGTGAAAGATTAAGGCGAATGTAGGATTTGAAAAGCTTCAGAGGACCAACAATCGAGGGTCTGGATCTGATGCTGGGAAAGCCCGTTAATGACTGCTGTGGTGGCAGTACCAATTCTGAAAGAATGGCTGGAAAATGGTTCAGGAGGGAATCCTGAGAGGCAGAGGACATTGAGGTGTTTCTGGAACCAGAGACGTGATACTGGACGATTAGCGTCGTCAGTAAAACAGAGGGGCTGGGGGGTTTGTTTCTTGTGATCTCCTTGAGTGTAGGGATGCTTAAGGAAATGTCATTTCTGGAAAGGGAGGGATAGGCGTTGGGTTGGGGTCCACTTCTGGAGCTGATGACCAGAGTTCTGGATAGAAAAAAGAGAAAGAGTCAGTTATTTGATTTTGCAACCTTGGCACGTGTTAAGCAGATATGATAAATTTTATTTATTTGTTTATTTTTTTTTTTCGCATGGTAAAATTTAGGTGGCTGAGAATGAACAACAATACATGTTTGTTCAAGTCAGTAGATGCCTAGAAATTCAATAGATGTATTGGGTCCAGCCTCTGCGAGAGGAATACCTAGATTGGCGAAAACCTTTGGGTGATCTCTAGGTGTTTGGCTGGAAGCGATGTGGGGGGAAAGATGATTAGAATATCATCTTAAAGTTGGATGAGACTTAGGAAATTATTAGATAGAATCCATTAGTCAGAGAACTTGCGAGTTGCACTGCTTATGGGACTAATGCATGAAATCTTGAATGGTGGGCCAGAAAATGGTCCAATCATAAAGTGGTTGTTGATCTCTTTTATAAATAAGATGATCAGCAGTTCTGGGTTCTGCGATAGCTGATTAAAGATTAGGACAAAAGACTAATGGAGGGGAGAGCTGAGTGGAGAGCCAGGTGGAATCCGTGGGTTAGACCTGAAATGAGAAGTCAGAAAATTAGTGTCAGGGTGAGAACGCAGTTCTCTAGCACGGTGAGGAATATTTACAGGAATAGACAGATAATGTTTAAAATTTTTTGGTAGACATTTGTCCCCCACAAGATGGTGGAGGGATGGACAGCTGAGGATATGGAGCATGGTTTGGCTGGTGGTCCTGGAAATACCTCTTGAAGGCAGAGTAGGTGAAGTGATAAGTTTAAATCCTTCTGGCATATTACGATTGGACTTCTATGTTCGATGTGTACAATATTTTCATTAGCTGGGTAATTTTCAGAAGTTAAATAGCTATCGGAAGTGGTCGGTTTATTTATTTAATTTTACTTATTTTTAATTAATTTATTGATTTGACTTCGAAAACGCTGTTGACATTTAATTTGTACTTGAACTGTACTTATTAGAAACTGAGTCAATGGAATGTTGGCTATGGGCTTTACTTTAAAACATGATTAAATAACATTTGGGTTTGGAATCTTAACATGATTAAAATTAGAAGCATAACTGGCCCAATTTATGCACGAAGTCTTTGCAACGGAGTCTGTTCATGAACTATCAGGAGAGAGGGCGGGACTATCTCATGTTCTGGGAGCTCTTGGATGGTGACACTTCTCCTTTCAGCTATTGGCTCAATGGAGTGTCAATCAAAAGTGCAAAGCTCAGCGGCCATTTTGTAGACCAAATTACAAGTGTTTGTCTACAAGATGCTACTTTACTGAACGCACTCCAGCGACTATTTTGGATGACAGCAGTGCATCCATGGATGTTTATCAACATATAAATATGTTATGGACTAATGTTTTACGTATTGGATTGCTTTGATCCTTGCAGTCGAATTACTCCAAGCTGTTAAAATGTTATGGACTTGTGGACGGGCCAGAGGCTTAAGAGGTGGGTTTATTTGGTTTGTTATAGTTTCTGGTTGGACACAGTTCAACGGAGGACACCAAGTCCATAGTGTTTGTGTCTTTTAAAAATGGTTTAAATTATTCTAGTCACGCCTTTGTAAAGATATACAAAATGTTTAGTCTTGCTAGAGAGTAGTTATTTTGCAAGGCTTCCCCTTAAGGCATGCTATGTACGTTACCACAGGTGGACTGCTAAGAGAGCAGTGGGAGTTGGGCTTCATTGCAGTGGATGTGGCTGAAGTCTCAGGGAGAGCAGGGCTCTGGTTGAAGTTGTAGATGTTTGTTGGTTATTTCCATATTGCTAGGCTAAAAGTGTAATGCTGTAAAAGTTTTTTGGAGCTAGAGCTTTCTAGTAGCAGGAAGCGTTCTTCCATACGAAGATAACTGTGTACTGAAACTGTGGTTATTTATAGTAAATAGGGAATCATATGATTGGGAGATCATGATTAGTTTAATGCGAGACCAGCTGTGGTAAATCACAAGCACGTGATCCTCTCGAAATTAGTTTATGAATAAACTTCACTTGTTGGAGGTAGAGATCTTGAAACGGGCTTAATAGACAAATATTTGCATCTGTGTATAAAAATGTTGCTAGTAAAATAAATAGCTTTATTAGAAAATATTTATTGTAAGAAAATTCTCTTTCTCGGGTCCCTTTTATCTGTTATTGTGTCACCAGTGAGTGTCTGCATCAGAATCGTCCGAGCGCTCGGAAAGATGAGAAGAAAATCAGCTGAATGGTTCAGTATGATTTAATTCTAACACAAGGGAGGAAAAACCAACAATATATACACATTGAGGACACGCCCTATGGCTGAGCCCTAACACAGGAAGGTATTACCATAAAAAGCGACAAAACAGTGAGACAAAGACCGCTTACATCTGGCAAAATGTGTGTGTGTGTGTGTGTGTGTGTGTGTGTGTGTGTGTGTGTGCTTATCGAGTGTCCTTCGGAGGCGGCTGGTGTATCAAAAAGAGGAATGGAATGTTCACAGTCCAAAATCAACCTTTCAGAAACACAGCAGAGAGAACAAGAAAAATAGATCATAAGAAAAACAGATTTTACATCAATAAGCATAATAAAATCCTTCAATCCCCTCTTTTAGGCTCTAAAAGCCTAACGCATAGGAATACGCTCATATCCACGACCAGTCATACTCTCAATGGTGGCATAAACACGATTCATTATACATTGTATAAGGCATGGGCCACAAAGGCAAATCAGCAACATAACAATAATACCAGGGATCATCATTGATATAAAGGGCGTCACCCAGCCAAAAGATTGTGGAAAATATTCCATCCACCATTATGATCAGGGCGATAATCAGCTGTCATTACATCCTTTAACTTAGTCAGGGTGCCTAAGGCATGGGTCATAGCATCACTGTTAACGTCATCTGATATGTAAGTGCAACATGTTGTGTTTAGCAATACACACACACCTCCAGTAGAGGCAGTCAAAAGGTCAAGTGCCATCCTGTTTTGCATTACCATAGTCCTAATGTTAGAGATCTCTTTATTCTGGGCCTTATCTATCACCTGTGACGCATTAACAAATAAACCCAACCTGTAATCCAAGGTTTCAAGTCTCAGCATAACCTTTCCCACACCTATATTAGGAAACAAAGTCAATGTGACCTTGTTGCTCGTGGACCATAATTTGAACTCTTCAGGAACGTCCTGACCCCATATTGGGTCATGGGGTGCAAAAGTGGGCACACTTCGTCGTCTCCTTGATATAGTGCCTGATACAGCGGTCATAATGAACGTGTGGTCAGTAACATGTATGGGGGCACACTGTCCAGTCCAATTAGCAGGTAGTGACATGTAGGCTGTTCGTCCACATAACCACCATCCGCCCTGGACGACATAGGTGCCATTGGAACGTTCAGAGACGTCCACGGGTGCCCCCTCACCACCAACCGCAACCTGTTCACAGTTCAGAGTGCTGCCCATATAGATGGTGCCATTGGTCTGATTATAGCACATAGGATGTTTCAAGGTGTGGTTAAAGAAAACCTTGTGTCCAATTGGTCTTCCTTGTGAGGTATGATTAAATCTTACCCAAAACATTGAATCACAGGTGCCATTTTTTTTTTTTTTTTTTTTAAACCTATCCTATCAATATCATAATCGTCTATTTGAATTTGGGGGTTCTGATAGCCACATCCAGCAAAACTTGCATAACACTTGGCCTGAGTTTTATTCATTGGCTTACCATATAGGGTGTTCTGTTTGGCTGAGTGAGGCATTACTGAACAAACATAACAACTCGACACATTGTACGATTTTACCAAAACCTTCACATATATTTCCCACAAGTTTACCCCAATAGGGTCATCCCCTGGTTCTTCCTTCCAATCAAAATGTCCATATTCACTCCATCTCTTATGCTGGTGGTGTAAGACAGGTAGCGAGAGCATAAGGTGATCAGTCCAGTTACTACAGCAGACACACTTTTCCAGGTCATGATGCAAACTGACAGTTTCTATTTGATAACGGTACTGCGTGTTCAGCTCCTCCGATCCGATAGCAACTATGCAGTTTGTGCTTCAGGTGTTATCCGACGTTGGCTGGCCAGCACTGGATTTGGGTGGGGGCGCCCCTCTGTAAAGAAAAGGAAATCTCAAGACAGATTATGACTGTATATACATAGATATGCAAACAAATTTAAACAACAGGTGGAGCTTCCTTTAGTCTGGTTGCGTGAATCCACTGTGGAAAAGAGGAAGTTAAGACAGCAGTTCGAGTAACCGCAACAACTTCAGTGGGTGCACTATATCTGGTATCAGAAAGACCTTGACCCATCTTAACAAATTGCCTAATCAATACTTTGTCCCCAACCTTAAAGGGGTGTGTTTTATCCTCTGGCATTGGTGCTGCGCAGGAATGTAATTTAGCCCAATATTGGCTCAAAACCCCAATCAGTTGTTGCGTGTACTCACTAATATGAACATCACATGAGCCATCACCCAGTGCATACCCTCCCTTCCTCCAGGGGGCTGGAAAGGGTCTACCCATTGCTATCTCATAGGGTGACAGCCCCTGGAGTCCCTTATGGGGGGACATTCTCATGTCCGCCAGTACCACAGGGAGTAATGCAGGCCAGTCAGACCGTCCCATGTCCTGCATAGCTTTTCTCAATTTGTCTTTAATTGTTCTGTTAGTTCTTTCTACTACACCTGATGACTGTGGGTGATATGGTATGTGCATGTGCCATGTAATGCCTAATTCTTTAGCAAGGCCTTGAATCACCTTTGCTGTGAAGGCAGTGCCTTTGTCAGAGTCAATGCCACATGGTATACCATATCTAGGAATAATGTCTTTTGTTAGATACAAGATTACAGTTTTTGCATCTTCCTTCGCACAGGGGAACGCTTCTACCCATTTTGAAAACCTATCTACAAACACCAAAAGATATTTATGTGGTCCCCTCTTAGGAAGATGAGTGAAATCTACCTGCCATTGCTGGAATGGGCCCTCTGGCATTTTCAGCTGTTGGTGTTTAGCCTGTGGTTTGGTCACATGGTTTTGAGCACAAATTAAACATCTGTCTAATGTACTGTTAACATGATGTGATAAGTTAAGTATACACAGAAAAGACATCATTGTGTCTAGTACCCCTCTTCGGCCGCGATGTGTAACACCGTGAAACTCGCGGACGAGAAAAGGTGCACAAGCAGAAGGAATGCACACACGGCCATTGGCATCCATCAAAATTCCTGAGGAATCAGGACAAGCATCAAGTTCTTCCCAATAAGTTTTGTCTGCCACTGAAGCTGTAGCTTGAATGGCCACAATGTCAATCCTTCCAGATTTAGCAGCAGCTTTGGCTGCTGTTGATAGTGATTGGGCTGCTGGTATTCACCCTGTGCGTTATTAGCCCACTGCTGACCCCTTCTCTGATCATTCTGTTTCTTTCTACATTCATTTAGCCAATGTCCTGACTTCCCACAATAGTTATAGTTTCCTGGCTTGGATTGAATTCAACCCCCTCTATTTTGCTGACTTCCTTTTTTCTGGTTACTCCTACCCTTTCCTTGTACAAACACACATGCCGTATTCTTTCTCCTATCTGGGAACATACCATCACCTTCCAATGTCCTGATCTTCTCACCAGCAGCCCTGACAGTCAAGCTATTTCTGTCGCATAAATGATTTTTTAGGACATCTCTGCAACCAGGCAGACAATTATTCAGAAATGTGGACAGGAAAATTGGATTGGCCGCACCCTCATCCAGATCCAATCCTCCCACACTGACCCACACCTCAGCTTTTGTTTCTTTTTTTTATGTCTAACTTTATCATTCTCCTGGCACAATGCAGGAATTTTCTCGGAAATTTCAGCATCATCATAATCCTTACCCATTTTAGCTTGTAATACAAATCTGTAATCTGCCCCAATTAACTGGCAATGACGCGAACTCCTAATTAACATGTCGACAAAAGCCATGGGGTTGTCAACACCAGGAAGCAAAGAGATCAGATCTTTCAGTGCGCTGGGTGAGGGAGGCACAATGTCAATGCCTCTGGCTTTGGCCACCCAAACTGCAGCTACATTCTTTGGGGGGTCTATTGTAGACCCTTCACCCGGACCTGCATCTTCAGGTCTGTCATAATTATCATCGTTGCATTCATTACGTTTCTGTTGCCACTGTTTTGTTGAGGGATAAATGTTAGAAGGTGGAGCAACAGCGCTTACTGGTGCTGGGGAACCGCATGTCTGTTTTTTAGCTGGTGCCTTGCTGGGGCCCAATTCAGCAGGGGCAGAAGGGTCAGCATAGGGGGGCGGAAAACTGTAACAGTTACTACCCGCGCCCCTTTCACGGCCCTTCGGGGGTTTTGGGACCGTCTTTAACACAGCTTTAGGAACATAGATATTCTTTTTATCGTTCCAAATCGAACTCATCTTATACCATGTGTCATAGGCCTCCTTCATATATTTTATATCCCATTCAGAATCTCCCATATCACCATAAGTCATGTTGTAGGCAGATTTTAAATAACTGGGGTCGAATGTGCCCTCCCGTGGGTAATCTCGCCACTGGGATTGACCCTCAGTCCATCCCGCTAAATTTGAGATATATGGTTCAGTGTAAAATCCCCACCCACATTTATTCATCCAGTCCACGGGGGTATCACTGGGCTCAGGCTTTGGATAAGTTTGACCCATGATGAGAAAACCCACTGATGACAATTTGTTATTATGCCCTAATCTATTTTCTGAAGCGCTTCATCACACACGCCGGTGTGATCTTCCACACAATGTGTAACCCCAAAGTTAATTGAGAATTAGGCACAACTATGCAGGATAACCCAACATCACATACGCCGATGTGATCTTCCACATAATGTGTAACACCAAAGTGAATTGAGAGTTAGGCACAACTATGCAGGTAAACCTAACATCACATACGCCGATGTGATCTTCCACATAATGTGTAACCCCAAAGTTAATTGAGAGTTAGGCACAACTATGCAGGTTAACCCCCTAGTCTACAAAATTCTACAGATAAAACAGGATATATCTAATCAGGTAATGTGAATAGAAATTCTCTTACCTGACCAGATATATCCCGGACGAGCCCCCAAACTGTAAGAAAATTCTCTTTCTCGGGTCCCTTTTATCTGTTATTGTGTCACCAGTGAGTGTCTGCATCAGAATCGTCCGAGCGCTCGGAAAGATGAGAAGAAAATCAGCTGAATGGTTCAGTATGATTTAATTCTAACACAAGGGAGGAAAAACCAACAATATATACACATTGAGGACACGCCTATGGCTGAGCCCTAACACAGGAAGGTATTACCATAAAAAGGGACAAAACAGTGAGACAAAGACCGCTTACATCTGGCAAAATGTGTGTGTGTGTGTGTGTGTGTGTGTGTGTGTGTGTGTGTGTGTGTGTGTGTGTGTGTGTGTGTGTGTGTGTGCTTATCGAGTGTCCTTCGGAGGCAGCTGGTGCATCAAAAAGAGGAATGGAATGTTCACAGTCCAAAATCAACCTTTCAGAAACACAGCAGAGAGAACAAGAAAAATAGATCATAAGAAAAACAGATTTTACATCAATAAGCATAATAAAATCCTTCATTTATCTTTTACTTTATCATCGTGTCTGACATTGCATTGCTTGCATCATTAAGACTGTATCCAGATAGGCTACTAATTGCTTTCCGTTTTAATTATAAAAGCGGCGCCAATTATTTTCCCCGCAACTGGCTTGACTAGATTTCAGTGTGATGCCTCAGTGGTAACTTTAAATAAAAAATAGCTAAATTATTATTTTTTTTTTTATGAATTCTTTATTATGTGTCATATACATAACGCTAGTAAAACTTTTTATACACTTGTGCTCTTTCTTAAAAGCTGAAATAATCTTGTGTAGCCTTTGTGAACTTATTTTTTATTATCATTTGTTTATATTTTTCTGGGCATTTATCTGTTAGTTTATCTGTTGATTTTACATTCAATTATAGACAATCAGATGGGAATTTTAATTATTTTAGGGGGAAAGTTTCAATTCAATTCAATTCATCTTTATTTGTATAGCGCTTATACAATTTAGATTGTGTCAAAGCAGCTTCACATGGAAGATTATAGTGAATTGAAACAGAGTCAGTTCAGTTTTCAGAGATTAAGTTCAGTTCAGTTTAGCTCAGTTCAGTGTGGGTTAATAATCACTACTGAGAGTCCAAACACTGAATAGCAAATCCATCAATGCGCAGCTCTACAGATCCCGAACCATGCAAGCCAGTGGCGACAGCGGCGAGGAAAAAACTTCACCAATTGGCAAAAGTGAAGATTTAAAAAACCTCGAGAGAAACCTGGCTCAGTTGGGCACGACCATTTCTCCTGTGGCCAAACGTCTTGTGCAGAGCTGCAGTCTAGGAGCATGAAGCTGGACCTCAGCGAAGACTCGTCTGTCCTTGGAGCATCACAGGGTCAGTCTCATGTTCTCACTCCACGATGACCACCACAGCAGCTGCTCAGGATACGGCCTGGTCCAGAAAACCTTGGGATCATCTCGTTGCTGGTCTCGGATCGCGTCAGTGGCACTGCATAGTCTGAGGGCCTCGAGATGAGTACCCCCAGGTGGAAATACAGAATAAGGAGAATAATTAGCGTAGCTGCTGTTCATAGTGTATATAAACGAGAAGCAAAATCATGTGTGGGGCACATCATGCGTCATACCGCCATGTACTGCACTGAGTGTATGCTTTGCTAAAAAGATAGGTCTTTGGTCTAGTTTTGAAGAGCGAGAGTGTGTCTGAGCCTCAGACATTATCAGGAAGGCTATTCCAGAGTTTAGGGGCCATAAATGAGAAGGCTCGACCTCCTTTACTCGACTTTGATATTCTAGGTACTACCAGAAGCCCTGAGTTTTGAGATCGTAAAGAGCGGGTTGGGTTGTAGCGAGACAGGAGGTTGGTTAGATAAACAGGAGCTAGATTATTTAAAGCTTTATAGGTAAGGAGTAATATTTTAAATTCAATACGAAACTTAACAGGCAGCAAGTGTAAGGAGGATAAAATTGGGGTGATATGATCATATTTTCTAGATCTGGTAAGAACTCTGGCAGCTACATTTTGTACTAGCTGAAGTTTGTTAATAGAGGATGCTGGGCAACCAGCAAACAGAGCATTACAGTAGTCCAGCCTAGACGTCATAAAAGCATAAACTAGTTTTTCTGCATCTGATATGGATAGCATACTTTGTAACTTTGCAATATTTCTCAGATGAAAGAAAGCAGTTTTTGTGACATGGGATATATGATTTTTGAAAGTTAAATCGCTGTCTAATATGACACCCAGATCTTTTATAGTAGAGCTAACGCTAACTTTGTATCCCTCTAGTTGCAGGTCCAGTTGTGAGAACTGCTGTGTACAGGATTTAGGCCCGATAAGTAATAATTCTGTTTTGTCTGGGTTTAAGAGAAGAAAATTGTTGGTCATCCAGTCTTTAACATCTTTGATACACTCGGTTAGTTTAGACAGTTCAGACATCTCATCAAGTTTAGTTGAAATGTATAATTGAGTATCGTCTGCATAGCAGTGAAAGTTGATCCCGTGTTTTCTAATAATATCCCCCAGGGGAAGCATGTATTTTGTAAACAGCAAGGGGCCTAAAACTGATCCTTGAGGGACCCCGTACTTTACTGGCCTTACTTGTGAAAGCTGTCCATTAATATTCACAAACTGGTAACGGTTAGCTAGGTATGACCTAAACCATTCAAAACCCTGTTTTTGGACACCTGTAGAATTTAAGTGGTCTATGAGAATATTGTGGTCAATGGTGTCAAATGCGGCGCTAAGATCAAGTAGAACTAATAGTGAGACGCACCCTTGGTCAGCAGCTAAGAGCAAATCGTTGGTTATTTTTATTAATGCGGTTTCTGTACTGTGATGAGGCCTGAAGCCTGACTGAAACACTTCAAAAATGTTGTTTGTCTGCAGAAAGGAGCATAATTGTCACGCTGGTAGACAAGGAAGACAGAGATGGTTATCTTATTCACAAGTTTATTCAAAGTAAGCAACAAAGGAATATCACACAGGCTGTGTGAAAGGCAGATCTTAGATGCCGGTGATATCAAACACAGCACTGCTGGAGTAGAGCCGATGATAGAGCTGGGCAGTGCTGTTAGCTGTAGCACAGCGGGGAATCACAGTCACACAGTTCATGGGGAATGACAGATCGTAGAGAACCACCACACAAGTCTCCGCCTAGTAAGTACGGTGAGTGTTAAGCATGGGTTAGCATCCTAGACCTCCGTTGATGGTAATAGGCATATAGAGCATGAGGGTGATTACAGATCTTCAGACAAAGTCAGATAGTAAAGTCACTTCCCTTTATCAGTGCGATGGTTACGAAGACTTAGAAGGAACATCCATGGAAAAAGAGAAGACGAGAGAGCTTGGGTGAAGACAACCATTCGACTTCAATTCCGGTCGTCAAATGAACGGAGGAGGTAAGTATATATAGTGTCCGGGCTAATGAGGAACTGGTGCAGATGGTTAGTACTCAGGGGAAGGTTCACGTGATTGGATGGGACTGGTGTGAGGTGATGTAATTGGATTGGGTGAGCAGGAACGAGCCAGGGATGTAACAATAATTGGGTAGAAACAACTTTTTCTAGTATTTTAGACATAAATGGAAGATTTGAAATAGGCCTATAGTTAGCTAAGTTGCTCGGGTCTAGTTGTGGTTTCTTAATAATAGGTTTAATAACAGCTAGCTTGTAAGGATTTGGAACATGGCCTAAAGATAAAGAAGAGTTGATAACATTAAGGAGAGGTTCTCCTATAACAGGTAGCAATTCTTTCAGTAATTTTGTTGGAATTGGATCTAACATACATGTAGCTGATTTAGAACTATTTATAACTTTATCTAGCTCTTCCTGTTCTATGGTTTTGAAGCATTGTAGGTTATTTTGATTCAGTTGAATGTTTACTGGATCTGGAGTAAGAGGTGGTGCAGAAAGTTTAACATTTTCTATTTTCTGTCTAAAGCCTTCTATTTTATCACTGAAAAAATTCATGAAGTCATCACTACTAATTTGCGGTGGGACATTTTGTTCCAAAGATGATCGATTATTTGTTAGTTTAGCAATGGTGCTAAATAAAAATCTAGGATTGTTATGATTATTTTCAATCAGTTTGCGGAGGTGCTCTGCCCTGGCAGATTTAAGAGCTTGCCTATAACTGGACATACTGTCTTTGTACGCAATTCTAAAAACCTCTAAATTAGTTTTTTTCCATTTACGTTCCAGAGCACGGGTTGCTGTTTTGAGAGCGCGAGTATGATTATTGTACCATGGTGTAGTTTTATTCTCTCTAGCCTTTTTTAATTTGATGGGTGCCACTGTATTAAGTGTGCTAGTAAAGATGGCATCCATACTGCTAGTTACTACGTCAAGGTCATTTGCGTTTGCGGGTGTATTTCGAAATAAAGAAAGATCAGGTAAGTTATTTATGAATTCATCCTTGGTGGACGGAACGATAGTCCTACCAGGACGGTATATTGGTTTCTTTCATCAAAAATTCAGCTCAGATAAATCCTACTTCTGATCATGTTAGATCATGATTCAATTCAGTTCGATATAAATGTCAAATCTGAATTAAAAGAAGTCTCTTCATATGTTGGATAAGCTGGCGGTTCATTCCACTGTGGTGACCCCAGATTAATAAAAGGACTAAGCCGAAAAGAAATGAATGAATGAATGAGTTCAAAAACAGACAAGTATTATTGTTAGCTATGGTATGATCCATCATTCTCCTGCACATCCTCACAGCACTAATATATTATATGGTTGTTATTCATAAAAAAAATATATATAAAGATTTTAACAACATAATTTAAATAATTTGTAAATATATATAATAAAATAAATTGGTAGGGTAACCAATATTCTAAATAAGTTATTTATGTTAATTATCAGATTAATTCCTAAGGCTGGCCCATCTTTTGTGTGATGATGATTATGAATTTAATATTTTATGAAATCAAAACACTTTTTCCCCATGAAGAACAATCAATTTACAACAGGTATGTGCTATTCACCTTTTTAACCACACGATGGCCATAGTGTACAAGTTGGAAAGCTTTTAGAAAAGATCGTGCAGTTAAGGAGATAGTTTAACCAAAATTTAAACTATTTTGTTATTTTGTACACACAAATATATGGGACATTCTACCTGAAATGTAAATTATCTGTCCCTGAAACAAAAAAACATAAATTCAGTGAACAAAAAGTATTTCATCCTAAAAATGTCTAAACTGGACTGATGGTGGATTTCTGTGAGTTGTTCTGTAAAGGAATATGTCAGTCATTTGGTTCTCAGATTTTTTTTCTTTATTAAAAACACTTGATGTACACAGATGTACAAACCCTGCCATTGTCCTTGTCCTCAGCCCAATTGAACCTACAGTTTTAATAGTTTTGTTATGCTAAAAACTGTTATTTAGGGGGGAAAAAACGTCAGAAATAGCAAGTTTAAGTTGTTATCATTTACATCAATTGATTAAAAACATGAAATTATAAATTAATTCTACAAATAAATACTACAAATATATAATACAAATACATTTACAATTCTCCCCATGTTTCTGTCAGTCCTGTCACATTTGCATTAAATTTACATTAAAATGCTGCAATACACCTTTAAGGCTTTGATTCGGAAGTGACATCATTTGATGGAGAAGCTGACAGTGATCAAGGATGCGTTCTATTATTGGTTTTTATGATTTTATGCTTGTTTTTGTATGATTTTTTTTTTTTTTTTTTGAGAAAAACAAGCTTAAAGGTCAGGCCATCACATTTTTTATAAGTGAAAATGTACGTTTCTGGTAGAATGTCCCATATACATTGTCAAACAAACTTTTATTTTTGATGTGACTAATCGTAATTAGGGCCTAATCTTTGTCCAGCACTTCTTATTAACTAAAGTGCTTGATAATTTCTTAAAGCCACACTTTGATTGTCTTTCACATATATAGACATCAGGGTTAAAAAAAATCTAGTTTGGCCTCTTATCTTTGATTTGATTGTTTAATGAATTAATTTTATTGGATTGTAAAGCTGTTCTGTGTAGGAGGAAAGTAATGCTGTGCGGTCCATAACAGAAAAAAAACATGAAGTAGGTCTTCACCTATAAACTTCAAACATCAAACAAATGGCCACTCTCATCCACCCACTGTTCAGCCATCCAGCAGACCACAACACATTTCTGCAGAAAACACACAGGTTTCAGTTTGAGTCAGAAGATGAGCTGCTAATGTCACACCTCCCTAAGACTAGCAGTCTGCGATGCTAAACCAATTGAGGCATTCACAACAACTTCTAAAATCCATATTTTGTCATGAAAATGAGGGTGCTAAACTGCTAATCCAGTCGCTAATGATGAGTTGAGTTTAACACAATCCATGTTAAATGGTGTTCACCAGTTTCCAGTTAACGAATGTCAGTGAATGTTTGTCCATATTTGATCTAACAATAGGTTAAAACAATCCAGCATTTTTATAAGTAGAGGCAGAGGAACATTTACATTAGATGACATCATGCATTTAAACAGCACATTTGTGTGTGTGTGTGTGTGTGTGTGTGTGTGTGTGTGTGTGTGTGTGCGTGTGCGTGTGTGTGTGTGTGTTTCAGGGGGGGGGTCAGGTTCAAGTGTGGGCGGATTCAAATGGAGTTGTTGTTTATTCCAGAAGACAGACTTATTAGGTCAAACTGTTCACCTGAACCGATGGAGAAAATGTTTCAGATGTTTGTTTTCTTCTTTTTGTGTTGGTGCCGTC
Source organism: Danio kyathit (assembly GCA_903798195.1). Classification (NCBI taxonomy): domain Eukaryota; kingdom Metazoa; phylum Chordata; class Actinopteri; order Cypriniformes; family Danionidae; genus Danio; species Danio kyathit. The sequence goes on from LR812540.1 coordinate 12,178,898, forward strand.
TGACTGGTAAGTTAGAAATTTGTCAACATTTGATCCTCCAACAACACTTCTTTTCATTTTATTATAAATATATCAGTAGGTTCTTCGTCTGCACATTGTTTGTTTGTTAAAAAATGGATATAAGGAATGCGAAAGACTAGTCACTGCATCTACACTCTAAAATGCTGGGTTTTTAAAACCAATGTTGGATCAATCATGGACAAACCCAAAGTTGGGTTAATTTTTTCAATTAAATTTAAATGACAACATTTAACCAAAAGGTTGGGTTTGTTCAATGCAATCTCACGCCAATTCATACGTTTTTGTTTGATTTAGTGTCTAATTCATATTCATTTATTTCTCATTTGCATGTTTTAGTTTGATTAGCTCACGCCCAATGAGGACTAGGGTCTGGGGTGGTATTTGGGTGCACGTCTGCTTATCAAAATCATACATTTTCATATGAATGCAATCATAGCAATTGGTCACGAATTAGTCACTTTCTGACAATTTGTTAAATAGTTTGTTTTAATAACTTCCTCATGAGATCAGGTTGATTTGTCCATATTTGACCCAATATTGGGCCACATCAACCCAGCAATTGAGAGTGTACACCGCATGTTGTTTTTCTGGTAATTTCTCATTTTGTACAAAAGCATCTGCTTAAATGCAAATGTATATACACCTTCTTACAAATGCTGGGTTGATTTAACCCAATGCATGTATGGGCCAAATATGGGTTTGTCCATATTTGGCACCATTTAATTAATCAACCCAGCATTTTAATAAGGTGTATTTACATTTGGGTAAATTGTGAAGTTAAAAATATTTTCACTGTAAAAAATTATTCCATAAAATTTACAGTAAAAAACCGGCAGCTGTGGTTGCCAGTATTTAACTGTAAAAAATACGGTACAAACCGTAAAAGTAAATTCTCATTTTTACAGTAAACTACCGTATTTTATTAATTTATAGAGGTAATATGTCTGTATTTTCAATTAGCAACATCTACACATCTTTTGTTACACAGATAGACATGATAACACAGCCATATGCAGGTGGTGATGAGAAAGTTCATACATAATGAACCAATGCTCATCACAAACAACTTTTCCCACAATCAGAAAAGTGTATCAGTGTATAGAAGGTGTCCAGTGTCATTCACACAGCTACTAAACACCAGTATGGTAACAAACATAAAATTAAAGTCATGAAATAAACATTGTTTATCAACATTAGATGTAACATAACTCCCTAATATACATTACTGATGGGGAAAAACTAAAAAGATCCATATTAATATCAACAAAAAGCATGAAAAGTGATGTGCCATGCAGGGAATTCTGGGAAAGTCAATTTACGGTTATTTGCCGTATATATTAAGGAAACATACTGTTAACCAGGTTACGGATTTGTACTGTAGCATTTTTACAGTTTTTTTAGCGTTGAAATCATGGCCATTTTTTACAGTTAAAAAATAACCCAAATATTGGGTTTGTTCATACAGTATTTGACTCAATGCTAGGTTAATACAACCCATGATTTCTTTAGCGTGAAATATTTACACTCCTTACAAGGAAATAAAGCTGCTGCTATTGTTCAGATCAGGGAAATTTGCTTTAACTCTTTAAACTCAAATTAGTTCTAACCTAAATTTGGCATAAGTTTTATTTTTAACTTTTTAGTTTGTGAATATTTGAGAGTTAAAACAACCCGACATTGTAGAGTGCAGTGAATTAAGTATGCATTTTTGCTCTCTTTCTGTTTGTCCTCAAATCACATATTGTTACAAATATAGACTGCTTTAATCTGTACACATAAAAGAGTGCTGAGTTGATTCAACCCAACATTGGGTCACACATGGTCTAACCCATGGGTGACCAACCCTGTTCCTGGCGATCGACCTTCCTGCAGATTTCAGCTCCAACCCTGATCAAACACACCTGAACCAATTAATTAAAACCTGAGGAGCACTTGATAATTACAGTCAGGTGTGTTTGATAAGGGCTGCAACTGAAAACTGTAGGAAGGTCGATCTCCAGGAATAGGATTGAGCACCCCTGGTCTAACCCAACCGTTGGTTTAATATTAACATTTTATTTAAATGACCATTTTAACCCTACTGTTGAGTTTTTTCCCATTTGACCCAGCATTGGGTTAAAACAACCTATTATTTCACCTCTTGATGTTCTGCAGGTGTGTTTGGTGTTGATGAAGTGAAGTCGGTGACTGAGGGAGATTCAGTCACTCTAAACTCGGCTGTTATGAAGATACGAGAAGATGAAGACATACTGTGGAAATATGGAGCTAAATTATCTCTGATTGCTGAAATCAGTAGAGCTTCTAGGATCTTCTCCACATATGATGATGTTCTTGATGGAAGATTCAGAGACAGACTGAAGCTGGACAATCAAACTGGATCTCTGACCATCACGAACATCAGATCTGAATATGCTGGACATTATGAACAACAGTTAAGCGGAGTAAAGTGGTCTTCCAAAACATTCAGAGTTTCTGTCTATGGTGAGTGGAGAGTTTACTAGTCCATTCACATATTTATGCTTCATTAAAGAAGTATCTTGGGTTCAACAAACTTTGTAACAATGTTGCTTAAGGTTTTCAACTGGAAAGTTTAAAATATCTCAACTGTCTCCCATTGAGTGAGTTCTAGAACTTTACGTTGTATTCCATTTCAGTTTCCACGGTTACGCATTTTAAATGTTGTTTTGAATTTCTGTGGCATTTACATTCTAAATTCTGTACATTCTAAATAAACTGTTCATTCAAAAACTTGCAATTTGCCGCTTGTTTTAAGTAAAAGTGGCAAAAATGCAGGTTATGTGGTGCATTTAAAGTCAATAGGGTTGAAAAATAGAAATGTGACCCTGGAGCACAAAATCAGTTTTTGACATTGAGATTTAAACATCTCTTGAAACTGAATAAGTAAGTTTTCCCTATTTTTTTTTTTTTTTTTTTTGACGATTGAGATACAACTACTGTATAATAAATCTGAATCTGAGGTTCAAGTCCTTATCCATACGCATTACTAATCATACATTAAATTTTGATATTTTTGCAGTTTAAAATGTACAAAATATCTTGATTTTTTTTGGCACTAAAGGGAAAAAAAGATTTTTTTTTTTTTTTCATACAATGTATTTTTGGCTAATAACAAAAATATACCAAATGTGAAGCTTGTAAATTTATTATAAATTATTATTATTATAAATCATCAAAACGTTAATGTTTAGATTAGAAATTAGATTTGCTTCAGGATTTATGGTGTCAAACTACAAAACTAAATGTAACTTTAATACTTGGTTAAGAATTGTGTTTACATTAAAATCATGTTAACGCTCACACTATTAGTATCTTGTAATGTCTTTGTAGTAATCTACATTATGCCACAAATGTTGTTCACATATTTATGTTAGTGAAATGTTTAATTATTTGTGACTCTAAACCACAAAACCGGTCATCTGTCTAATTGTTTTAAAAATTGAGATTTGTCATCTGAAAGCTGAATAGATTCACTTTCCATTGATGTATTTTTTGTTATAGTTGTACAATATTGGGCTGAGATGTAACTATTTGACAATCTGGAATATCTGGTTCCTGAAAAATCGAAATAGACAAAAATTACCTTTAAAAGTGTCCAAAGTTCTTAGCAATGCACATAACTAAACAAAAAAATAAGTTGATACATTTACGATAAAAACATTTGCTAAATTTCTTTATAGATGATCATCTTTACGTAATATTCTAATGATTTTTGGCACAAAATAAAAATCTATCATTTTGACCCAAACAATGCATTTTTAGCCATTGCCAAGAATATAACAGTGCAACTTAAGACTGAATTTGTGATCCAGGGTCATATTTTATCCACCTTATTTTTTTACATTGTACTGTAACTTAAATGTTTTGTCTGACTTCCATTAATTTTAACCACTCAAAAAAGCTTGTTGCTGCACACTGTTTTTTTTTTTTTTTCATACTATTTTTTGCAGCGCAAGTAATTTGATCATTTCTACTGCCATTTTATTCCTACTGTAGTTATTTACGCAAAGTGACAAATGAATGACAAGTTTTAACCATACATTAATAGGAAGATTACTGTGTTAATTTAGCTTTTAGATGATGTCTAATATCAATTTTATAGTCAAGGGTCACATACGAGATATTCAAATATGCACTGACATCAAAATTAAAGCATTTTAGACATTTGTATTCACTTCTCGTTACATGTTATTTGTGTTAATCTGCATCGGGTGGTTTATATATCTGAGCCAAACTTTCCAGTGTTTAAAATGTGTAAAGCTAAAAAATTTACTTAATTTAATTCTGATCTCCACTGTAGTTGACAGAAACACTCACTAACCTCATACTACGCCAAAATTATTATTTTTTTTCTCTATTTTTTTCAGCTCGTCTGCCTGTTCCTGTCCTCAACTCTTCTCAGTGTTCCTCATCCCAGTATAATTGTTCAGTGGTGTGTTCAGTGGTGAATGTGAGTGCTGTGAGTCTCTCCTGGTACAAAGGAAACAGTTTATTGTCCAGCATCAGTGTGTCTGATCTCAGCATCAATCTATCTCTACCTCTGGAGGTGGAATATCAGGATGAAAACACCTACAGCTGTGTGATCAACAACACCATCAGCAACCAGACCACATATCTGAACATCAACACACTCTGTCAACCATGTCCAGGTATGTTTTTAATTAAAACTTTTTTAGTATATTATAATACTTTTGTGTTGTTTTTTTGGTGGTCAAAAGGGCATTAGTGTGTGGATGTCAAATAGACGTCAAGGTTTTGACATTAAATTGATTTGTAGTTTTGACGTTTTTTTTTTTGTGTCAATGTCAATGTGGATGTCGTTTTGACATCGCAGTGCCCGCTACTAATAATTGGCATCAAAAAACACATAAAAAATCAATTACAGTCTTGATCTTTGACACCAATGTTAGATGTCAATTTGATGTCGTTTTGACATTAAGGTGCTTTACATGCAATGTAGGGAAGCAAAACCCAGTGTACATTTTTTTTTTTTTTTTTTTTTTTTTTGGAATTGATGCTTTTAGATGAACGAAATCTTTCTTATATTATAATACTTTTTATGTCGTTATTTTGGTGGTCAAAAGGGCATCAATGCGTGGATGTCAAATAGACGTCAAGGTTTTGACATCAAATTGATTTGCATTTTTGACAGCGTTTTTGTAACATGTGAATGTTAATTTGATGTTGTTTTGACATCAAGGTGCCCGCTAGTAATAAACAGCATCAAAAAACCTGTAGAAATATAATTATAGGAATGTCCTTTCATTGATTTTTGATGCGAATTTGTAATCTAGAATTGAAGCTTTAGACGAGCAAAGTGTTTATGTTATAATACTTTGTTATTATTTTGGTGGTCAAAAGGGCATCAATGTGTGGATGTCAAATAGACGTCAAGGTTTTGACATCAAATTGATTTGCATTTTTCACATGTTTTTTTTTTTTTTAGACAATGTCACTTTGATGTTGTTTTAACAACAAAGTGCCCACTACTAATAATTGGCATCAAAAAAACAAAACAAAAAACAAAAAATCAATTACATGACGATCCTGTAATCGATTTGTGATGTGTTTTTTTGACACCAATATTAAATGTCAATTTGATGTTGTTTTGAGATCACGGGAGTTTACATACATTGCACAGATGCAAAATCCAGTGCAAATCTGTAATCTGGAATTGAAGTTTTCAGATGAACAAAACTTTTAGTAGATTATAATACTTTTGTGTTGTTATTTTGGTGGTCAAAAGTGCATCAATGCGTGGATGTCAAATAGAGGTCAAGGTTTTGACATCACATTGATTTGCATTTTTGGCAGCGTTTTTGTAACATCAGTGTGAATGTTAATTTGATATTGTTTTGACATCAAACTGCCCGCTAGTAATAATTTGCATCAAAAACCTGTAGAAATATCATTATAGGAATGTCCTTTAATTGATTTTTGATGTTAGATGTCAATTTGATGTCGTTTTGACATCAAAGTAGTTTACATGCTATATAGGGATGCAAAATCCAGTGCAAATTTGTAATATGGAATTGAAGCTTTAGATGAGCAAAGTGTTTCTTAAATTATAATACTTTTTGTTATTTGTTATTTTGGTGGTCAAAAGGGCATCAGTGTGTGGATGTCAAATATACGTCAAGGTTTTGATATCAAATCGATTTGCATTTGACATGTTTTTTATTTTTTTACATCAGTGTCAATGTTATTTTTGATGTTGTTTAGACATCAAGGTGCCCGCTGGTAATAACTGGCATCAAAAAATATGTCAAAAATTGATTACGGGATAGTCCTGTTTTGACGCCAATGTTACATGTTAATTTAATGTTGTTTTTGACATCAAAGTGCTTTACATACATTGCACAGATGCAAAATCCAGTGCAAACTTGTAATCTGGAATTGAAACTATCAGATGAATAAAACTTTTTTAGTATATTATAATACTTTTGTGTTGTTTTTTGGTGGTCAAAAGGGCATCAATGTGTGGATGTCAAATAGACGTCAAGGTTTTGACATTAAATTGATTTGCAGTTTTTACATGTTTTTTTTTTTTTTTTTACATCAATGTCAATTTGATGTTTTAACAACAAAGTGCCTGCTACTAATAATTGGCATCAAAAAACACAAAAAAAAAATCAATTACAGTTCTGATCTTTGATGCATTTTTGACGTGTTTTTGATGCCAATGATAGATGATGATTTGATGTTGTTTCAAGATCAATGTAGTTTACATGCATTAGCGGGATGTAAAACCCAGTGTGAATTGTAAATTTGTAAATGAAGCTTTCAGATTAACAAAATTTTCTTATAACACTTTTTGTGTTGTTATTTTGGTGGTCAAACAGGCATCGATGTGTGGATGCATACCTGCCAACACCTGTTTTTACTGGGAGTCTCCCGTCTCCCACCACTCTCTTGTTTTGTTATTTCTCATGGAAAACTCCAATAATTACACCGTTATCACCTCATCTTTTTGGTACAGTCTCCAACACCCCCACCCAGTCGACAACTTTAGTATAGCATCAGATAGTATCCGCCACGGGCCAAAAACTGGTCCATGGTTTTGACATGAAATCGATTTGCATTTTTGACATGAAGTTAGTTTTATGTCGTTTTGACATCAAGGTGCCCACTGGTAATAATTAGCATCAAAAATAGGTCTAAAATCAATTACATAATGTAATCAATTTTAGATGGGTTTTTTTATGCCAATGTTAGATATCTATTTGACAATTTTGACATCAATGTGGTTTACATTCAATGTAGAGACACAAAATCCAGTGCAAATTTGTAATTGAAGCTTTCAGACAAAACTTTATAATACATTTGCGTCATTATTTTGGTGGTTAAAAGGGCATCAATGTGTGGAAGACAAATAGATGTCAAGGTTTTGACATACAATCGATTAGCATTTTTGATGTTTTTTTCCCTTCAGTATCAATGTCAATTAGACATAAAAGTGCCTCCTAGTAATAACAGCCCACTTTGTTGATTACAGATGAAGAACAACATTTATTTTACCTGGTGCTGATTTCTGCTGCTGGTTCTGTGTTGATTGTCTCTGCAGTCAGTATGTGCTGCGTCTGCAGGAAACAAAGAAATACAGGTCAGCAGTGCAAGCAGTTCATCTGCACAATTATTTATTATTTTATTTTAAGAGACAGATCTATAAAGGCTGAAAATAATGTGTGATTATTAATTCATACAGACAAGGCTCAGGAAGAGGACAGAACTCATTCAGCTTTGTGCAAATCATCAAGACGAGAAAAGGTAAGGCTGTTGCAGTCAGTTAGTGTGATTGAAGTTTGCTGATTGAAGTTTGGTGTGTAAAGTGCATCAGAAGGTCAGTGTGCAGACTCTGGTCCAACCGTCAGCTTTATCAAAAGGACATCCGTTTAGGTGCTGTTTGCACCTCGGTGTAAATCTGCCTCACAGACTGATTAATGATAACGGTTAAATCATGATTTAAATCAACATTATACTTTCCCAAATAACAGTAAAATGCAAGTATTCAAAAAAAAAAAAAACAACAACAAATAAATTCACAATCGCATTTTTCCAAGAAAATATCTAAGGAAAAAGTAGATTTTTGAGTTTACCTTTGCTTCCTTTTTATCATAATTTGTGGCACAGCTTAAATTTACAGATGGTTCATTTCTTTTAATTAACTTCTGTTTGTTTAAATATCTGTTTATTATTTAAATGGCATATTATTAATTAATTGTAATGAATTTGACAAAACAGTTGAATGTGAAAAAACAATAGTATAACATACTGTAGGCTATTACTACAAAATACAAATTATCAAATTTTATAGTGTTTTAAATCATACTATAGTAAAGTATATAATTCCATACATTTACAACGTTTTATTAACAAATGCTACAGCATACTGTAGAAGTAATGAAATCATAAACAATAACAAACACTTGAGTATACTTTAGTTTTTACAATAAACGGTGTGTAAATGATAACTATAGCTGTAGAAAACTACAGTATTGGATTATTTGTGTTGTGTTATGGTTGTTGTATTATGCCTACTATAGTAACTAGAATTAACAACTGATTAATTAAAGCACTTTACTATGGTTCAAAAACTGTAGTAATTAAAGTATTTTGTTTTCGTATGGGGTAACTTCATGGGAAAGAAAGTACAATGTTGTTAACTGAGGTTGTGCTATAAAGTCACACATTTGCTTTGATGAGCTGCTGCAAGTATAGCTTTGTGTTGCTTTTCTGCAAATGTAAGCCATTCTCAGCTTACAGACTGACGTCAGAATGTTAGGGCCTGTTCTACAGTACTAACCCAGTAAGTTTTAAACTAACAAAAATAAATAAAGGAAGCTCATGTTGTTAATCTTTTGATAATATTTACAAAGTACCAGATTCACAGATGTAAATGTATTAACCAAAAACACTTTTATCCAGCTATACTAAAAGAATCAGAACATTATACTAACAACAAAGCAAAGCACTAATAAAAAAAAAGCTATTAAAACTATTTTATTTATTGTTTTGGTAGTTTTAATATGCATTGAGATACAAAATTTCATACAATACTTTTGTGTCGTTAATTTGGTGGTCAAAAGGACATCAAGGATTTGACATTAAATTGATCAGCATTTTTGAAGGTTTTTTTTTTTCCAATTTGATTTCGTTTTGACATTAAGGATCCTGCTGGGAACATTTCGACTATCCTACAGGATAGAAATAAATGCTATTCAGATTAACCCTGCCATTAATTTTCTGATTTTTTTACCGAGTTCCTGATTGACTTTATCTTTTTGTTTCTCACAGAAATCAAAGGTGGAAGCCGTGTATGAAAACATTCCCAAAAAACGATGATCTGTAAACTCTAAAATGCTTTATTCTTATATCTTAAATGTTTTGTTTTTAGTTTTCACAAGCAAATTAAAATGTTTTTATTAAGTATTAATCCCATTTATAGAATTAATGTTTTAATTTGAGTTTTTTTTTTTATTATTCTGTGCTTGGAATTTTGGCACCATTTGGCGCACACACACACACACACACACACACACACACACACACACACCTTTGTGGATCTGCAGTTACCAAAAGATTTCTTTTTTTTTTTTTTTTTTTTGCTTCATTTTGGTCATATTTACTAGATACCAAAGAATTAACTCAAACAAAATGTTTTGACTTAATTTTTTTTATTTGTAGGCTACTGTTACAGTGCCATCTAGTGACCAAAGCTTAGCTGAGCATTGACATTTATATTAAAAAGCACAACACGAAAATAAAGCTTTTAAAATGAAAACTTAGACAGCAGCCTTTAGAACAGGAGTGTCAAACTCAATTAATGGAAAGCCGGAGTTCTGCAGAGTTTAGTTCCAACCCTGCTTCAACACAACAATCTGTATGTATCAAACAAGCTTAAAGCACTCAATTAGTTTGATCAGGTGTGTTTAATTAGGGTTGGAACTAAACTGTGCAGAGCTGCAGCCCTTCAGGAACTGAGTTTGACACATGCGCTTTAGAAGATTATTAAATAAGTTTATTAATTGCATGCGTCACAAACTGTTTTCAGATTTGAATTTATTGTTAAGCCAGTTTTAGAGCTTACATTTAAGATATTTATTCCATGACTCACACAAATATAAAAAGTATAAACAAAATTAAAATTTCAAACATTACTAAACAGTCAACAAACATGGCCCAGAGTGAGTTAATACAAGGCCCCATCTTGGTCTTGTATTTGGAAAATGTAATAAAGAAGAAACAAACAGATGAAAATGGTGAAAAATAACACCCCGTCAAAGTATCCTAAAAAAAAAAAAAAACATTATTTTTCCTTTTTTTTTTAAATTAATAGAGTGATGTGGGTACATGTACTGCAATCTGTTTCATTCATACTGGTTGCTAGAGGGTGCCCTTGATTTAAAAACCCAGATATGCATTACAGTGGTAAAAAAAAATAGACTATTGCATCAGTTGAGGAAAAAAACTAAAAAAACTAAAATATCGAAACTGATAAATTGATCAATCAATAAACAGCCAATTGTGGCACTTTATGGTTCTTTTGTGTTCTACAAGACATCCTGGATATTTTCATTAGAATAAAGTATATCCAGCAAACAAGGCTGCAATGGATCTTAATCAGACCCATCAGGATTTTGTGACCATTGAATTTAAAACAAAATCAAGCCAATGCTGCAAAATGTTTTTGCATTAAAAAAAAAATAATGCAGCAAATTTCCTGCATTTATTTTGTAGTTGGGACAGTAGCTGCATTGCCATCCACCTATGTAGCTACCACAAAGATATGAACATTTTGAAATGTTATACGAGAAAGAAATTACGACCATCCTTGACAGAAAACATAAGCGCAACGTGCAAATCTACCAAGAAGTGCGAGCGGAGATGATTCCAAAAGGATATGACAAACCACATCCAATAGCAAGACATGACTGCGCACAGTAAGTTTTTATATATGAAAAAAAGGCCTCCTAACACAGCAACCTCCGTTTTGCTTTTGATATTTGGTGCCAGTTTATTAGGAAGTGAAGAGTTTGTTCTCTTGGACTTGTTGGATGGAAGTGGCGCTTTATTCGAACATGTTTTATGTGATATTTCCAGTTTTCCGCATAAATTTATTATTTCGCATCTTCGGATGGAAACATGGCTACTGTCGCCAGAGTGCCATCTGTATAGTTCTGCATTTAAAAACATAGTATTTGCAAAAAGAATGTGCTCGGCTCGCCCTGTCTACAAAGTGAAGCCTCAAGTTGTTAATACCCGCTTTTTATCCAGATGCTTTAAAATCTAGTTTAAACTAGGCCACGTGATTTACATCACTTGCTGAACTTCTATCTATTGGGTAACACTTTACAATAACATTCATTCATTCATTTTCTTGTCGGCTTTGTCCCTTGCGGGGTCGCCACAGCGGAATGAACCGCCAACTTATCCAGCACGATTTTACGCAGCGGATGCCCTTCCAGCCACAACCCATCTCTGGGAACTTCCACACACACATTCACACTCATACACTATGGACAATTTAGCTTACCCAATTCACCTGTACTGCATGTCTTTGGACTGTGGGGGAAACCGGAGCACTCGGAGGAAACCCAAGCAAACGCAGGGAGAACATGCAAACTCCACACAGAAACGCCAACTGACTCAGCCCAGCCGAGGTTCGAACCTGCGACCCAGCGACGTTCTTGCTGTGAGGCAACAGCACTACCTACTGCGCCACTGGGTTGCCCCCGGAGAATCACTTTATTGTATTTTTAAATGTATTTATTTATTTATCTAAAACCCCATTTAATATTTGTAGAAATATTTCTTTTCAAGCAATCCTTTTCATTGGTTACTTAAAGAAGAAAAAGCTTTTTGTCATCACTTCTTTTGGAATCCAAAGTGTATATGATATTATTTAAAAAACAAAAAACAATTGTGGAGACATTATGAGAAAGTGAAGAAAGAAAGAACATTTTTGTGTTTTATTACATCTGCATGTCTTTCGTAATGTCAAGGTGTTTCAGTCATCAGCAATCTTACTATTGTGGATCGCTGGAGAACTACAACTCTGCCATCAAATGGACTACAAATCACAGCATGCACCGCACACTTACACCGGTTCCTAATCTCATCTGATTGCAAACACTCACAGCTGAAGCTGCTCAAGGACTCATTACACAAACTATTTATACACCACATTTGCTCACACACATTGCTGAGTGTTATTTGTTTGTTTTGTTTGTTTAACGAACTTGTAACTTTATGTACCATTTTCATTCCCTTGTCCAGCTGTGTTCTTTGATTCTTGTGTTTTATGTAATCTACTCCTAGCCTTGTTCCTAGTTTATTTGACTATTTGCCTGTTTATCAACGACGACTTCACTCAAAGTCACTTTAAAATGTACAGTGAAAAAAAATATTCAAAGATGATTCCTTTTATTCGCTAAATATTTGTTACGTAGTTGTAAGCAATTTATTTGGGCTGAATGTATAAAAAACAAATTAAGTTGAATATTATTACATTTAATTTGTTTAAATTCAACACCAATAAATTGTTTGCAACAGTTTTGCAGACAGCATTTTTTCAATGTATGAACAACATTGTAAAAACCGTCCATTACAGTAAAATATTAAAGACGTATATCACTACAGGTAGTGTCTGTATTAAAATCTAAAAAATGTAAATCTTAAAAAGAAAAGAAAAAGATGTATTGATAGGCGTTTTAAAGGCCTATCACAAGAGGCCACTAGATGGCAGTACGAGGCAATGATAAGCCTAGTTGAGTTATGCGAGGAAGAATAAGTATTCTGACAAAAGTACTCAGCATGGGAGCCTCGTCAATAAAAAATGATTTAAATGTTTAAATAAAGTCAGTTTCAGTAGCCTATTTCGCTGTGCATCAAATTTAAAGCATCCAAAACAAGTATCAGTGATTACACATTTGACCATGAATGCCCTACAAAGGAGGAAGATAGGCCTAGCTTATGTTCCTGGGTAAGTGTAGTTACAACATCTATCAGCAGAGTGGAAGAGTTTCTATACACTGTGATAACCCACTAGAAACCTACAGGTAAGTGTGTTGGAGCAGGGTTGAAACTGAACTGTGCAGAGCTGCGGCTCTCCAGGAACTGAGTTTGACACCCCTGAGCTAATGTGTGCACACATAAACCATTTTTAATTTTGACCACTAAACAATGAGGATTTCAGTCTCCTCCTTTAATTAAGAAAACATTAGAGACATTTAGTGACTGAGAAAATTGATTCTCTAAATAATAAAATCAGATCACACACTAAATAGTTAACAGTATTAAAAGTTTTAAAGACCTAAACTGTAAAATAAGACATTTTCCCATCAATCAATCAGAAGTTGGCACTTCAGCAGGGGTTTTTTAGTAGAAATGTGTTGTCTGTACACTAGTAGATGTTTAAATGGCACAAACTGAAAATATTCTGACCGATATATTATATAAAAATGAGTATAAATCATGAGTATATACAGGAATCAGAGAGTGAAATTCATTAGAGGAGTTACCAACCTACGTCACACATGATGTCACAAGGGTTCAACCGCGCACACCGGTTGCAAAAAAAGATCGGTTGCAATAGCAAACATGTCGTGTTGTGTGGTAGGATGGCAAAAAATAGAAATCTAAAATTTTACCGTACACCACACTGCTTTTAATGCCAACCACAGACATTTTTGGCTAACAGCCATCATAAGAGCTGAATGGAGTGAGGACCTAATTAAAAATGCTCGACTCTGCAGTGCTCATGTTATATCGGGTAAGTTTACGCTATGCTGAATCAGACACATTACTTGTTTTTGATTGCAGCAATGATTTCAGCAAAAACAATTAAATATGGTGAATTAAACTGTGGAGACTGAATGCTAAGAATGGAATGTAAAAATGTAAGTTCACATACCCTGCCGTACAGGTGCAGTTCGCTGTCAGAATGCAGTTGTTTTGCTTGTTGATGATTACTCTGGCCTTGTACAGCTCTATCTTCTTTCCTTGTCTTTGGCTACGTAGAACCTTGGTCTTAACCGCTTCATAGTTTTGAATCTGGTAATCATGGAACATCATTTCTTGCACATGACCACACAGAACACAATTGTTGCCATCCAAACACTTGTAGGCCTTTAATTTCTCTCTTGTAAAATCACTTGGAGTTTCAGTGAGATATTTGTATATTTCAGGCTGGATGCTTGGCCATTTTGTCTTATTCAATATCCATTGGGAGGGTGCTCTCGCAAATTGACCTGTCAGATGAACGCCGCTCACCTTAACGTTAATTTTGCAGAATAACTGTGCTTATCACTGGGTGACAAGCTGTTATAATACACTGAAAACATTATGTAAATATTATATATAATATGTTATCAACTTATCTCTAATACAAAAACAAACTCTGTACTGTGTCGGATGCCATTCCCTCGCTGTAAATGTTAGCGCTCCCGGTTTTTTCTCCAACTTCGATACCACAGGTAAAGCATCGATACCTTCGATACCTTCGATTACCACAGGTAAAGCAAACATCATTGATCAACATCTCACAAGCCTGTATATGCATGCATGCACACACACACACACACACATACATATGTGTTGTGCTTTGCCAGCAAAATAAAAATGTTGACAGTGTTTGTGGTTATTTCCTACCAGATATTTCTTCATAACAAAACAGTTGCTGCTTCATGTCATGCTTTTACAAAACAGTATTTTCCATTGAAAACTCAACTGAGCAAAACTGAGATAATTGATTGTTTTTAACTAATTTATTTTGAAACTGATAGTCTTCCACTGTGGATGCCAGCTCGTGGAAATTCATTTGGCAGGTGAACTCTCACAGCACATTATGAGTATTTGTGTTGTACAATTGTTAATATGGTGGATTGTGGGATTGATTGAATGCACTTCAGAATCTACAAAGGTTTCAGACACCACCACAAATGCCTGCTCCCTAAAATAGTGCACTATTTATTGGTGTTGGGGGTGATTTTGGATACAGTCGATGCGTTTGATTCAGGGGAAAAAAAAAAGACCTGAATGATTTTGACAAGCGACAAAGTAGATCAATAGTATTTCTAAAATGTGAAGGCTTGTGGATTTGTTTCGAATTGACCAACAGGTACAATTCACCAGAGACCAGTTAGATAGCCTATGATGACCGGTCAACTTTTGCATTACCAGAGATGGGAAGTAACGAAGTACAAATACTTCGTTACTGTACTTAAGTAGTTTTTTCGGGTATCAGTACTTTACTTGACTACTTATTTTTTTGACTACTTTTTACTTTGACTTCTTACATTTTTACACAAATATCTGTACTTTCTACCTCTTACATTTTTTAAACCACAGTCGTTACTTTCGTTTTTATGTGTTTGGTGGCGCGATCTATATTATTTCTTATCATTGCGCATTAATATGAGCGCATTGTTGATGCAGTCAGTCTCTTTTTCCTCATTGCGCGCCTGCGTGCTGCAGCGCGCGGCTTCTTCAAGCCTATCGCGCACAGTACATGAACTAGCCCTAGTTCATGAAGATTACTATGAGAAAGGCTAGGATTACTACGCAGTGACAGAGGGAGTCGGCGAATTTAACATGATGACTGATGCTGCCCTGTTTACACGGTAATAAGACAACTTTTGCTCGTTCGGATCACAGGTAAACGAGACACATTCCAGTCAAAAACATGCTGTTTAAATGCTTAAGCCTTTTGTCCACTTCCGATCATACTGCACGGGCTTTCTCTGGTCTTTCATTCTAATACCGCGAAAATAGTGCTTTTTGTAAAGATTTGTACATTTAGGACTAAAACAATCAAATACTTTATAAAAAATGTATGCATATATATATTTATATATTTCCTTTATTTCTGATGAGTTTATATTTTCTAATACAGAATTTGTAATGGCTGTGTCCTATTCCCACTTATCCCCCTATGCCCTATTCATTTAGAACATTCTAACATTCAAAGTTTGAATTATTAAAAATAAAAAAGCATTAAAGTCATCTCTCTTAGGTGTAATTTGCTTTCAGAGTATTTTTACAGTTCAGTTTTAGCGATCTTCATGTTTACAATTGCGCTCCCTTTGCAGTGCACTTTGAAAACTTTGATGTCATTTTGAACACAGCCTCATGACAAAAGCTATAGGTGACTATTTTTTAAAAGCGGAATTTATGTTACATCTCCAAAGCTTGTGAAAACAAAAAACAAAAACATAGCATACGTTCATTCTTTTAATTTATAGTAGGTTATTTATTAAGTATCTGTACTGTATATGACATGGGCCTGCTGGTTAGAGCATATCTGCAGTGGTTTGCACGTGCTCAAATTAAAACTTTTCAAGACTTTTCAAAAAATAAATAAACAATATCCTACTTAATAATCATCATCATCATCATTAATATTATTATTAAAATAGGGTTTTTTTCATTTTCTAATAAATATTACATTTAATTTCTTAATAAATAGCCTCATTATTTGTTTATTTATATGATTTATATATTATATATGACAAATCTAATATTGGATTTTATTTTAAATGCGTGTTTGTGTAAAACAATATAATTTGCACAAAGAAAAGATGGGGTTGTTCTCTAAAGAAGTTACTCCACCCCGTTTAGAGCATCATTATGGACGTTTTACGTTATAACTAACGTGGTTCAAGCGATGGATATACGACAGAGAAACTACGGGTTTTGGGAAACACTCGTCACCTCACCACATCGTTCTTTTCCCAAACGATGCATCGCACTATGATAGTTCTGCAGCAAGTTACGTCGTTGTTTGGGAAAGCACCCCTGGGCAATTTATGTGTATGTTACCTGTCTTACCTGTGTATGTTGCTTTTAGCATAGAATAAATGTATTGCAGTTTTTCTCAGTCACTTTGGCACATTTCTCAGATCAGAACTGAAATTTGTAAAACAGTAGGGACAAAGTGCATTTCTCAAAAAAAAAAACACGTATAAATAGCAAAACACCATGGATTACCTGCAAAAGCCAGTCTCCTGCTCAAAATCCTTCAGTTCATCCCTCAAAACTAAATTTCTGTGACAGTCAACATGTCAGTGGTGTCAGAATGACATGTCCTTGTGTCATTGTATAAGAATAAGACTCAAATTACTTAGTAGTCATGTTGTCAATAACGGTGCACTCTGGAGGGCTGTTCTGGTGTAAACTATGGCAATATTTTTGCTGTTTGTACTGTAATTTGTTGCCAGATCATGTCATTCTGATACAGAAAGGAAAAGACAGCACTGCATAGCACAAAGAAAAAACTAAAGTAAAAATGTGAACAGGACAACCTCCTTTTAGACCTTTATTAGAAAAAGTCAAGATTCACCTGGGAGAAATGTAAAAAATGCATTATGACTAAATATTAAGACAACTTGTTCAGGCATTTGAACGATTAAATGTTGTGGGGGTGAGACTATTCAACAGAGATAAAATAATACATGTTGATCAACATGACATAAGCGACTGATAATATAGGAAACATCAGAGAACTGCACATAATTATTTGCATGGATGAACAAAAGCATTTGCAACTTGTTCATAATGAGAAACTGCTTTCTGATGTGCACAAGAGACACAATGATGATCTGAAGATTGAACAGGGAGTTTTGAGAATTTCAATTCTGATCTGAGAAATGGACCAAAGTGACTGAGAAAAACTGTAACAGAATTAATGTTTATCCATTAAATAAAATAACCTGAAAAAAAAACACTGAAATAGCAGGTTATATATGAGAGCTACTCTCTGAAGAGAATAAGAAGCTTTAGCCTAATGCTAACAAAATTGTTTACAGTCATATCTAATTCTGTATTTATTTTAGCAAAAGACAAAATCATCATGAATGGCAGCTGTTATTTTTGATCTAACAGCGGCAAAACTACATGCTGAACACTGTGAGTTTGTGTCAGGATGATTACCTACCTACAGTATCTCACTTGTTATCCTTCAGCTTCGTCCCTGAATTATCAGGGGTCGCCACAGCAGAATGAACCGCCAATTATTCCAGCATTTGTTTTACGCAGTGGATACCCTTCCAGCTGCATCCCAGTACTGGGAAACACCCATACACACTCACATTCACACACACACTTATAAACTACTGCAAATGTAGTTGAATTATTATTTGCCTATACCGCATGTCTTTGGGACTGTGGTTGAAATGAGTACTTTTTACTTTTTTACTTTTGTAAATTTTTCAGGCGGTACTTCTGTACTTTTACTTAAGTACAAAAGTGTAGTCAGTACTTCTACTTTTACCAGAGTCGTTTTAAACATGAGTATCTGTACTTCTACTTAAGTAAAGGATGTGTGTACTTTTGCCATCTCTGTGCATTACCCACCAGTGTTGGGGAAAGTTACTTTCGAAAGTAATGCATTACAATATTGAGTTACTCCACAAAACAAGTAACTAGTTGCGTTACTTAACGTTACTAGCGAGGAAAGTAATGTGTCATGTTACTTTTAAGTTACTTTTGAGTTACATTTTCATACCTGCCTGAGGCTTGATCTCTTTCAGAACTTGCAGGGTGTTTTTCTTTTCTTTTTTTCAAACAGAGGAGCTCTGCATTTACGACACAATGTATAACCTTAATTCCTAACCGTAAGAAATATTTGAATAATGTTCCTTTCTGAGAACTTCCTGACATGTCGTATATTCAGATTAATTAAAGTTGAAGGCAATGTGTTTGCTACTTTGCTGTATTTTTGTCTTATTAGATCAAAATCACTGTCTATTGAGACTATAATCCCTTTTTCTTCCATGTGTTCAGAGAGAATACTTCCATCACAGAAATGTAAGGCTCTGCCATCTTGGTTTCTGTCTGTTCCTGCGGGGAGCTCATTCTCTCGAGTGCGGGATTTAATGTGATTACACAAATTTTGATTCAGCAAACAATTTTTTTTAGAAGTGAAGCTAAAAAAGTAACTCAAGTTACATTTTTAAAAAAAGTAACTCAAATGTTTTCACTTAATTTTTTTTAAGTAATATTATTACATAACTTGTAATGCGTTACTCCCAACACTGCTACCCAATATGCAAAAATTTAAATAATTTTCTCCTGAGATGCAAACCAAAGATGTGCAAACCAGGTGGCCAACTAAAAATTGCCCAAATGCCTGACCTCTGTGATTAAACTAATGATCTGAAGTCGTGTTTAGCAAAGGGGTCACATATATATTTCACTCATTAAAATGCATATCAGTTAATAACTTTTTTTATAGCATTTTTCAGGATTTTTTTGTAGCTATTCGGTGTCTCACAGTTAAAATAAACCTACCATTACAATTTACACTGACCATTTCTTTGTCCTTGTGCAAATATACAAAAACCAGCAGGGGATCCAATAAGTTATCCTTCATTTACGTGTCACGATCACCAGCGATCGCTGGTAAATACACACACATTCACACGGACTACAAATCCGCCATGTTATGGACCACATATTCAGTCATGCAACACACACACACACACACCTGCTCCAAGTCACTATTGATTGCAAACACTCACACAGCTGAAGCTGCTCACAGACTGATTCATGGACTATAAGTGCAGCCCAAACATACACAATGTTGCTGAGTCTTGTTAGCTGTATAGTGACATTACAACGCGTTTACTTTGTCTTGCTTTGCCTTGTTTTGATCCTTGCCTAGTTTATCTGTTTATCCCTGTCTGTCGACTGCCTTCTGACCATCTGCCAGTTATTTTTACTACGACTCTGGATTGCCCTTATACATCTGTTTGCTCCAGTGTTGATCATTGCTTGCCTGACCATCCTGTTAATAAAACCCTGCATTTGGATCCGCACCCGTGTTGTGTCACATCCCTGGTTCCAATATGGCTATTAATATACTATTTTGTATATTTTATGTTATATTTTACTATAGTATAGGAGCAATTCCAGCGTTATGGATGTGACATTTGCAGTAAACACTCAAAACATAAATTCACAGAGAAAGTATATGTTAACATTGTATCATCTAAAACACAGGTGTCAAACTCAATTCCTGGAGGGCCGCAGCTCTGCACAGTTTAGCTCCAATCCTAATTAAACACACCTGATCAAACTAATTGAGTCCTTCAGGCTTGTTTGAAACCTACCAGCAAGTGTGTTGAAGCAGGGCTGGAACTAAACTGTGCAGGGCTGCGGCCCTTCAGGAACTGAGTTTGACATGCCTGATCTATAACATCTGTTTATATTTTCCAGAACAACTGACCACAGAGTTATGAGATCAGACAAATATCAATCTGTAAACACTTTTTGTACTTTAAATGAGGAAAATAAACACTGGTTATGGATGTGACAAAAAAGTATACGAGATTGCAGTACACAACATACTTTGTAGAAATTCTGTGAATTAAACTGATTTTATTTAATATTTTTGCATTTATGAGGTAAAAGCTTTGGATGTGACATCCTTTCTGTTATGGATGTGATCGATGTGAAATTGTCATTGTCTTTGTTAAATCAAATAAAATAGTTTGAAAACATTGACAAAAGACATTTTTGAGTATTTCTAAAGTACTTTAAATACTTGCTTACACAAAAAGACGTAAAAAAAGAAAGACTTACGTAGAAAAAGTTTCGGTATTTAGGTGAAAAATTTTTTTCATTGCAAGGGTGACCTTTGCATGGAATTACTCATATATTTTTAAAAATTTAATAAAAAATGATCCCCTACCCCTATAATCCTTCAACCATTGACTGCAAATCAATAACCCATGTAGAAGTAACAGAATCCTGACATGCACTTATTAGTTTCTCAATACATTTGGAAGAGTTTTGATGCTGATCTATGGACACCCAGAAAACACACAGAAGGAAAATGTAAACTTTACGTAATTTGTGTGGCTATTATTTATCAATAACATGAGTTAGATGTGCACTATGATCTTCAATACTGAATAAAACTGATAGATTAACGTAGTGAAATTGTTCAAATAAAAAAAAAATCTTGTTAGATGCAGGTCATAACTTGCAGAGTTGCAAAAAAAAGCTATGGAAAAAAATACAGTCCATGGCATTACAAGGCCACAGAGGGAAAAGACACTAAACAATTTGGCACAAGATAACACAAAGAGAGAATAATAGTTGAAGGTAAAATGAGCGAAGTTAAAATCGTCTTCACATAAGTTTACAGACGAAGACTTCTGGTTCTGATGTCATATATCAGAACAGCAACAGTGGCCACGCCCATTAGAGCAGCGAGGACCATACGGATAACATGAAATACTGCCATTCCGCTTACTGCTGACGTACCTTCACACGGCTGACAGAGATTAGTAATGTCCAGATGTGTGGTCTGGTTGCTGATGGTGTTGTTGATCACACAGATGTAGGTGTTGTTATCCTGATATTCCACCTCTAGATATAAAGAGATGCTGATGGTGAGATCAGACACACTGGCCCTAGACAATAAACTCTTTCCTTTGTACCAAGAGAAACTCGCAGTACTCCCATTCACCACTGAACACACCACTGTACAATACTGCACTGATGAAGATGAGGAAGAACACTGAGAAGAGTAGAAGCGGAGGACAGGAACAGGCAGAAGAGCTGGACGACGACATTAGAAATATAATTAGACAACAAATGAACAATTATTATGATAGCTATAATATCGGTCAGATATTTTTATATTTAAACTTAAATTTAGGCTAATTAATTACTGTATTAAATGATCAAGCTGATTTTGCAGATCCATTTCATGATTCCATAGTACAATATTATAATTGCGAGAGTGTTTGATCTCAAAAGATTTAAATAAAACAGTGCAAGTAATACTATAACTAAAGAAACACCAACACCTTGCAACACCAGCAGTGCAAGTAATACTTTACTCACCATAGACAGTGCAGTTGAATGTGAAGAGCACTTTTGCTATTCTGTTGGTCACATTATAGAGTCCAGAGTCTGTGCTTCTGCTGTTTGTGATGGTCAGAGATCCAGTCTGACTGTCCAGCTTCAGTCGCCCTCTGAATCTACCATCAGCACCATCATTAAAGAATGTGCTCATATTATTCTTTCTGTTGAGTTTAGCTATGAGAACATTATCATGTCCAAACCGCCACTGGATCTCATCAGTTCTCTGTTGTTCTGTAACACTGATGTGTAGAGAGACAGAATCTCCTTCAGTCGCCGACACAGACTTCACTTCAACACCAAACACACCTGATGAACACACACAAACTGTTTCTCAGCCAAAGACTTACAACTGTACTTCTTTTGAAACAGTTTTATAACAGTTTTCATATGTCTGAAACTGCAATATGAGCACAAATGAATGAGTAGGCTACATTAGTCTGAGTATAAGTATAACAGTGCATATTAAATAAATGATAAAAAATAATAACCTATTAATGACACTTACCAGCCAGACTCCATGAGCATAACCAGAAGAAAATAAACACGTCTAACATTTTTGTTTAGAATTTAACTGGTTTAAGAATTTTATCTTATGTGACCTTTTTACAATTAAGAATTACGCAGGATCTTTCTAAAAGAACTAGAGGAACTGGAGAGCAGAGAGCTGCTGGTGTGTGGTTTAGTGAAGCTTGAGTCAGTGAGAACAAACTCTTCAAGTGGGCGTCACCATTCTGAGACTAGGGGCCCTATCATACACCCAGTGCAATGAGGTGAAAGACATGTTTTGCGCGATTTGTTACTATTTTCAGACCAGCGCAACTCTAATTTTCACATTTAGCGCCACATTGTTTAAATAGCAAATCCATTTGCACCACTTTGTGCTGGTCTGAAAAGGAGGTGTGTTAAGGTTCATTGTTGGTGAGTTGCTATTTTGAGGAACTGAAATAGACTGCACCATTTACCAACTAAAATCTGCTCTCAAGTAAAGCGCAGAGCGCGTTGAGTTATGCACCTCTAAGGTCAAACCCTTACACATTGCTTAATACACACAGAATGTACAGCAATACACAAATATCTTTACATATGAAAACATTAAAGTATTAAAACATTACAAAGATTAATATTTTCTTTTTTCCGTTTATTCATGACAATTTGCATTTGTATAATGTTTTTATTATTAGCAGTATTATTTATTATATGCATATTTATATTTGTTTTAATAAAAACTAGTTTAGATTTGTCCACCTGTCGGGTTTTGGAGACGTCTGCATCACCATATGGGGCATAGGAATAGGACGTGTGTTTGGATAGAACTGTTTTTTTGACCACACTTTATTATTATTGTGCATTTATTTGTTTGCTGGAAATTAGAACTGAATTCAGAAATAGTTTTGAAACAAATCTTTGCACTTAACAAATGAAATGAAATATGTAGGCTAATGAATGTCTTCAGTAGAATGCGTACAACACAGCTTCCTTTTCCACGAAAGTAAAAGAGTTAAGTAAAGAGTAAAAGGTAAAGAGAAAGTAAAGAGGCTGAATGGAGGAGGCTTGTTCTTTATCCTCACTCTGCAGATGCTGTTTAAACTGTTTTCTCGCTAGTGAACTGTTCAGTTTTTCCTCTTGCAAAGTCCACCATGTAAATAGCAAATGCACCATGGCGCGACACAACTGACTCTTAAAGGGAATGGGAGATGAGACTCTGATTGGTTTTATGCATGTTATGCTCAAAACACACCAGTAACTCATTAAGAGAATAAGCTCAACCCTGTAAGACCATGCGCCGCTGCGCAGAGCATATTGTTCCGTTCTTAAAATAGCAAAAGTGGATTCAGACACACCCTTAATGCTTTTGCACCATGCACTTTGGACTTTGCACTTAGATTGTTAAAATAGAACCCTATGCCTAAAACTAGACTGCTTCTCTTTTACTGACAAAAGCAAAGAGAAAACAAACTCTATGGACAGGATTTAAATATAGCTAATTTACATTATAAATAGTAGATTTAATCTTACATCTCTCATGTAAATGCAGATTGAGCACGATCACCCAATGAGTTAATGAACACTCAACTGAGAACTCAATTTGTGTCAGAATCAGCAGAAACGTCACATCTATGTGCAGATGAGAATTTCACCCACAGTACCTTAATCAGTTTAATAAATATAACTTGATTAATCTACATAATTAAATTCTGTATGAGTAAATAATTACTATATTGTCAAAAGTTTTGGGACACCCCTCCAAATTAATGAATTCAGTCACTTCCATTGGCACATATGTATACACTCAAGCACTTTTAAGACTTAAATACACTGTAAAAAAATCTGTTACAGTTTCCGTGTTTTGTGATTTACAAGAGTTTTCCATCTATTTGCGGGTGTCAACTGGGATGCCAACTGAGTTATGGGATGTTGATCTCTGCTCTGTCGACTCTGACAAAAATCAACTCTACAGATGAACAAAATTACTTTTGTTGCCATTTTAGTTTGAATATAATGTATTAGAAATAATATATAGAAAAATAAGTTTGTAAAATAACACAAAATGTACTGGAAGTGATTACAAGGTGTTTGTTGCGTAATATACAACACCAACCCAGACTATATATTACCTTAAACTATTAAAAATGTTAATAAAAGTCACTTTTTCAAACTTTTCAAGGTTAAAAGTTTTTGAAAGTAAGACCAAAGTCCGACAATGCAATTCAAAACCATAAACAAGGGAAAATAAAAACATGAATCTCAAAATACGAGAAACTGAAAATGTGAAAAATGTTTTTTTACGGTGTAGTGTAAAATATCAGTGGAATATCAAGATAAAAACACCTACATGCTCACATACACTCAGCATATTACCCCCAAACAAACACAGATCTTGATTGCTACTGCTATCCTTATACATGTCATATCTGGCCACTGATATGATCAATAAAGCTTTCAGAAGTCTCAGGTTTTATTTCATATATTGTTTTAAGCGCCCCCTGGAGGAAAAAGCAATGGACCATACGTAAAGGGGACCCAATTTTTACAAAATCTAAAATAAGTCTCTGATGTCCCTAGAGTTTGTATGGGAAGTTTCAGCACAAAATACCACACAAATATATTTTTTTAAATAACTCTTTGAAACGGTCCCTTTTAAGCTTTGATCCAATTTTTTTTTACCAGTTTTGGTGACTGTCGCTTTAAATACAAATTAGTTAAGAGAGTGTTTTGTTTTGTTTTTTCAAAAGAGGGCAGAGCTACAAATGCCTATGTGTCACCGTAGTGACCGATTCAACACAGG
Organism: Danio kyathit; assembly: GCA_903798195.1. NCBI lineage: Eukaryota > Metazoa > Chordata > Actinopteri > Cypriniformes > Danionidae > Danio > Danio kyathit. The sequence continues at coordinate 12,204,096 of LR812540.1, forward strand.
ACTAAGATTATCTCTGAAAAACTGAAAATGTCAATGGGGACTTTAGTGTTTATTCGTGCATCCTAAAATTCCACATTTATAAACCTCTTAGTCACTGCCATTTTCTTCAACAGGTACAGTGTGAATACTCTAAGAGGCACTTATCCTAATGAGGGAGAGATGGTCACTAATGGGTGGGGTTTTCCCCCTCTGGTGACATGTACAAAGGAAAAAGCTCAACCAAAGTGTTTCTGCAGACTGTTTTTATGAAGTATGATTATAAGGGACATTCTTCCAGAAAAGTACATTTTCACTTATAAAAAATATGTGACAGGTCCTTACATTTAAGCTTGTTGTCCTTAAAAAAAATCATACAAAAACAAGCATAAAATCATACAATTTAATGATAGAACGCATCCTTGATCACAGTCAGCTTCTCCATCAACTGATACAAGTTCCTTTGAGTCATAGCCTTAAACGTGTTTTGCATGCATTTGATGTTAAATTTAATACAAATGTGACAGGACTGACAGAAACATTCATTCATTTTCTTTTCGCCTTAGTCCCTTTATTAATCCGGGGTCGCCACAGCGGAATGAACCGCCAACTTATTCAGCACATGTTTTACGCAGCGGATGCCCTTCCAGCTGCAACCCATCTTTGGGAAACATCCATACATACTCATTCACACACATACACTACGGACAATTTAGCCTACCAATTCACCTGGACTGCATGTCTTTGGACTGTGGGGGAGCACCCGGAAGAAACCCACGCAAACGCAGGGAGAACATGCAAACTCCACACAGAAACGCCAACTGACCCAGCCGAGACTCGAACCAGCGACCTTCTTGCTGTGAGGCGAGACAGCACTACCTACTGCGCCACTGCATCGCCTTGACAGAAACATGACAATTGTAAATGTATTTGTATTATATATTTGTAGTATATATATTTGTAGAATTGATTTACAATTTCTGTTTTTAATCAATTGATGTGAATGATAACGTAAACTTGCTATTTCTGACATTTTTTTCTAAATAACAGTTTTAGCATAACAAAACTATTAAAGCTGTAGTTCAATTGGGCTGAGGACAAGGATTATGTCATGGTTTGTACATTTGTAAAGTGTTTTTAATAAAGACAAAAATCTGAGAACCAAATGACTGACATATTCCTTTACAGAACAACTCACAGAAATCAACCATCAGTCCATTTTAGACATTTTTGGGATGAAATACTTTTTTTTTCCACTGCATTTATGTTTTTATTTCAGGGACAGATAATGTACATTTCTGGTAGAATGTCCCATAAAATATAAATAATTAATTTTTACCATTATAAGTTGGTTATATTCACACACTGTTGCCCCACAACTGTGCTTAAACCCCTTATAACAGTTATTTTTGCATAATAGTTCCCCTTTAAAGCTTTACATGAAAGCATGGTCTCAAACTCAATTCATGAAGAGCCACAGCTTTACAGAGCTTAGATCCAACCAGCATCAACTCACACCTGCTTAATAGTTTCCAGCCATCCTGAAAACCTGGATAAGTTGGATCAGGCGAGTTTGATTAGAGTTGGAGCAAAACTATGGATTTGAGTTTGAGACCATTAATTTTAAACCTGATGCAGCCAGGACAAGATTTGACAGGGAAATGCTAGTGTGGGTGTTTAAACTCAACATTTATTTAACTCACAGAAGCAACAAGGACACATTATTGAGGCCCTTTCACTTGGGAAATGGCAAGTGATGAATTTCTGCACTCAGGTGCCTGTAAGGGATTTGTCAAATCAACAAGTGTGTGTGTCAGTAAGATCACAATTGTATTTGCTCAAATCTAATACAAATGTTGGGCTTTAGCAGGGCAAATCTTCATTATTGCGGGAAAATCTGTGCCGATCAGGTCTCAGTCTACCCACTTATGGCATCTGCCTGGATTTTGGTTTCCGGTTTTCCTTAAAGTGCCAGCCTGAATCTCTCTGGACTTGTTGACCTGTTGTGTAGCTAACTATCATTGGCAGTTTATTCAATAAAGCCGACTGAAATATACTTATTTGGTTTAGTAGGCCTTGAATTAAAGAAGGTGATGAACCACTGACCCTAATAATGCAACATTTCACTCTTCTACTATCAGTTTTCATACAGGAACACAAGATCATTATAAAATCAGCAAATTCTTGTTAATTTTTGTGACTTCCTCTGATAAAGGAAACAGCTACAAGAGTTTGAATCCTGTAAGAGGAGATTCAACCAGATAAATGGGTTCAGATCGGGTGTCATAAGTCAGTGTTCTCAAACATTTCAAGCATTTTCGAAGGGGGTTTCAGTGAATCGATGAAGAAAATGTTTCTTATATTAGTTTTGCTCTGTTTGTGGCGTCTGGTTGGTGAGTTTTAAATATGATTTCAAGAGTTCAATTCTCTATATTCTGACACCATGTAATAAACTACTGGTTAAAACAGTCAGACATTATCAACACAACTGCTCTCGTATAAATCTATTGCTTTAAAATGCTGTAAAACACATTGAAATAACTTTAGTCAGTGATCAAGTCTGTGTTTTGTACAGGTGTGTTTGGTGTTACAGGAGTGCAGCCTGTGAGAGTGATTGAGGGAGATTCAGCGACTCTGATCGCTCATCAAGCTCTAATGAAGGACAAAACTGAAATTTGTTGGTGGTTTGGCAAACATTTACTTGCTGAAATGAATGTGATTAACGACAGCATCATTGTACATGATGAAGTGTTTAACGGGACGTTCAGAAACCGACTGAAGGTGGACAATCAGACCAGATCTCTGACCATCACAAACTTCACTTTTGAAGATGTTGGAAATTATGTTGTGCAAACCAAGCCACCAACGAGGATAACTTTTATCCTTACTGTCTACAGTGAGTTACAAATGTGTTCCAGTGGTATTATATTTTTAGATGAATAATTAATCCACACATCACACTCACTATGTTTGTGGCTATGTTGATCTGTGATATTATTCTCTTGAATGTTTGCTTGAACTCATATAAACGCTTTTGATTTGTATTTGTCCTCCAGATATGGTGAAGTCGGTGTCAGTGACGGAGGGAGATTCTGTCACTTTAAACTCTGGTCTCACTGACATAAGCAGATATAACATAAGATGGAGGTCTGAAACAGAAGAGCTTGCCGTGGCTCACAACACTGAGTGGAGTTTCAGAGACAAACTGAAGCTGGACAATCAGACCGGATCTCTGACCATCGCAAACATCACAACTGAACAGGCTGGACTCTATAAACTACACATAGCGTTTCTTGATGTAAAAGCGACATCAAAAGCGTTCAATGTTTCGGTCTATGGTGAGTAAAGATTATTTATCCTGTACTTAAATTATAAGTGATATTTTATTAACACTTTCAGGTGTTTAAATATTCTAGAGAGTTTATGGTGATTGCGAGACGACAACGTTCACATCCTCTGACTAAGGATTATGCATTTCTATTGCAACAATATCAATATGGCCTTAACATGACATCTAACATAACGTCATTTTAGCACTTGGATTTGTAGCATTGCAACAATCAACTTCTTAATTGGGTTCAATTTTTACAAAGCAATATTAAAAAATTGGACCAAAAAGTTGTAATGTGCAAGTACACTGTCATTGGCCAGATGGCTTACTGTTGAAAAAAACAGCTAAAACCAGACTAAGTTTGCTAGATTGAGGTAAAGTTGTTTTTATATTTACACATTTGGACGTTCTCCTTAATACACAAAAATATTATTTGCTACTTCTAAATACTGAAATCATATTAGCAGCCAATGGCTATCCAAGTACAACATTGTTCAATCAAATAAAGTACTATGGTAAACAATATAGGGAGCATGTCACAAGTTGTCACTGAACAAATGTGCGAATCTAAAACCAACTTTACCTCAATGTTTGTTAGCTGGTTTTCTCTGGAAGTAGCTGGTCTCCAAAACTAGGCTGGTAACCCTGCTGAATAAAACAGCTTAAACCAGCCTAAGCTGGTTGGCTGGTTTTAGCTGGTTGACCAGGCTGGTTTTAGAGAGGTTTTGGCCATTTCCAAGCTGGTTTCTAGCCATTTCCAGCCTCGTCTTAGCTGGTCAGGCTGGAAAATGACCAGCTAAAACCAGCTTGACCAGTCTGGTTTAAGCTGGACATAGCTGGTTTTGGCTGGGCTCCCAGCCTGGTTAGGCTGGCCAAGCTGGTTATTTCCCAGCCTGACCAGCTAAGATCAGGCTGGAAGGAAATAGCTGGAAACCAGCCTGGAAATGGCCAAAACCCCTCTAAAACTAGGCTGGTCAACCAGCTAAAACCAGCCAACCAGCTAAAACCAGCCAACCAGCTTAGGCTGTTTTTTTCACGTCCTCTGACTAGGAATTATGTATTTATATTGCAACAATATCACTATAGCCTTAACATGGCATGTAACATAATCATCCTTTTTACACTTGTTGATTGTTGCAATGCTACAAATCCTTCTTGGTTGGGTTCAATTTCACAAAGCAATATTAAAAAGTTGGACAAAAAACTCGTAACGTGCAAGTACACTGTCACTGGTCAGATGGCTTATTTACCTCAGTTGAATAAACAGCTAAAGAATTAGAATTGTTAGAATGAGGTAAACTTAAAATCATAATTTCACAAAAGTATTTTTTGATAATTCTAAATACTGAAATCATATTAGCAGCCAATGACTATCAAAATATACCATTGTTCACAGTCAATCAAATAGTGCTGATGTTGTGTTCAAGTCATATTTGTATGTGATTTCAGACCAAATATTCACAGTACCAGAGTAAACATTATGGAGCATGTCACAAGTTGTCACTAAACGAATGTGCAAACATAGAACCAACCTTACCTCAGTGTTTGTTAGCTGGTAGCTAGGCTAGTGAAGCTGGTCATTCAGGCCAAGACCAGTAAAGGAAGTGGACAAAACATTTCAAAAACGGTGTAGATGACCAACTAAAACAAGCTAAGGCTGGTTTAAGAGGTTTTTGTTTAGCATGTTAAGTGATTCTGCTTATATCAGTCACCATTTAGCACATACAGTATAGACAGCAGCGCCACCATGTGCTTATTGTGACTGAGGTAAAGTTTATTTTCACACATTCAGACTTTCTTCTCAATAATATATCATTTCATAAAAACATTATTTGCAAATTCTAAATACTGAAATCATATTAGCAGCCAATGGCTATCCAGGTACAACATTGTTCACAGTCAAATAAATAGTGCTAATGTTGTTTTCAAGTCATATGTGTATGTTATTTCAGACCAAATATTTACAGTACCATGGTAAACAATTTAGGGAGCATGTCACAAGTTGCCACTGAATGAATGTGCAAATATAAAACCAACTTTACCTCAGTGTGTGTTAGCTGGTTTACTCTGGAAGTAGCTGGTCTCCAAAACTGGCTAGGTTAATAAAGCTTTTTATAGCTGGTCATTCAAGCTGGCAAAGACCAGCAAAGGAAGCGGACAAAACATTTCAAAGAAAGCCTGGATGACCCACTAAAAGGCTGGTTTAAGAGGTTTTTGTTTAGCATGTTAAGTGATTCTGCTTATATTAATCAACCTTCAGCATATAGATAGCAGCGCCACCATGTGCTTATTGTGACTGAGGTAAAGTTAGTTTTATTTTCACACATTCAGACTTTCTCCTCAATAATATAATTTCACAAAAACATTATTTGCAAATTCTAAATAGTGAAATCACATTAACAGCTAATGCTTATTAAAGTACAACATAGTTCAGTCAAACAAATATTGCTAATGTTGTTGTCAAGTCACACTTGCATGTGATTTCAGATCAAATTGCCATGGTAAACAATACGAGCATGCCACAAGTTGGTACTGAGAAAAATGTGCAAATAAAAAAACAACTTTACCTCAATCTTGGTCATCATAATATTACATTATCATCTTTAGCAAGAAACAAAGACACTGTCCATATTTTTATGTGTTTCGTTGCAGTTGCTTGTTTGTTTATCCAACCAAATTTCAATTTAGCCATTAGTAAAAGAAACACTGCTATTTTCCATTTTTCAAACTATTCACCATGACAAAAATACTGAAAATAGAGTTAACAATGAAACCAAAGAATACGTGTGTGTCTTACTTAGTTCAATTCATAAATAAAAATCAACCAAGCAAAAAGTAGCAGAAAAAACTCAGTAATCTCACCCAGTTTCTTCTTCTGCCAAAAGTAGAGCAGCAGGTTTTCCAGTTAAAATCCCAAACTGAGAAATCATATAAGCCACAGGAAACATGAAAAACAAGTCCTGAAAAACCAGTAATCCTCCAGTGATAGTGCATAGAAAGGCCTTTTGCAGTTAAACAATTAACTTAGGTAGAGCATTAGTTTGTTTGTTAGTTAGTCATCCACTGAGCACCTGTAGAATCAACATCTTCTTCTTCTTTTTTGGTTTTATGGTAACACCAACGTGTTTTATCGCCACCTAGTGTGTATGAATGTGAAACCCCACCACAGGAGTGTTTCAACCAATGAATGTAAATAAGGTTTCAACCCTGTTCCAGGAGGCACACCAACAGTACATCTTTGGATGTCTCCTTTTGAGGTGATTCAGGTGTGTAGGGGGTTGAAAATGTGTACTGTTGGTGTGCCTTCAGGAACAGGGTTGGGAAACAGCAATAAACAACCAAAAAAAACACCCCAACCACCCTAAAAAAACAAAAACAAATTTTTATAATGAACTATATTCTCTTGATCAGTTTTGTACTTTTTTTTAGGAAACTAAATAAGCTCCCTGTTTCATAAATGATAGTATTTATTTCGTTTTCTTCCACTGCCACTTTAACACCTGGATCTTCTAGGCGTAACATAAACAATATAAAAATAAGTGCTGTTTTTCTAACGGTACTGTGAGGGGCAGGCTCAGTGTTGGACGTTAATAAAAACACAATTATAATGGGTAACTTAATAAATAATATAAATAATTCTCATTAACTTTTAGCCAGAAATGTAATAATAATAATAATAATAATAATAATAATAATAATAATAATAATTCCTTACATTTATGTAGTGCTTTTCTGGGCACTCAAAGCGCTTTAAACATTGAGGGGAATCTCCTCATCCACCACCAGTGTGCAGCATCCACCTGGATGACGCAAAAGCAGCCATTTTGTGACATAGTGATGTAGCCAATAGGGTATATGTCGAACTTCTTCATAGACCTGTGACAGGCTGCCCTAATGCTGACATCACCAGTCAACCTGCCTTTATTTGATACTGGTGCAAAAAAATCACCAAGTGTTAATGTGAATATGTAGATCCATACATCCATACGGCAGACTAAGTAACGTTATAGCGTTAGCTAGTTAGTGACATTGTACAACATTTCCATTCCGCTAGCTCACATATCTTCATAATTCATTATGTATGATGAAGCATACAATTTAAATCCTTTATCCAATTTGGTGGCTGGACATTTAGATGATAATGAGCATATCCGGTGGACGTCTGTGATACTCAACTTTGGTAGTTCCTGGAGGCTTCTTGTATAAAATAACGCCATATTAGCGGAGAGGGAAAAACTGGAAGTGTTCTACTTAGGTTGACTGGAACGCGAAAGTTGCGCATATACACTATTTTATAACGTATAAAACACTACTTACTACTTTCAATAACAAACCGATAGCGCATATGAAATGACGATGAGCGGAAGTGTTCTACCCAGGGATCCGGTTTGGTCACGTGACGTTTGACATATACCCCATTATGATGTGGGGATGGTTAGGAGGCCATGATGGACCAGTGGGCAGATTTGCCCAGGATGCCGGGGTTAAACCCCTACTCTTTTTTCGAAGGACATCCTGGGATTTTAAATGATCATAAAGAGTCAGGACCTCGGTTTAACGTCTCATCCGAAAGACGGTGCTCACTGCAGTATAGAGTCCTTGTCACTATACTGGGGCATTAGGACCCACACAGACTGCAGGTTGGGCGCCCACTGCTGGCCTCACTAACACCACTTCCGGCAGCAATCCAGCGGTCTCCAATCCAGGTACTGACTAGGCGCAGCCCTGCTTAGCTTCAGTGGGCGACCATGTGAGAGTTGCAGAGAGCTAGCTGCCGGCTATGTATATCTTCTACAAATGGCAGCCAGATGCCCTTCCTGTGCAGAGCTGGCTATCATAATAAAAGCCCTTTCACCCCACATTCAAATCAGGTTTCCCCTTAAAAATAATACATTAACACGTTATGCACTAATATAAATGAATATATTTGTCACACATGAGAAATCTGCTTGAACATTTTTTGTGGCAGCATCACGATTGCAATTATGAGATTCTGTCCAATTAAGAGAGTTTGTTCAGTCCCTCAATGCAACAAACCAGAAATAAGATTTTATTTAACACAATTTCTTTAATTTGATGTTTTCCAGCTCGTCTGCTTGTTCCTGTCCTCATTAGAAACTCATCTTCATCCCAGTATAATTGTTCAGTGGTGTGTTCAGTGGTGAATGTGAGTGCTGTGAGTCTCTCCTGGTACAAAGGAAACAGTTTATTGTCCAGCGTCAGTGTGTCTGATCTCAGCATCAGTCTCTCTCTACCTCTGGAGGTGGAATATCAGGAGAAAAACACCTACAGCTGTGTGATCAACAACACCATCAGCAAACAGACCACACATCTGGACATCAACACACTCTGTCAGACGCGTGAAGGTACAGAAGTGCTAATAATAATTAATAACAATGTTTACTGACTGATCTGAGCTCAGTTTGATGTTGTTATTCCTCAGACTCCGCCTACTGCTGTGGTCCTACTGAAGCTGTGATCCGATTGGTCCTTTCTGCTCTGGTGGGCGTGGCTACGGTCATTATTGTGATTTATGAAGTCAAATCCAGAAGAGCTGAACACAGTCAAGCACATGTTCACGCACCGTGAAACAAATGAGTTACTTTCTCTGTATGTGCTTTTATAAATCTGGCTTTAATGCCTTCATCTAGTATTGAAATCTAAAGCACCCTTCAAATTAGCATTAAAGATATCATATCTGGTGATTTTGTTGTAATAAAAACAGTTTGTTATCTAAACTTGCACCTTAACTTGTGTATTATTATTTAAATTAAATGCAAGATCAAGCTTCAAGACCCTCTTTTTGAGTAGAAAACACACTTAAATCTATATGTTCATAAATTCTGAAGTACCCTAAACAAAGCTTCATGTTAATAAACTATGATTTGTACATGCTTATGTTAATATTATTAAAGCCAACTATTTAGCCCCCTTTTCAAGATTTAAGATAAGTCTTTTGTGTCTCCACAGTGTGTCTGTACAGTTTCAGCTCAAAACACCCATCAGATTATTTATTAGACCTTTCAAAATATAGAAATGTTTTGCTCTGAACACAATGTAGCTGTTTTTGTTGCTTGTGCCTTTAATACTAGTTCTCCCCACCCACCGTTCCCACCTGACTCTCAGAGTGAGTCTGAATCTCCGGTTGTGTCAGATAAACAGCACAGTGACAGACATGAATGAAGCAGATCTCACGTAACGTTTCTGAGAAGTACTACAGAAATAACTTTCCCAATGATTATTTGATGTATTTGTTGTCGAGTTAATTCTGCAATGATGAGTCACACACAATGTCGTTACAAAGTTCATGCACACACACAGCGCATGCGTTTAACACTGTTTTTGCATGCAAATGTGACAGGTTAATATCCACTGCTGTTTGGATATCTGTTATGTTCATGTACAAAATAAATCTGATTTAATGTCCACAAACCGGGATTGAAGCGTCTTCTTTTATAATTGTACTGACACGCGGCTGTGTTGATGAAGTAAAGTTAAAGCAAATCGCTGTAATACATTACACACATGCCCTGTTTTAAAACATTTTAAACTTGTTTAAAACTCATTCTTGATCACATTTGATGATGATTGATGATCACAGAGCGCTGAATAGATCTTTTAATCCCAGTTGCTTTGCACACGTCCTGTCTTGTTGATATGATTACGTATACGCGTTACTACAGAGACATGTTAATACGAGGTTGTCAATCAATTCGGTGAGCAAGAAAACCGTACTCCTACATCACGTTGCAGTGGGCCTCAAAATAGGAGGGATTTGGATCCTATTTTAATGTCAGGAAATTTAAAAAAAGAGACTTATTGTGTTTATATCACTCCAATATGACTGTGGACACACTATACCTACACACAGTTCTGTCCAAACAGCTTACAAAAGATGATTTTCATCATAGGTGCCCTTTAAGCTAATGCAGAGACAAACAGTATTTTAGTTTTTTTTTACTAATAACTAAATTGTTTTGAATAACATATTTCATTCCTCTGCTTGATTTTCTAAAGCAACCCAAACATTCAGCTAAAACATAATTTTTTTTTAAATAAATGCATTGAATGTAGGCCTAATATTAGCTATAAAATCACTCCACAAAAAAAAAAAAAATTATTCAGGTTTGCGAAAGTCCTTGTAATCATGAGCAAATGGAATCAATTTACATCAAGGATTACAATAAAATAACAATAGAATGACGTATCCAGAATTGATAGACAAATCAAATTAATCATTCACAGTTTTGAGTGCAATCGATTGATAAATTTACTTATTTAATTGCTTTACAGGCCAAGCCTCTTTTTCAATCTATAAACAATACATAATTCAGAAAAAGGGCATTTTACCATTTGTGAATGATGAATTTAAATAGAAATAAATCTTGCATCATTTAAGCACTGACTATTAATATACTTCTAAAAAAAAATTATAATAAAGGGAACAAACAACACAATGTAACTGAAAGTGTTCTCTATATTTATTGAGCAGTATATTACAAATCAGCTATTAAGGTATTGAAATCTAAAGCTGGCTTCAGATTAGCATTAAAAGTTGCCAAAATACAACCAAATAGGAATGAATGTAAATGTGGGAAGGTTAGGGGAATTCTCTGCTGGAGAGAGCTGAAAATGACTATCAACATCAAAAATTGGTGATAATTTCACTATACATCTAAATAAAAACATCATTGTGTATTTACTGTATGAGGCGTGCTTCACACAGGTGAGTGGGCTTAACAAACCACCTGTAGAAACACTCTTCTCTCTATATATATTAAAAACGCTCCCCTCCTCGGTCTAGCACCATATTCTCTGAGCAGCTCATTTGCAAACATATTGCTTAAAATTTGTTCAACATCATCTTTTTTTTTTGGAAATACAAAAATGTATATTAAAAAAAGTCAGGATTTCAGCCATTATAATTGAATCAGATCTGCTTTAATAACATTTACAACATGAGCTCATGAAACAATCAGCATTGATATGGGTTAAACTTTAAAGCATACTCTGATTTTAAATAAAACTAAGAGCTCTAAAAAATGGCAAGGCACAATATTGTCTTCTACAGAGATCATAGTTCAGCCTTTTCTGTGGACTTTCTTTGGTCAGTTATAGCACATCCTCACATGAGATGCACAGACTTGGTGATAGAAAATCTTTCTATCAAAGTTTCATATAAGGCTGTAATAAAGTAAATTTTTTTACCATTTTTAAAAAATCTGTTAATAAATTTCATCAACAAAGACATGAATAACTGTATATCATAATACAATATTTGCATATTTAAGCATATCTGTGAATCCTTCAGATGCTTATGCAGCACCCAGAAACACTTATGGAAAACAAGATACAACCGAACATTACAGAAAACACACAGGATAAGGTTTCCACAGGATAAGGTCCTGTGATTCTTGGCAAACACACATTAAGTGTGTCAACTTTATCATAAAAAACAGGTGAACACCAGTTTAGACATAAATATTATTAGTAATAAAGACATTACTATTGTAGCCATGGACATTTCTCTCTAGTTTTGTGAAGATGCTAATAAAACACTAAAGTCAGCTGATATTTCTTGGTTAAATCTTGTTCTTGAGGAGTATTCATGTTCACAGTCATCTGAAATGACAAAACATATTTCAGGCCTTGTGCTGTAAATGCAGCTGTTATTAACATTTATAGATACAGAAGATAAACACTGCTTTTATTTGGATCAAAATCCCAGGCGTTCCCAGGCCAGCCGAGTGACATAGTCAATCCAGTGTGTCCTGAGTCTTCCCCGAGGCCTCCTCCCGGTCGGACATGCCTGGAACAACTCCCTAGGTAGGTGCCCAGGAGGCATCCAAAACAGATGCCCGAGCCACCTCTTTGAGACCCTTGAGTTGAATTAACTGTTTTTATAGTCTCAACCAATGCTTGCATACTATGATCATGACTTACACGTCACAACTGACATGAATAAAGAATGAGCAATACTTGTACAACATTTACTAATGCATTATTAAAATCTAAAGCTATGCTGGTCAACATTAGTTAATGCACTGTATAAATAATGTCATTGTTTGTTCATGCTGGTACATTAAATAACATTACAAATGTGGGTAACGCTTTCCAATAAGGTTCCATTAGTTAAAGTATGTTTAGACTATATGCTATGTAAAGGTGATCCATAGGTGAAAATAGCTTTGTGTCAAGACCAATAGCCAAACCCACTTGCAGCAGTAGGGGATGTGTCTAGTAGAGATCTAAAAAGGGGCGTGGTCTTGTTGAGTTAAGGACTTGTTTGTTTTGGTGTTTTCTAATAAAAATATTGTGGGTCAAAATAAAAAAAAAAAGCTTTGGCATGTTTACTAAATAAATAAAATTCAGGTCACAATAAATGGTACTCGTTAACCTGTGAGTTGTCGATGGCAGCTTCAGTCTCAGTCTGATTAGTGGATGAGTTGTTGATCTCTAGGGGCAAGTCTTCAACACCCTCAACACCTGCCTGTGTAGAGATAAATATTATTGAGGAAGACAGAAGACATGAAGCTTTCCTTTGAAATAAACAACAATATATGAAGAGTTCAGATGCAAAAACCTCTAAATGCCGTCTTAAAGTTTCCTCTAAATTTAGCATTTGTATCAGGCTCCTGTGTAAATGTTCAGTAATGACACTTTTATGGCAAAGAATAAGTCCTTTCCTGGTCTTTAAAGTGAAATATCTCAGCATAAACAAAGGAGGCTGAGAAAGATGTTCATTTTTGATGGAAATTTCAGACGGCACTTAGAGGTTTTTACATCTGAACTCATATCTTCAATGTACAATTTGAACATCTGGCATGATCAGATTTTTTTGTTCCATTATTATAATTATATAATTATTTTGTAGTATAAAATGTATTGAACCTACTGTTTTTATGGTAAAGTAATGAATATGAAAGCAGCATTGTCTTGAAGAGGCAGATATTATTGACGTCTCAGTGCAATGATTTCAACAGATCTGAATTCCACAGGTAAATGGGTATTTTTCTAACCAGTATTCCCCGTATCTATTAAAAATATTAAATAAATATTAATAAAATATAAATTATTTGTAAAACCCAAAAAAACATGCTGTCAAATGCATGTCAAACCAACAGGTGGCGACATAACCTTTATACACAGCTCAAAAAAGCATCAATCAAGCATAAAGCTAATTACACTCCTGAGATAATTGATCTGAAGAGTATTGCCCAAAAGCAATAGAGCTTAAACTATGCCAAAACAATCGGAATTTAACTTAATAACAATATTTAACTTAACTGTAACTTAATTAAACTAAATATTTGTGTTAAAATGGTTTTAAATTTCATGATCTGAATTTCTTAACTTGAATATTGAAAATACTGAAATTTAACACACATTTTTATGGCAGATTTTAATAGACGTATTTTCAAACCACTTTTTTTTTTTAAGAGCATGCAGGCAGCTCCTGGAGGATGAAGGAACTGAAACCACTGAATGGCCCCAACACTCACCTGACTTAAGATCTGGGACATCATGTTTCGGTCCAAATGTCTGAACACCAGACAATCGGGGAGCTCAGTTTGTCGTGAGACAAGGGAGCATGCACTGGATGTTGTCAGGCATGCATACAAACCATGCAAACAACTGAGGGCTATTCTGAGTTGCTGCAATAAATTATTACAAACTAGACTTAGCCTGCTTTATAATCTTTTACTTTGAATATGGTTTGTCTTTTAATTAAGCCGTCTGTAGGTTTATCTTTCCATTCCCATCAAACAATGTGGCATATTTAGGTTCCCATCTCATTTCCCATTCCATATCAGTATAAATACCAAATATAATATTTTTTCCCATTGAGAATCAGCTAAGATGTTAATGTTTGTCGGTCATACGATTCAGTGCTCAGTGTCTCACCTGATCACAGCGCTGACTCCTCTGTCGGATGTCTGTTTGAATATTAACAACAAACCTTTAATTAAAATTCTAAATTCTAAATATTCACAAAATTTTCACAAAGGAATCCTTTATTTAATCTCACCTTTCCTTTGTGCATGGCGTCTGTAATAGTAAATCACAGCAGCAGCAGCAGCAGCAGCAGCAAGAAATAGAATAACAGCACATATTCCTCCTACAACAACGGGTACGGACAGATGTGATTCTGTAAGTATCAACACAGATGGTTTTATTCATTTAATATGCACTCATTTTTTTACTCACCATTGGTTGTATGTTTTAGTTTTAAAAGGGTTCACACAACGATTAAAATTCTATTAAAGTACTCATGTCTTTTCAAAACCTTCAGAACACAAATTATGATATTTTAGGTTGTTAGATCACCATCTCCACGCCAGACAAATACGATCCAGCCCCGGACACCAGATCTTTTCAGAAAATGTCTGTTTCTCCAGGTATATGGACAACAAGTCAGCAAAGTTTCCAATATCCAAACCATTTGACCAGTATTGAACTAACACTCCCCTATCAATATAGGAGTTGACTGAGAAAACCAGAGAGGAGCAAAAGCAGGAGATGAAGTAATGATGATAAAGAAAGAGCAGAGTTTATTGAATAATCTTAGTCATCTATGATTCAATGCTCAGACTTCGTCTGACCAAGATAAATCCAACAAGTGTTATTATACCACAAGCAACAGCAATAGAAAATTACTACTTCACAACATTGTTGAGAGACAATACAGACCTTGAAATGGAGACATTCTCTTTTCTCTTACTCATGAAAACAAGATTATAACAACATGGAAAAATGAAATAATAATGAAGCAATAATTATATGAAAATAGTAATAATAAAAAATAAATAACATAATAAAATGACAAATAATTATTAATAATAATAATAATAATAATCCAATCATTAACTAATAACCAATAAAATGATATAATGATAATTATATAAATGACCATAATGATCATATGATTAAATAAAATAAAATAATTACATGAAGACTAAATTAATAAAAACAAATGAAAATAAAACACAACACAAATGAACGGTTGCTTTCTTCAAACAACACACACACACACACACACGTTTGCTACAAGGATTATCAGATCCTTAGTTAGAGTCTTCAAGGTGAAATCTAGGAGCTCTCTCATCAGTCATAGACAGTAGGACAGCGTGATTAATCTAATTGAGCAAAGCTGCGATTGATTCGTTTGCCTATAGATTTTAGACAACATTACGGTTTTGATGCATTTATGCAATGGTTCTTTCTTATCTAGATTACTGTCCAGTGGTATGGTCGAGTGCATTGAGTAAAGACTTACTAAAGACTGCAATAGAAGAGTTAATAATATGAAAATGCATAAAACTTTAGGTTGGTTATTGGTGAAGGATAGGGTAATTGTTTCTCTGTTGTGTTTCATAAGAAATATTTCTGTGTCAAGAGTTCCAAGTGTACTGTACTGTCAACTTTTGTATAGTGATGCTAGTCCTAGTCATTTTAACACCAGGTATGCATCAAAGGGAAATATTTTGCTTCCCGTTTCAATAAGTAATGCAAAGCAAAGGACTGTAATGTATAGAGGAATGAAAACATGAAATGAATTGCCATCAGACATTACATGCTTTGTAACAAGTAAAATTAGGCTTTAAAATCGTTTAATAAATATTCAATGGCATAATAATAAGTGGATTTTTTTTTTGTTTTTTTTTTGTATTGGTCTTTGTTGTCATGGATTAATGCAATTTTGTTTTTTGTTAGATGGACCCCATGAAGAATAGCCACTACCTTGGGGATCCTGATAAATTAATAAAATAAAAAAGGTTGCAAATTGTTCTATTTATTATTCTAGTATTATAAAGCCACTGAATCATCTTGAGTGAAAATAAAACTATGGAAAACAATATGAAAAGCCACAGCTTCTTTTTTTGCTCAATTTTTTGTGAATTATAAAAGCTTTTATGTGCTTTTTACTTTGTTTTATTTGCAATAATAGAAGGCAGAGTTTAAATTTACGTTCAATTTTTGTTGAGAGGCAATGTGAATACCCCTGCCCAAATTTAATTAATATTAATTTGAATGCATTATTTATTATGATGCTCATGATTTTGCTTCTCTTTGCTTAAAGTAAGACTGTGAAAAGCAGCAGTACGCTGTAATTAAATGCATTTAATAGTGTTCATAATTTTGACCACAGATCATGCTGTTCCTTTAATTCAGCACTGAGCAAAACAGCAAAAACAGACCAGAAGCTGAAATGACTGCTCCACTGCTGCAGATGTAACACTTCTAGAATGGTGTGCAGTGTGAAAGCTGTAAACTGATAACGTTAGCACACAAAAAATGTATAGTGTAAGAAAAGTGAGAAAAGATGCAAAAACTGCTTGAAGAAAAAGGCAGCAAATAATAAAATAACACTCACCAGTGACAGTAAGAGTGAAGTTCCTGCTGATGGTGAATCTGCTGTTGATGATCTCCAGTTTATAGAGTCCAGTGTGTTCAGTTCTGCTGTTCATGATGCTCAGAGATCCAGTCTGATTATCCACCTTCAGTCTGTTTCTGAATCTCTCATCACACTGATCATCTTCACAGGTCTTATTAGAAACATTGGTGATTTCAGAGATGCTGATTTCATTATAATACCACCTCAATTTAGTTTCATAAATTTTGTTTATTTCACCAGGATGTAAAGTGACAGATTCTCCCTCCTTCACTGACTTTCTCTTCACTTCATATTGTTCCACTGAAACACAAACCAACAGCACTGAGTAAAACATCTCCAAATGTCACTGCAATACTATCACTAAACACATTAATGATGAGATTCAATGATCAAGACTTGCTGTTAAACACGACTCACCATCAACAGTGACATTGAATATCATTTTATTTACGCTGCCACTGAAGATTTCTAGACAGTAGGGTCCAGAGTCTGTGTTACTGATGTTCATGATGGTCAGAGATCCAGTCTGATTGTTCAACTTCAGTCTGTCTCTGAATCTCTCAGCATCTTCATCTTTACACTGAACATCTGTACAGATAACACCGAGATCTCCAGTGATCTCAGCGATTTGAGTGTACTGAAATTCCCAACTAATTATGTCATGTTGGTTTAAGTTCGCACCAGTGAGTAAAGTGACTGAATCTCCCTCCATCACAAACACTGGCAGTCTTTTTATTTTTTCTTTGTATGAACCTAAAGAAGAAAAAAAAGTTAATCATGAGCCAAACATAATTATACAACAATACAGTGCTTACAGAGTGTTTTATAGATCACAAACAATTAACAAGATTCATAGATTCTCAATAGTACACTGTAGGGATGCCCCAATACCCTAATTTTGGATTCGGTACAATATCGGAATGTAACACCTCTGTATCAATACTTAATCTATACCACAGGAGACAAATAACCAGCCTCAAAATATACATAAGTGAATGAAAACTTTATTTGAAAAAATAATAATTTTTTTAATGAAAATATGAACAAAAACAATGAATAGTATAATGTTAAATGAACGTTAAATTTTTATTTAATGTTTACTTTAGCCATAGTGCAAATAAAAAAATTCTCATACATCAGTATTAATAAAAGTAGATGGAGCACAGGCTGTAGTTTTTCTGACAAATTGTTTCAACTGAAATTTGACGTTCTACAGAGACTAAGGGCGTACTCACACTATGCTATCCGAACCCTGCCCAGGCCCGTTTTCCGGATCGTTTGAGAAGTGCGAGTGCTCTGTATCGGGCTCAGGCATGGTTCACTTGGGCAGCCCTGGCCTGGTTGAAAGAGGTGGGCCTGAGCGCGGTTCACTTGGGCTCAGGCGCGGTACGCTTTCAGTGTGAGTGCAAGCGTGCCAGAGCCCGAAACTGAAAGAGAGACATGACTTTTAAGGGACTGTTTTAATGGATTTTTTTAATGATTCTTACTGTTCAATGAACGCAATGAACGTCGTAGATTATTAAAGACGCAAACCTCTCACTGCACGACAGCTGCACCTTCAGAAAACTTCTAATTCCTGCAGCACGAGGACTTTGACTGTTTATGAGCGTCAAAAGTGGCTGATCTGTTCGGTGAAATATTTGACTGCGTGTCACTGCATATCAAACGACTTAAACGATAAAACTAAAGAAATCTCCACTGTGCTGAACAAAAGCGCTTGCTGAACTGCGCATCATCGATGACGTAAGCATGCTCAGACCCGAATGTAATGTGAGTGCAGGCCGTCGGGGGAGACGGGAGGGTGAACAAGCGTGCTACAGCCCAGTTTAAGGCAACTGTACATAGTGTGAGTACGCCCATAGTGTGAGCAGGCACATGCAGAGGTGGGGGCTTTGGGTGCTTGAGCTCCTGCCCTTTTTTCTCCTGTAGAGAAAGTGCCCTTTTTTCCTGGGGAATTTTTTTTTTTTAGTATCAAAGTGTGTGGGAACATCATTGTGTTTATATCATTCCAATACGACTAGATGATTTGCATCATAGGTGCCCTTTAAGCAAAATTACGATATTGAATGGTTTCAAAGTTATTTTTCCAGTACTGGTATACTGTACACTGTTACAAGCTGCGACCACCATGAGCAGAGAAATAATTGCTGGACAGACAGATCTCACTTGTAATTAAGTATAAGATACCAATAAAATCAATGATGAATTTATTCAGAAATAATCCTCACTCAGTAATACTCACTAGCAACAGAAACACCAAAACCCTTCAAGAGGTTGCAGATTATCTGCTGGAAGCGCCCAAAGTCTGTGATTCTGCTGTTTCTGATGGTCAGAGATCCAGTGTAATGATCCAGCTTCAGTCTGTTTCTGAATCTCTCTTCATAATAATCATGTCTACAGATCTGACTCTGATCTCCAGTGATTTCAGCAATGAGAACACCATCTCGTTGGTTTGCTTTACTATCAGTGTGCAGAGTAACAGATTTTCCCAACATCACTGACATTGGCTCTTCATCTGTACCAGCACAGACAACACCTAGGGAAAAGAAATTTACATAATTTATATTGTTAGGTAATAGTAATGATGTATTGTCAACATTTACATAAAATGTGATGCCATTTTACCAACTGAAGTCTCTTATTTTAAGGAATACTTAAAAATAATACTAAGAAAATATTAGAAATACTAAATACTTCATGCAACTGAAAAGCTTATGACTGCGTTGAATTTCATTACAATTAACCATGGAGCGATTATAACAAACAAATGTCTGACTAATATATATATAGTTTATATGTTACCCCATATTTATGAGTATGGTCGGAGTTAGGAAGAGAAGATGTGGTTGGGATTAGTCAAATCAAGTAGTTCATCTAGTGAGTGGTGCATAATTTGGCAGGAGTGCATTTCTAGTAGAAAGTCCCTTTAAAGTAAATGACTAAAATGTGTCAATCATCAAATCTGTAAAACTGCTTGATGAATTCGCAATTAAATTACACATTTCATATCAGCTACAAATTCTGACTTGACCTACCCCATTATTGTTGTTGCTTAAGCTCAATAATTATATTTGCAGTTTGCTTGAATCCACTCAGAGTTTAACAAGATGTAGCCACCACGTTCTCGGGTAACAATTTTATTATACACTCTCAGAAATAAAGGTACGGGAGATGTCACTGGGGCAGTACCCTTTCAAATGATACATATTTGTAATCAATGAGTCCACAGTGGTACCTCAAAGGTTCATTTTAGTGCCCAAATGTACCTAAAAAGTACCTTTGAAGTATCATTATGGACCCTTCAGGTACAAATATGTAGCTTTTGAAAAGGTACTATCCCAGTGAGAGCTCCTGTACCTTTATTTCTGAGAGTGTATTTGGTGCATAGTTTTCAATCAGATGCATGTTGTCTTATGTTGGAGAAGGGGGTGTGTCTGGTATATTGTTGAGAAGTTTAATTTTATGTTCTGTTTAATGCATTGTACACAAACAGTACAATAAGTGACTGGGAGCTTGATATATAGACCCTTTTCACACTTCCGGGTTTCTCCGTAGCGGAAGTTGTCATAGTTGGGAAAAGTTAAAAGTGCAGTGAATGGGAGAATACAACAAATATTTTTATTTACAATCTTATTTGCTCAAATAATAAAAGAAAAACTCCACAATGGTGCTATGAAGACTTTCAGAAAAGGAAAAAAACTGGGTGAGACTGAAGACGACAGCGAGAGGTGAGAATAACGTTAAACTTGCTGTCCTGTCCCATAGATGCTGTTTAGAAACCCCTCGCACAATCGGTAATTAGTTTTTTGTAATTTGAAGCAAAAATGAGATAATATATACATAAATTAATGTTTATACGTTTAATTAAAATGAAAATGTTAAAAACTTTAAAGGATTTAAGATGCTGATGACCGACAAACAAGTCATAACAGGCTTGTGAAAAGGGTCCATTAGTGTCCATCATCAAGTCTGAAATGACTAATGCCGGATATAGACTAATTATTGAAAGGTTGAGATTGTTAGGTTTTTTTAGGTAGATTAAGGGCCTCGAAGCACAGAGTAGATGCAGTTGGTGTTTTTTCCCATATAACACAGCTAGGCTGTATAGCAGTGGTCTCAAACTCATTTCCTGGAGGGCCGCAGCTCTGCATAGTTTAGCTCCAACCACCTCCAGCTCACGCCAGCTTAATAGTCTCTAGTAGTGCAGAGCTGCAGCCCTGCAGGAATCGAGTTTGAGACCTATGCTGTATAGTAAGGAGAAAATACTGTGTTTGGGCACCACTCAGTCTACTCCATGTGGATATAATCCACAAACCAGTGAGGTTGGTTTATAACAATTAAAAAATGCACATTATCAACGTTGATTAAAAAAAAAAAGCATTTTCTTTCAATAAGATTCAGCCTTTTGCGGGCTGAGCTGAGCCGGTGGTTCTCCAGGACCACTGCTCTAGAAAACTCTGCTAGACACCTCAAACACATCTTCCTTGTCCACTTTGTGTTTTTAATCCGTCACCACAACAACTTGAAGACATTTTCTGTAGGCTGGAAGTATCACCCCATTCCACAGAGAAATATGAGCCCACAGCAGCTGTGACAAATGGGACTATGGTCTCGGCTTGTGATTCTGCACATCAATGCTGGTATTGTCAGAGTTTACACACTCAAGACTGCAAATGCGCATCGACTATGCAAATGTACCAAGAGTCAAACATATGGTGCAATTAATCAAGAGTCAATGCAATAGGGACTTAATCAGCTCCCAAGCTCCAGAGATCAAGAATCAGTAGTTTGTTAACTCAAATTTGGACACTGGAAAAAAAACTGTGATAAGTTTGGTTAACCACACACTGGGACACTGTGTGTGGCATGAGAATCATCAGATTCGAAATTTAACAGTGATCAAATCATTACTCTTGAATCCTCGTATTCTGCATTTGTGTACTGAGAAAAGACTTTTGGTTGGCTAGGCTGAAGAAAATCATGCATAGGTTATCTTAAACTTAATATGTCAGCAAGATCACCCAACAATGAAAGTCGTCATCATTTAGGACCCCTTTACACCTTCTTTTAATTGTGACCCATATCCAATTCATACAATTTACGATGTCACGCATGCGTAAAGTCAGATTCTAGCATCTGCGCCACACTAGCCACGATGGAAGACATTGTCTTGCTTTTAGCTCTGCGAAATATGCGAAGTTCGCCCAACTTTAAAATTATTTTGAGGTGGAGGCAGGGGAGGAGGGAAAGTGCCGTCATCGCAGTTTGCGCCTATGGTTTATATATGGTGTCCTCCACCATTCAGAAGAATTTGTGCGTACAAGAGAGATCTCAGATCTTGGTAAAGCAAATTGTGGCGACTGACCACTTTCCTCCTCCATGTTTCCTCTGTTGTTGTTGTTTACCCCGTCGGCATCTCCACACACACACACACACACACTCCTACTTCTATATCATAAAACTATGGAGAAGTACCACAATGTTACAAGTTCAATGAC
Organism: Danio kyathit; assembly: GCA_903798195.1. NCBI lineage: Eukaryota > Metazoa > Chordata > Actinopteri > Cypriniformes > Danionidae > Danio > Danio kyathit. The sequence continues at coordinate 12,226,297 of LR812540.1, forward strand.
GTAAAAAATGGAATGCCTAAATAAATTCGATCTGCCTGTTTACATGATAGTCGCATTGTCACTTATCCGATTCATATCTGATTTTTTTTCCACATATTAAGGAGGCCTGAAACTGATCTCTGAATATCTGAATCTATGCATTTTTTTTTTCATAGAACAGATCCGATCTGTGTCACATATGAGCACAAAATCGGAATTGGGTCACATTTAACTGGCAGTGTAAAGGGGGCCTTAGTCTCCCTTCACCTACACAAACTTGTAAAATGCAATGTACAAACATGTGTATTGAACATTGTTATTATTTATTTATTTATTACGCATTGCTATTATTTGTAATTATGTATTTATTTTCACCTTTTACCCACTTGTTTGATTCCTGATGTCTCAATATTTATTCATTCATTCATTTTCTTGTCGGCTTAGTCCCTTTATTAATCCGGGGTCGCCACAGCGGAATGAATCGCCAACTTATCCAGCACGATTTTACGCAGCGGATGCCCTTCCAGCTGCAACCCATCTCTGGGAAAGATCCACACACTCATACACTACGGACAATTTAGCTTACCCAATTCACCTGTACCGGATGTCTTTGGACTGTGGGGGAAACCGGAGCCGGAGGAAACCCACACGAACGCAGGGAGAACATGCAAACTCCACACAGAAACACCAACTGACCCAGCCCAGCCGAGGTTTGAACCTGCGACCCAGCGAAGTTCTTGCTGTGAGGCGACAGCACTACCTACTGCGCCACTGTCTCAATATTTAATAAGGTTTTTTTTTTTTGCTTTGTCCCTTAAAAGCCTAAATCTTAAGAATCGTAAATAATGTGTGTTCAAAAGTGATCCTGACTGAGTTATCAACTTTTGAAGTAAGCTATAGATTATTAATTTTGGCATTCATACATTTTAACCATGAATCATTTAGAAATCTTTTCTAGATTCTGTTCTGTACCTGTTTAACTATGTATATTTATGGTTAAACAAAAATACATAACACTCTTTTTCTTCTCCCATTTCTAATGCTCGTTTTCATTCATTAGTTTTCACATTTCCACTATCTTTTTTTAAAGTATGCTTGATCATTTTAAACTGTTTTACTTAGAAAAAACTGCTCAAAGTAAGAAATAAAGAATACAACTTTTTAATGTCTGTGTGTAATTAACACTTCATGTCTCTTTACAAACAACACATTGTTTCACATGTGACCCACCCTGCATCACAAAACCTTATGTTGCACGGCTATATTTTTGGGAATAGCCAAAAATACACTGTACGGCTCAAAACTTAAAACTTCCTTTGTAATTTGCCTTTCTAAGAATGGAATTTTGACCACATTAAAGGTGATTTTTTCAATATTTAGCTTTTTTTTAATTCTTTTTTAGAATTCCCAGATTTCAGATTTTTAAATAGTTTTATTTATTGTGGCCAAATATTGTCATACAATACTAACAAACCAAACATCAATGGAGACCTTAGACGTGATGCATAAAAGACCCAAAAGTTGACACTTGTGACTGGTTTTGTGATCCAGGCTCAAGTTTAAAGCACATATTCTCCCAGTGCATACACTGCACCAAATATGGAGTCACAAGAATCATCCTGGGTTACCCATGTGTACATATTTCATATCTAGATTGGGGTGGGGGTGAAGAACAAGTGTGCAGCCCCAATACAGGACAAAGGAAGGAGTGTGAAGGACAAAGGGTCACGGGTGTTACATTGCTCAAAGAGGCACGTGTCCCAGTAAAATCATCTGTGCCCCAGTAAACGCTTTGAGTTACATTCATTCATTTTCTTTTCGGCTTAGTCCCTTTATTAATCAGGGGTGTTTTACACAGCGGATGCCCTTCCAGCTGCAATCCATCACTGGGAAACACCCATACATTTCCATTCACACACATACACTACGAACAATTTAGCCTACCCAATTCACCTATACCACATGTCTTTGGACTTGAGGGGGAAACCGGAGCACCCAGAGAAAACCCACGCCAACACGGGGAGAACATGCAAACTCCACACAGTAATGCCAATTGACCCAGCCAAGGCTCGAACCAGCGAACTTCTTGTTGTGAGGTGAGAGCGCTACCCACTGCACCGTCATGCTGCCCGCCTTGAGTTACAATTTACTTTATGAGTATTATATATATATATATAAATAAATGCAGCAAACTGTTTAAAAGCATTAAAGATCCTGTGAAGTGCTTTTAAAATGTGCATTTTTTATTCAACATTTGTTGTAATCTCAACCGAAACACAAAGAGAGGGCGGGACAGTGTAGCTCCTCCCCTTTAAAAAAACAGCCAATAGTGTTTTATTTTATCACCGCTCTGCCAGTTAAAGCCGCAGTCACACTGGACTTTACTCCCCATAGACTTCCATTCATACGCACGCGAATGCGTCAGACCGGAAACGCAGGGTCATGCGTCGAGTTTCGCAGGTTGCTGCAGTGCAATTGCATCACTTGACTGCGTGAGATCAATCCAGGATCAAAACATGACCTCTCTGAACAGAAATTTAAAACATGGAGCAATCGCTCACTTTTTTTAATGTTTAATCATCTAGTTTAATCCCGCCCCTTTTCGCAGCGCCGTTTGACAGAATTTTGCAAGCTCAAACTCTAGTGTGACTTCGACTTAAGAGTGGTTGAGCTCAAGCACATCAAATGAAAAGCAAATGAGAAGCACCTTGAAGGAGGCGGGGCTTGTCAGATACTAGAGAACATTTGATTGGTCAAGATGTGATGAGAACCTGAAGTATGAGGTGACGTGAAAAAAATTGTTGATCCCTTTAGGCGGAAGTGACAAACTACAAGCTTTACATGTTTATATCAGTTTTACATCTTCTAAATGGGAGTTGTGTCACTGTTTCAGAGCACACTAGCTTATAGATATCTTGGAAATGAATGATACTAATACTAGCATCTAAAAAACTTAATTTTAATTTCATGAGACCTTTAAAAGTATCGAAGGAGATGGCTAAAATTTTTACATGCAACGACCCAGAGACTGTTTAGACAGTCTGAAAATTGCCAAATAGTCTTAAACAATAACTAAATGTACTACAGAATATTACGTTTACACATACCAGCACAAATTGCATATAAAAGCATTAGCCTTTAATATACTTGTCACGGTTGTGGATCTGTCTGTTTCTCTTGTATGTGTGTGTGTGGATGTGGGTGTGTTTGTTTGGGTGTATCTTCACCGCGTGGCTGTGTGTGTTTACATTCGTCAGCTGAGCGATCACGTGTCTTGCTGCTACTCAGTCTCACTCAGCTGTTATCCATTAACCACATTCCATTAATCTTTATATGTTCAGTGTTTGTAGATAGTGTTTGTCAGTTCGTTGTGTTCACGTCTGTGTCCTGTTTCCTGTTAGGCAGCTCTCGCTGATACCGCTGGTGGTGAGTCCTCATAGAGACTGTTGCTTTTAGAAAATTCAGCGCTGCTTGCTTTTTCTCCTAAGAGCCGTTACCGCTGTTGGCGTTGTTGAACTTTATGAGAGATCTCCCTGGATCTGTCTCATCGAAGAACTGCTACCGATGTTTGGCGTGGTTGTACGTTATGAGAGATCTCCCTGGATCTGTCTCATCGAAGAACTGCTACCGCTGTTTGGCGTGGTTGAATTTATGAGAGATCTTCCTGGATCTGTTACTCTGAAGAACTATTACCGCTGTTTAGCGTGTCGATTTCCTTGAGAGAAGCACCATTGCTCTATCCCTTCCCTTGATATCTGGTGAGGTCTATACCAGTTATTCCTGATATCTCTGTTATTAAATCATCTTGCATTCACTTGCATTTGGGTCTCCTGTGTATTTGTGACAATACTAGCATAATATCACTACTCTTGAGTACTTGTGAAAGCTCTTTTTACTCATACTTTGACTAATATTTACAACAGATACTTTTACTCTACTTGCACTAGATTTTTGGGCAAGTAATGGTACTTTTTACTTGAGTATGATTTTTCAGTACTTTAAATGCACCACTGGATTTAATAAACTTAATTCTTGGCCATCAGAATCAGGTCAGATAAATTTATAATACATATTTGTGTTCTCTAGGATTGCTGTATTAAATTAGTATGCATGCAAAATATTTCTGTTGATTTCTTTGTTTATTTAGAATTATATACATATTTGTATTTATAATATTAAACATTCATTAATTTTCCTTCGGCTTAGTTCCTCATTTATTAGGGCTCACAGCAGAATGATCCGCCAACTATTCCGGCATATGTTTTACTCAGCGGATACCCTTCCAGCTGCAACCATGCACATACACACTCATACAACGTAGCCAATTTAGTTAATCCAACTCACTTATAGTCAACATAGGGAGAACATGCAAACTCCACACAGAAACACCAACCGGCCCAGCTGGGACTCGAACCAGTGACCTTCTTGGCGACAATGCTTACCACTGAGCCACTATGCCACCTTTTTATATTAATCAGTATAGTTATTTATACATGAATAAAAGGGGGGTTGTGGCCGAGTAGAGCTTTATGTAGCAACACCCGTGCCATTAACCATGTGGTTAGTGTGTCAGTACATAGTACTCTGATGCTCACGGCTCACACTCAGTGCTAACAGAGGGTAATTTCTTAAACTATTAAAACTTCCAAAAGTAACCACAACCTAGTTTAAAAATCCCACTGGACTTGTAGTTAAAGCTACACACTCCGCTTTAACACTAAATGTGTTTGTAAAGAAACGATCTTTATGTTGATATACAGGTGAAGAGAAAACACCTCTGGATGATCCAGGAAACACATCATGAACACATTAATGAATATATTTAAATGTGCAAGAGTTGCTTTAAACATGACTCACCTTTAATAAAGACTCTGAAGATCCTTTCACTGATGCTGCCCCTGGTGCTGTGGATCTCTAGATGATAAACTCCAGAGTCTGTGTTGGTGGTGTTTATGATGGTCAGAGATGCAGTCCGATGATCCAGCATCAGCCTGTTTCTGAATCTCTCAGCATCTTCATTGCATTGAACATCAGTACAGATAACACTGAGATCTCCTCTGAGTTCAGCTATACAACTGCCACCATAAATCCACATAACACTGTACTGCTGGTTTGCTTCAACATCCGTGTGTAGAGTGACTGAATCTCCATCCTTCACAAACACCGGCTGTTCTGCTGAATACAAATCAGACTCATCTGGAGAAGGAAAAATGCAGTTAGTGTTTAGCTAGATAAAAAAAGTGCAATGAAAATGTGTTTGTTTTATAAAGACATCCAAATATCAGGATTCCTAATGGAACATGCAAACAAACAGCAGAATGTCAATGTGTCATAAATATTACATAAATATTACTGATATTAATGCTTCAAAAATATGCTATTGGCCACAAAACTTGGACAGCGCCAGGTTAAAATTATTTTTTGTTTTCATTCCTGCAGTTTAAAACTGCCAAATATTTTTTATTTACATGAATTCAATGTGCATGTCATGCAGTTTTCATATTTAATATTGATTCAAAGCTTTATATGTATACAGCAATGTAAACCCATTAAATCTTTTCTTTAACGTAACTTAATTGGTGAATTTAAAGACATTATAAAAAGAGAGGTATTGGGAGCATGTGATTGTTTTGTTGAGAGGATGAGAGGACTGATGAAATGTTATGTGGTGTGGTGTATTTTAAAGTATTCTTGTTACCTTAGCCAGGTCTCTCTAGTAAAAGAGATTTTAAATCTCAATGAGACTTCCTGGTTAAATAATGGTAAAATACAATTAAAATTAAATAATTATTGATCCGGTTTCCCCCACAAGTCCAAACACATGCGGTACAGGTGAATTGGGTAAGCTAAATTGGCTGTAGTGTATGTGTGTGAATGAGTGTGTATGGATGTTTCCCATTATTGGGTTGCAGCTGGAAGGACATATGCTGGATAAGTTGGCAGTTCATTCCGCTGTGGCTGATTAATAAAGGGAAAAAGAATGAATTAATAATTATTTTTTATTACTAGACAAAAAATCTAAATAACAGTGTAGCATTGACGTGGTAGGCATGTTAGGTGCTATGGCTAGACTTCTGGTAAGATATTTTTTGAAAACATAAAAAAAGCTTACTTATTAACTATTTAGCTTATTAAATATTCTGCTAAACAATTTGCATAGATTGAAATATTGATACATCATGCATCATGAATATTTTAGATCTTGATATATTTGTTTATATACAGCAGATATACTTCTGACATGCAGACATTTTACTTTGACAAACCAAAAACTGTTTTTATTGTAAGCTGAGGCCAACCACGTCTCCCACATGTTTCTCATTATCATGGTCCGGCAGAAATGATGACTAAGTCCCAAAAAAATGTATGGCCCCGTCATGTTATGACAATAATAATAAGAGGTAGTTACAGGGGGTGGGACAACTTACCCACGGGCTCATAGCGTGATGTAATATAATGCCATATACTGTAGTTATTTAATTGATTTTAAAGTGCAAAGTATATTAAGCAATACACACCACCTTACATTTAATAGTACTTCAGATGTTTTATGAATGAAAACTGCGCTTTGTCTCTCTTTTTTTCGTTAGCCAGAAAAAAAGTTACAAAACATGACACACAACAAAAGATCCAGCAAAACTCTGAATGAAACTGAACGCTTTTATAGTTGATAAGGAAAAGGCTTTTATGTCTTACCGTGTCCGTTTAAACACAGCAGCAAAAAGAGAAAAAAGAAGACATGCCTCATGTTGCCTTGTTGAGTAATGAACCTCCTCATCTCGGCAAACTATAGTCGATCTGTGGTGCGGCGGCTTCATTGGGCTACTGTGCCAGACAGTTGTTAAGAACATATTTGAGACAGGCGTTGTGAGACACAAGGGTCCCCCTGTTTTATGTCAGTTTCTTTGACCATCGAAATCTGTGACCTTAAATGACTGGTCATGCCAGCCGCGGTAAAAAAAAAAAAAAAAAAAAAAAAAAAAAGTTGTCAGCCGCAATCATATTGTGGTGTTATTGTGGTATTGTTATGATTGCCGTAAAATCAGAAGCAACACGACACAGAGCGTTCAGAAAACTCGTTTGGTTTGAGAATGAGATTATACCGAGATGTCAGTTTCCCCCTTTTTCTGCTATATGCTTTATGAAACGTTTTTATTGGCTCTTTATTTTCGACAGTGTTGTTATTTTAAGCAATGGTTTTATTCTGTAATTTCTGTAAGTTTATTTATTGTTTTTTTTAAATGATTTTCATAGCAGATCAACAGACAGAGAATAAAGATAGTATTTCTGTACTATTACCGTTTTTAATATCTCTTAGTCAAGCACAGTGTCAATACGGTTGAATGTAATTTTATAAAAACGTGGATTAACCTCAGAAAGTGAATACAGATATAAATTAGTCAAACAAAAAAATTATTTTTTTTTGCGTTACAAATCATTTCATTCCAGAGTATTAAAAATGTATGATTTATTATAGTACGCCGCGTAAAAGATAAGGGACATTAACAGACTTTGGGTGACTGTAAAGACCTTATTTGTTATAAATAGAATACAACAATGGTCAATTCTCAGATGGTAGAATAAAAGAATTGTCCTATACTACATGCATACCTCAACCTTCTTAATGCAGCCTTTTGGAAAAATGGGTCTATAAAATGCTATAAAGACTCCAATTAAAATAAGTAGAATAAAACAATGGTCAGGTCTGACACAAGACATTCCATACTCTCATACTTTCTGCATTACTCATAATAATGATTTTATGTTACACGGACTGCTGTCTGAGTCTATGCTGTCTGTGACTTTTGTTGCCTGTTATTAAGGATAAGCCTGGAAAGGTAGGCAGTTTGGATAATTATAGACCAATTGCATTGGCGAGTATGGTGTCGAAGGTTTTGAAAAGAGATAGATTTGGTGCATTTCTGGGGACCACTGATAATCAATTTGGTTTTAAGTCTCATCAAAGCACTGATTTACGCATTTATGCGTTAATGGAAGTAGAAGAACTGTATAATAGGCAAATTCTACAGTTCTAATTGGTTTTATTGATGTCTCTAAAGCTTTTGAAAGGGTTAATTATTAAAAGCTTTTTAGTAAAATAAAACGAAGATGAATACCTAACAGTATTTTAAGAATTTTAACTTACTGGTATACTAATCAAAGTATGCGGATTAAGTGTGGCAATGCTGTATCTGATACATTTACCCCCGGTTTCACAAACAAGGTTTAAGGCTAGTCAAGATTAAATTGCATGTTTGAGCTGTCTCAACTCAAAATAACTTGCAGTGAGATGTCTTAAAATACATCAGTGTCATTTTTTATCTCCAGGTGCACACCAGTAATATATTTTTCTAAGACCACTTTTATAAATGTGGCTTAAATAGCTTAATTTAACTAAGGCCTAGTCCTGGCTTAAGCTAAGTCCTGTTTGTGAAACTGGGCCTTAAAGTATGTAATGTAGTATGTCAAGGAGGTTTACTTTCGCCTGCTCTTTTTAATGTTTACATGAATGTGTTGTCTGAGGAATTAAGTGATTGTAGGACTGGCTGTGTGCTTGGTGATGCTGATTTGGTTATTTCCCTAAGTAGCACTGGTTTTTATCAGCTGCTTGATATTTGTGCAGATTATGGGCAGAGATATGATGTGCAATATTAATCAGAAAAGAGTGTTTACCTGACATATTGAGCCAAAGAACATAGAGAGAGGATCTTTACAGATTTATATTTGTCAGGGCAAGTTTTAGATGTTAGTAAAACTGTTAAATATTTAGGGCATGTCATTACTGAAGACATGAGTGATGATGATATGTACAGGGAATGTCGAAAGTTATATGCTCAAGCAAATATGCTGGTGAGAAAGTTTTATTTGTGTTTGGAGCAGGTTCTTTATACACAGCTCCTCTGTGGTATAATAAAAAAAAGAGAGAGATTCTCCATAAGCTGCAGGTTGCATACAATGATTATATGAGGATTCTTCTTATAAAATAAAATAAACAGACTGTGTATTGCAAGTGAACTATTTTGTTAGGTAAGAGTTCGATCATTTTTTTGCTATAATAAGAAACTTAAGCTATAATTGTATCTGTCAATTGGAAAATTCTCAGAATAGTATTGCAATGTTGATAAATCTAATGCTTACTGGGGTGCGTTTTCAGTCATCTTTGATGAAATGTTGGCATAACAGTCTTTTTTTTAAGGTATATTGTTTATTGTATATTGGTTTGTATTGTTTTTGTCTATCTTTTGTATTATTGGACCTAGTGTCTGGAATAAAGAGAATAATAAACAAACCTTCCTACTGCAGCATTTAGAGAAATGTGCCATTAATGTGCTATAAAAGACCTCATTTACCATATTTAAAAAAGGTGAGGCCTGATACAGGACGTTCCATATTATGCATAACTCATGTGAAGCCTGTTTTTACTGCAGCATTTTAGTGAAATGTGTTTTTAGAGTGCTATAAAGACCCTATTTAAAATAATCAGGAAAAAAAAAATCAATGGTCAAGTCCAGGACATCCCACACATATATGCATACCACATATCTAACTTTTTACTGCAACAAGTGGAATTAATGTAGGCTATTTACCATGTATTTACAATAGCAAAAATATCACTAAGACTGTTCTTTCATTGTAGGAATATTGATACCGGCCCATATTTTAATGGTAGAAGGAAAATAAATTTAAGTGGTTAAACTTTAAAAGGTTCATTAGTTAATGCACTTACTAACATGAACAACGTATGAACAATGCTCGTACTGCATTTCTTAATCATAATTCAACATTTACTAATGTATTATTAACATCAAAATTCATACTAGTTAACATTGATTAATGCCACGCGAGTTAAACTAACAATTAGGGATGCTCCGATCAGGATTTTTGCAGCCGATACCAAGTATCGATTCTTTGTGATGGTGATCAGCCAATACTGAGTACCGATTCTGATGCTTCAAGCTTTATAATACATGGAGCACATTTTCCCCCTAAGTATGATAATTAAGTGGAGATCTTGCCTTACACCTCAGAGAATAAATGAAGAATGTTGCATATAATCCCTCAAACATGTCTCTTATAACCATTTAGTGTGGACATGTCATGGTCAGAAGCAACTTTACAGAAAATAATAGATAAAACAGATACAAAAAAATGGTAAGAAAAACAACAAAGCAATTTGAAAACATTGCAAATGATGGAAGATGAATTTGACATGTCTCAATCAAGAAAAAGTACATATTTGATGCATAAGATGTTAATGCACATCTATAAATATATATTTATTGCAGTAAGTATATTACAAAAAGGTATATTAGGAAATATTCAATTGAAACATTTTTTTTTACATTTTTAATTGTATTTCAGCCAGGTTTTAGTGAACTTGCAATATTGTCAAAAACACAGAACTCTCAGTTCTTATATATGTAAAAAAATCTAAACACATGCAAGACCATTCCAATATTTTGCTCTCCAACTAGCATGTCTGGTTCCTCTGCATATAAACTCGTAAACAGACACCTGTGATCGGTTCATGAGATCGGCCAGATTGGCGAGTACCAATCGAGTCATAAAATGTGATTATCGGCCAATACTGATCTCTGGCCGATCGATCGAAGCATCCCTACTAACAATGAATGACTGAATGAACAATGAAAAACTACCTATTTTATTTTAAATAGGTAGTTTGAACAATCAAAATATATATATATATTTTTAAAGTAGACGCTGTTCTCTGCGAGTCAAAGTAGCCTATTGCTGTTGAAGGCTCTTACTGAAGAGGGCTGATGCTCAATGTGCACTGAATGGCAGTGTAATTTAGTCAACAAACAAGCACCGTATGCAGTTTTTTTTAACATTATCACACAATATGCCATTTAAATGACCTATATTTCAGCAAATGTATAACAAGCACTGTATCGCTCTCTTTCGTCCAAAGAAAAAAAAAACTTTTCTGGATTGAGGACAAGACGGGAGCCCAAACTATTAACATTTCCATGAACAGCCTTCTCCTTCACATATAAATGGACCATATTAAAATAAAAAGCTTTTTAAAATCAAAGCTAAATCATATAAAGACCGTTCAACTTTAATTACAAATATCATTCTTTGGCTTACGAATATAAAGCAGAAAATAAAAAGGTTTTAAAAAGAATGCACAGTGTTAACATATCCCAATTGTCTACTCCTGACTTACTTTCACAGTAAAATACACGATGATGGTTCTAAATCCTGCTGTTGATTTGGAAAATCCAAATGTCAAAGTTCAGTGAGATCTGATATTGTTATACAGTCAGACAAGTCTGAACAAGTTATTAAAACAGGTAAACCTGAGAAAATAAACTGTTTACAAGCAGTTTTGTTAAGACATTCGGTCAAACTAAAACGTCAAACTTACTTCTGCTTGTCTTCTGTCGAGTTCTGCAGTAACAATCTGACTTACCAGCGGTAATGTACACACATGCAACTATGAAGTGCAAAGCGTTTAACGCGTAGGCATCTAACCATGCTAACCCTACCCATCACAGTCTATATTAAGTCTGGCCAGTCCGCACTTGTTTTTGTTATTTATTTTATTTTTATTCAATGCCTCAGCAAAAGAAGTATTCAATTTAACTTTAGCTGACAGAGGAAAAAATAGACATTTGCATGTGAATATAAATGTGTTCAGAGAGTTACATGTTTTCAGTGATTTTTTAGATTTACATTTAATTTGAAATCATTTATGAAATGGGAAAATTTTGGTCTACATTGAGCCCACCTTTTCTAATTTATATGGCACTTTCAATCAAATATCTAATAACACAAACAATTGGAAAATATGTTGGCCTTTAAGTTTTCAGTATCAGAAATAATCAAACTTCTATCATACATTATATTTTATTTGTTAAAATACAAATCCTTCCTAAAGATAGTCTTGAGTTTTGAGTATAGGCTAATACAATTACGCTTATCTTCTTGAGAATTCACACATCTATATATAATGCTTAAATCTTTCTAACACACGTTTAGCAGGATACATTCTATGGAGTGTTTTGTATAAGACACTACTTTTATTATTTAAAACCCATTTGTCAATTTCCAACCTTCAACCCATGTGGTAGAGGAGCACATGAACACAGAATTATCAGTTTCTGTCCCTTTATTGATGCAACCCAATATTTTAATATGTGAAAACAAACATTAAAAAGTAAAAAAAATAAAAAGATGTGCAGTACGCCACTCTGCAGAATTACGTTTTCAACATTAAATGTTTTCAGAGCAAATAGCAGAGATTAAGGTCCTGTAATTCAACTATCAGGAAACGCAAATTAATTCTGAGCTATACATGCAATTGTACATTTAAATATTTAACGACCAATTAATTAAATAATTAATTAATTCATTTTCTTTTTGGTTTAGTCCCTTTATTAATCTAGGGTCGCCACAGCGAAATGAACCGCCAACTTATCCAGCATATATTTTACGCAGTGGATGCCCTTCCAGCCACAACCCATCACTGGAAAACATCCATACACACACACACACACACACACACACACACACGTACAATACGGTCAATTTTAGCATACCCAATTCACCCATACCACATGTCTTTGGACTTGTGGGGGAAACCGCAGCACCCGGAGGAAACCCACGAGAACATGCAAACTCCACACAGAAATGTCAACTGACCCAGCCGAGGCTCGAACCAGCGACCTTCTTGCTGTGAGGTGAACGTGCTACCCACTGCGTCACCCCAGATGACGTTTATTACGTTTTACAACCCCGCAAACACCCCACTGTAGTTACACTCAGTAAACAGCGGTGAGTTCGGTGAACTGATGACCTTCATGACCAATCACAGTCATTTCGGCTGCGCTTAAATGTTAGCGGGAAAGGAACGTTTTAAAAATTTCAGTATCATCTGGTACCGAATTTCAGTATCATGACAACCCTACTATAAAGATTTCTCACTGGTGAATAACACACAATGTAGTGTTATAATGTTGCTTGTGGTCATCCATTTAGTACACGTTCATGACTTAAAGTATGAAAGCGTAGCAGCAATTTTCATGTAGTGAATGACATGCATTTTTAATGCTATCAGGCTAAAGTTAGCATTTTCCCAGATTTCCTACTGCACCTTTAAGATATATAAAAATATCTAAATTAAAAACCAGGTAGAAGTGGCTAACATTCAGGTCACCAGAAATGAGTTTCTTTTAGTTGCCCATCTTCTTGTTCAATGAAAGACTTGAACGATAAACCAGTGTTACGTTGGCATCTCGATGGCAGCTTCAGTCTCAGTCTGATTAGTGGACGAGTCGCTGATAGTTTTCATTAATAGAGTGTCATTCAGATCAAAAGACGAGTCTTCAACACCTTTTGCCTGTTTAGAAAGAAATGAAATGGAGTAAGACATGGAGCTTTCCTTTGAAATATATAACACATCTTCAATGTCCAGTGACTACATTTACATGGACATCTGTAATCTAATTATTTACCTTAATCTAAATAAGAGAATAATTTGATCATGGTAGGAGTTAGATGAATTGTTTTCAGAATGTCTTTTTCCATTTCCTGTTTTACATGTTAAAGCACATAGATTGATTGATGTCATTACGTCAACACCCTATCCAATAATTCCTCTGATGTTTCATGTAATTTCGGGTGTTTAATTTTTAATCTGTCGACACTAAAAGCAGTTTGGGACTTTTACTTTCACTTTCATGTGAAAAAGCTACTGGATGAGAGTATGAAGTAAGGACTGATAGGAGAGTGTTGTTGTAAGGGAATTTGATACCACACTCCGAATTGAAAGAAAGGTTCTGCATTTCACAGACAGCATAAAAGTGTGTTCGGTGATGATGATGATGTTGATAATATCGGGTGTGACGAGTCTCCAGGAGTTTATGGTGTGTGTGGTCCTTGACTGATTGGGCAGATGCAAAGAATAGTGTGCGTGTATGGACTATCCTGTTGTAAAATACGGCGAAAGTCCTACATGATGGTAATAGTTAGATTCAAGTGTTTACATGCCTGTACTGCACTTCTTCAATGCTACTAAATTAGCAATACTTCACATGTTTTAATTCGCTTTGTGTTAGTTGGATTAATCCCATCAAAAATCTGTTTACATGATAGACTCTTAGTCAGAGTATTTCATGATACTTTAAATAAAAAAAAACGTGCTGCCATTTTACACATTGCATGACAGTTTTGATGAATTGTGCTCACAATATCTCACCTGATCACTGCGCTGCCTCCTGGAGTCTGACTGAAGAATTACAACAAACTCAATTAAACATTTTAACGGTTTAAAACAAACCTTAAAATGTAATATACATCATATGTCCACCTTTTTACTTCTTCTGTATGTTATACTCACTTGTACTCGTTGCCTTGCAGTTGTAGAAGCAAATTACACCAGAAACTGCAGCAGCAAGAAGCAGAACAGCAGCAGCAATAGCAACAACTTCATATAGTCTTGGTACAGCAGCTGAAAACGGCCCAGGATCTGGACATATAAAGACAAGATATTCTTTTTAAAAGAGTGACTGAGAAATTGGATGATATTCACACATTTCTACTCATCAATTGGATGAACTAGGCTAAAACAGCATCACAACAGTGAGATAAACAGAAAACTGGGGCACAGAGAAAAGAAATGTTAAGCATTTTCATGATAAAAACATTAGAACAGAAAACATTTCCTTGATAACACAGCATGCCTCTTAAGGTTTAAGTGATGAATATTTTAGGTAAACAAATCCGAATGGAACAGGTGATATATTAAATTGGTGACATGGGACACCCTTTTTCACAAACTGAAATTATTATTTGAGGCCTTAAATCAAAAGTCTACAACTTTCTTTGGTTAGATTCTTCAATGGAAGTGTAAATAAACACCCTTTTACCTTTTCAAAAACACTTTAGTCCACAGTGACCCATTTTGGTGCCTGTATCTTTAAATGATAATGAGCTGCAGCTCACCCCGCCCCTCTCTGAAGCTGATACGATCCATTCTTGATGAAGAAAACCCAAAGCACCACACAAACAGTGCTCAGCTGAGCCTCGTGGTGCTGCAGTCTGGATGGATGACTGTCATGACAAAGCATTTGAAGAGTTTTCCACATTATAATGACAAAGTCTGAGGTTGCATTGAACCGTCATGGGTGCATATGATCACACGTTTAATTACATATAAATCGATGATTGACCACTGTTATCAATGTAAAATGTATTCAAACAAGCATCTGTGGTTACACTAGACTGACACACACAGCTCTGCACATTAGAAGGTTACTAACATCACATTTACAGTACAGCTACATACACATACGTCACAGCTACATTTAATTGCAGTTCTAGCTTAGTATACTAGCTAATATTAATAATAATCAATAATAAAATATTTTGTCAGACTCACCATCAACAAGAACTCTGAAGATCTTTCTTCGGCTACCTCTGTTGCTGATGATCTCCAGTTTATATTCTCCTCTATCTCTGTTTCTGATGCTCATGATGGTCAGAGATCCAGTTTGATGATCCAGCTTCAGTCTGTCTCCGAATCTCTCAGCGCCTTCATCACATTGAACATCTGTACAGATGTAACTGAGATCTCCTCTGATCTGAGCAACACAAATGTTATTGAAATACCATTTAATTTTGTGGTGCTGCTTTGTTGTAGTATCAGTGTGTAGAGTGACTGGATATCCATCAGTCACTGACACTTCCACTTTAACTTGATTAACCCAATGGACATCTGAAGAAAAGAACAGTTAAGAGCCATTCATTATTATTTAAATATAATAAACAAAAGGTGTGGGCAAAATGTGTTTGTGTCGTAAAGACAGTGAGCTGACAAATACACTCACCGGCCACTTTATTAGGTATACCAATCTAACTGCACGTTAACGCAAATTTCTAATCAGCCAATCACATGGCAGCAACTCAATGCATTTAGGCATGTAGACATGATCAAGACGATCTGCTGCAGTTCAAACCGAGCATCAGAATGGGGAAGAAAGAGGATTTAAGTGACTTTGAACGTGGCATGGTTGTTGGTGCCAGACGGGCTGGTCTGAGTATTTCTGAAACTGCTGATCTACTGGGATTTTCACGCACAACCATCTCTAGGGTTTACAGAGAATGGTCTGAAAGAGAAAATACCCAGTGAAGGGCAGTTCTGTAGGAGCAAATGCCTTGTTGATGCCAGAGGTCAGAGGCCAGACTGGTTCGAGCTGATAGAAAGGCAACAGTAACTCAAATAAGCACTCGTTACAACCAAGGTTTGCAGAGGAGCATCTCTGAACGCACAACACGTCCAACCTTGAGGCAGATGGGCTACAGCAGCAGAAGACCACACTTGGTGCCACTCCTGTCAGCTAAGAACAGGAAACTGAGGCTACAATTCACACAGGCTGACCAAAACTGTACAACAGAAGATTGGAAAAACGATGCCTGATCTGATGAGTCTCGATTTCTGCTGCGACATTCGGATGGTAGGGTCAGAATTTGATGTCAACAACATGAAAGCATGGATCCATCCTGCCCTGTATCAACGGTTCAGACTGGTGGTGGTGGTGTAATGTGTGGGGGATATTTTCTCAGCACACTTTGGGCCCATTAGTACCAACTGAGCATCATGTCAATGCCACAGCCTACCTGAGTATTGATGCCGACCATGTCCATCCCTTTATGACCACAGTGTACTCCTCGTCTGATGGCTACTTCCATCAGGATAACATGCCATGTCAAAGCATGAATCATCTCAGACTGGTTTCTTGAACATGACAATGAGTTCACTGTACTCAAAAGGCCTCCACAGTCACCAGATCTCAATCCAATAGAGCAACTTTGGGATGTGGTGGAATGGGAGATTCGCATCATGGATGTGCAGCCGACAAATCTGGAGCTACTGCGTGATGCTATCATGTAAACATGGACCAAAATCTCTGAGGAATATTTCCAGTACCTTGTTGAATCTATGCCATGAATGATTAAGGCAGTTCTGAGGGCAAAAGAGGGTCCAATCCAGTACTAGTAAGGTGTACCTAATAAAGTGGCCAGTGAGTGCAGATCAGGATTTATAATGTAACAAGCAAATAAACAGCAGAAATATACAAAATAAAGCTGTCTGAATCTCCCCATAAATTAATTTACATTTTTACTTATTTGGACAAATCTTTCCAGAGACTCACTGACTGATGTAAAATACATTCACTGTCAGAATCTATTATTGTTTGAACAGTAGTTAAAATATGTGATTTGACTTTTGGTCAGAAAAAGTTACATTTACTAAAATTCTGTGATTATTGTTATTATTTTTGTTGACATTAAATTACTTGAAAAATAAGATCTGCGATAGTGAAATTATAGTTGCATTTAAAGAGGTGATAATAAAAGATAAACAGACATGATGAGATGAGAATCTGTCCTGTGCACCAGAACAAAACTATTAAAACTATAAAAACTATTTAAACTCACACTGAACTTGACTTGTAGTTAAAGCTACACACTCCACTTTAACACAACATAAACACATTAATGAAGAGATTTAAATATTCTTCCATTAGAGATAATGACTCACCATGAACAACAACTCTGAAGATCTTTTTGCTCAAGCGGAAGCTGCTAAAGATCAGTAGCTGATATTCTCCATCATCTGTGTTTCTGGTGTTCATGATGGTCAGAGATCCAGTCTGATGATCCAGATTCAGTCTGTTTCTAAATCTCTTAGTGCCGTTATCACACTGAACGTCAGTGCAGATAACACTGAGATCTCCACTGATTACAGCGATACGACTGTCTTTATTAAACCACACAATTCTGTCTTGTTGGTTAGTTTTAACACCAGTGTTTAGAGTGACTGAATCTCCCTCAATCACTGACACTGACTCTTCATCATTGTCATCTTCATCCACCCAATAGACATCTGAAGAATAAATAAACAGTTAAGAGCAATTCATTATTTAAATAAAACACACAAAAGCGCAGGGAAAATGTGTTTGTGTCAAAAAGTATGCATGGGGCAATAACCGGTTTCAAGGTTTACCGCGGTTTGGGAAAGTCAAGGTTTTAAAACCGCTAAAGTTTTCTGTTATACTGTTCCTAAAGTACATGTAAGGTTTTTAAAATGTTTTTTATGTGTTGTAAATAAATCTGTGTTTTTAAAATCAATGATTTATTTTAATTATTTAGCCTGACATGTTTCCTAAAATAAAATATATTGTGTTTAACGGGTAAAAAAAGTTGTTATTTTTTTTACTCCGACATTTTAAAAGAACTTATTATAGAGCAGTCATCACAATACCGTCATACCGTGAAACTGGTATATTTATCCAAGGTTATCATACTGTCTAAACCTATACAGGCCCATGCCTAACTGTGAGTAGACAAATATATCAGGATTCATAATGTAACAAGCAAACACACAGTAAAAATATACCAAATATTATTAGTCAGCTGTTGGAATCTTTGCATAAATCCATCTTGATTTTTACTCATTTGCCCCAATTTTTATCCAGAGATAGGGCTGCACAACATATCATTTCAGCATCGATATCGCAATAAGTGCATCCGCAATAGTCACATTGCATAGATATGTAATGTTAAGTTAGGATTGTATCTGTGAAAAAAATCACAGTTCTGAACACGAGATTCGTGGATCTTGAACATGACACAGAGTTCACTGTACTCAAATGGCCTCCACAGTCACCAAATCTCAATCCAATAGAGCACCTTTGGGATGTGGTGGAATGGGGATTTATGCATCCGCAATAGTCACATTGCATAGATATGTAATGTTGAGTTAGGATTGTATCTGAGCAAAAGTCACAGTTCAGAACACGAGATTTGTAGAGTCATTGCAGAGTTTAACCACAACAAAGTGAAGTTTGCGTGTTTTTAAGGCCTGAGAGAGAATAAAGTATTCAAGCACAAGACATTTTGCCAATTGGAAGTTTAATAAAGAATCATTTTATTGCATTAGTTATTCAAGAAAGCATAGTTTGTAGTTTGTAGTATGTAGTTTTTACATTTATATTTACAAAACCACAAAGGATGCACTGCTTATTTCACTTTAATTTTTGCTTTATTGTATTATATATGCTTGTTGTAATTAGTTTATTACATTTTATGCATGATTAACTTCCCTACAGAATTATCCCAATCAATCTAAATTAATACATTTGGTAACACTTTATTATTAATTAAATAATTGCTTATTAGCATGTATGTTATTGAGATATTGGCTGCTTATTAGTACTTATAACTAGGGCCAGACGCAATCTGCGGACATTTTTTGCTATTTCTGCGCAGAATTGTGTTAAACATCTGCGGATTAATGCATAATTATTTTGGGAGTATCATAACTAAAACCTTAATATATAAAACAAAACGTAATACCTTTAACTTTTATTTAATGTTTACAATGCAAATCCAATTAAATCCACTTTATTTGGTAACATAGCTGGTCTCTCATAATATATCTATAAAAGACAGAAAATATTAACTTCCAAACTGTATTGTAAATAAATCATATAAATAATTTCATATTAGTCAATAAAATTACTGTAATTTTAAAACTGAAGTAAACAAACAATCAATGATGGGCTAAAAATCTGCGGAAATCTGTGGAATTCTTCCCGCGCAGATTCCGTGTGGGCCTACTTATAACCTAAATGATTATATAGGTTATAAGAAGATAACAATGATTATTATTATAATATTATTATAATTTATTTATTTATTGCCACATCAGCAACTTATGGCTATTTCATGGTAAAATGAACATACATAAAAATATTATCCGATAAAAACAAATTTGTATTACAATAAAAAGTTACTTAGACAAATATATAAAATAGAAATAAATAAAATTCACACAAAAATATATTTAAAGTTAAATATGATTTTTCAGTTCAATTTTTGATAAATAATTTCTTTCTGGTTGTACCTTTTTAAAAATGTCCATCAAAATACTCTACTTATGAAAATTTTGTCTAATGGTATTCAAACTTATATGGTTCATGGTAAAAGCAGCCTGGCAGTAATTACATTTAGGTGGTGCTTCGTTATTCAATAAATACAAATAAGTCAACCTAGAATGCTCAATTCGACATCTAGTATAGACAATTTAATCATGTCTCATAATTTATAATAAGTGTCTTTCATTTATTTTCGGGTTAATGTTATTATAAATATAATATATCATATTCTACATCCATAACCCAATACCTAAACTACCTTCATATCTATTAATAAGGAGCAATTTAAGAGTTTATTGAAGTAAAAGTCATAGTTAATGGTTTGCTAATAGCGAGATGTGAACATTAAAATGAAGCGTGACTTTTAATTCTTTCCAAATAGTGCTATTCAATCATTTGGTGAAACTTTAGATGCAGTTTATCACTACATACAGTTGGAGTCAGAATTATTAGCCCCCCTTTGATTTTATTTTTCTTTTTTAAATATTTCCCAAATTATGTTTAACAGAGCAAGGAAATTTTCACAGTATCCCTGATAATATTCTTTCTTCTGGAGGAAGTCTTATTTGTTTTATTTCGGCTAGAATATAGCAGTTTTTTAATTTTTTAAAAACATTTTAAGGTCAAAATTATTAGCCCCTTTAAGCTATTTTTTTCCGATAGTCTACAAAACAAACCATCGTTATACAATAACTTGCCTAATTACCCTAACCTGCCTAGTTAACCTAATTAACCTAGTTAAGCCTTTAAATGTCACTTTAAGCTGTATAGAAGTGTCTTAAAAATATTTAGTAAAATATTATTTACTGTCATCATGACAAAGATAAAATAAATCAGTTATTAGAAATGAGTTATTAAAACTATTATGTTCCGAAATGTATTGAAAAAATCGTCTCTCTGTTAAACAGAAATTGGGGAAAAAAATAAACAGGGGGGTTAATAATTCTGACTTCAACTGTATATCAAATCTAAAAAATCTCACTAAACTAGACTTGTGGTTAAAGCTACACACTCCACTTTAACACTAAATAAATGTCTTTGGGAAGAAACTGTCTGTATGTGGATTAATATACAGGTGAAGGTAAACACCTCTGGATGATCCAGTAAACGCATCATGAACACATTCTTTAAACATATTGACTCACCTTTAACAACAACTCTGAAGATCTTTTCGTTGATGCTTTTGCTGCTGCTTATCAGTAGCTGATATTCTCCAGCATCTCGGAGTCTGGTGTTCATGATGGTCAGAGATCCAGTCTGATGATCCAGCTTCAGTCTGTCTCTGAATCTCTCAGTGCCATTATTGCACTGAACATCTGTACAGATATAACTGAGGTCTCCTCTGATTACAGCGATACGAATGCCTTCATAAAACCACACAATTATGTATTGTTGGTTTGTTTTAACACCGGTGTGTAGAGTGACTGAATCTCCTCTGCTCACAGACACATCGTCTTTACCAACACCAGAAACACCTGAAAGAAAAGAGCAGTTCATTATTAGATTAACAATATCAAAACAACTACTTGTGTGGTGAAACAGACATTTTACTACTAATAATAATAATAATGTTACTATTTGTATTATTTCATAATGTCATATACTTAATTGATTTAACCCAGGGGTGTGCAAACTCGGTCCTGGAGGGCCGGTGTCCTACAAAGTTTAGTTCCAACCACAACCAGACACACCTAGGCTAGCCAATCAAGCTCTTACCAGGCTTTCTAGAAACATCCTTGCAGGTATGTTGAGGCAGGTTGGAGCTAAAATATGCAGGACACCGGCCCTCCAGGACCGAGTTTGGACACCCCTGATTTACCCCTTATTTAACCCTAATATTAAAAAAAAAATTAGATTGCATCTCTTAAATCCTAAATGTTGCTAGTTAACACACTCTATGCATTTTTTTTCAACACATCCCATAATTTCTAAAATATTAACCATTTGGTAGAGGTTGATTTGTCGGTTTACAGTAAAAAGTATTAATACATATACTATGAAAAACTTGAAAACATGAAGTGAAAGACCAATTTATTTTAAAAAATAACCAAAATAAAATAGTTTTAAATTATAAAACATCTTTTTTTATTTATTTTTTTTAAGTATGCAATAAAATATTTCAGAATCTCCTTTACCATGTTCACTTGTTGTTGTTTTTATTTTTATTTTACAATAGAATCAAAATCAAGTGTAACTTAGTACTGCAACAGGATTATGTTTGATTTTTTTGTAAACAAACAATGCTATGTGAGTACATTTAAACAGCCATAGTTTAAATGACTTTAACAGTCATCAAAACATGGTCAACCCTTTGGTGCAAGCAATAGAGGTAAAGTTGGTTTTATATTCAGACATTCTCCTTAATAATATAATTTCTTTGCACATTCTAAATAGGGGAATCATGTAAGCAGCCAATGGCTATAAAAGTACAACATTGTTCACAGTTAGATAGTGTTAGTTACTTATTTTCTTACTCTACTTGCATGCTAATTTCAAAGGTATCTCTATGAGCAGGCAGTTAAAGTACGAAATACTTTATTTTTAATCTTTAAGTTAAGATTGTGTTATACAAAGTGTTTTCGCAATTTCCAAGTCTGAGTTTAAACCATCAAATGAGCAGAGTTTTATGAACGCCAAACTGAATGTTTATGTCAAAAGTTTAACTTTTTTAAAAAAGAGGTAAAGTTGGTTTTATATTCGCACATTCGTTCATTTAGAAGTCTTTATATTGTTTACCATGTTACTTTGAATATTCGGTCAGAATTAGCATGCAAGTATGACCTCAAAACAACATTAACACTATCTAATTGAATGTAAACAATGCTGTACTTTGATAGTCATTGGCTGCTAATATGATTTCCCTATTTAAAATTTGCAAAGAATACTTTTATTAAAAGTTTTTATTACTGTATTTTATTACTTTTATTATTTAAATTTTATTATTAAGGAGAATGTCTGAATATCTCAATATGAAACCAACTTTACCTATATTTTTTAAAACTGGGCTGGGCTACAGCTAACTTAAGTTGAATTTCTGCATCGATCAACTATCATTTATAGCGTCGATTAGACGAAAGACAAACGAAAAACAACAACAATCGAGCAAAATACAGATAAATAAACTAAATAGAAGTTTGACATAAAGGTAAAGTTGGTTTTATATTCGGATATTCAGACATTCTCCTTAATAATATAACTTCAGAAATGTATTATTTGCAAATTCTAAATAGCAAAATCATATAAGCAGCCAATGACTGTCAAAGTACAGCATTGTTTACAGTCAATTAGATAGTGCTAATGTTGTTTTGAAGTCATACTTGCATGCCAATTCCAATCGAATATTCAAAATAACACGGTAAACAATATAGAGACTTCTAAATGAACGAATGTGTGAATATAAAACCAACTTTACCTCTATAAGTTTGACGTAAAGCTAAACTGTTGATGTTATCGGTGTTCGGAACAGGCTTAACGTTAAATGTCTTACCATTGTCATGTAATGTTACAGACATGAGCAAAAAGAGAGAAAATAAGACGTTCATGTTCCCTTTCTAGTGAAAGATGAGCCTTGATTCAGCGAAATAAAGTCCATCTGTTGTTCGACAACGCCATGATATTACTAGTTTATAGTGAAAGCAGTGATTTGGTGGTACTAGGGATTTAACGGATTTGGAGTCTCCCTCCGCACAGTTGCGCGATGACGTAGGCACGTAGACCGACGTTTGTTTGTTTTTTCAATCTCCATACAAAACAAAAGTCTTTTGGCTGTGTCCCAAAACCGTAGTTCAAGTGTAATTTGAAATGATTTATTTAATAGGGACATGCTCATTAATCAACAGTAAACCTGTAAATAAGCCACAAGAGCTCATTTTCATCTGTTGCCCCCTGCCAGATTTTAAAAAGGCAACCTAACATCAAAAAACACATTATTACATTTACACATACAATAACAGCAAAGTTATAGAGGTAAAGTTGGTTTTATATTCGGATATTCAGACATTCTCCTTAATAATATAATTATATATTCTTTGCAAATATAAGGAAATCATATAGTTGCAAATGACTATCAAAGTACAACATAGTTCAGTGAATTAGATCGTGTTAATGTTGTTTAGAAGTCATACTTGCATTCTAATTTAGATGGAATATTCAAAGTAACATGGTAAACAATATTGAGACTGCTAAATGTGAACGAATGTGCGAATATAAAACCAACTTTACCTCTATAGCAAAGTTTACATACATCAAAAAGACAATATATATAATAAAAATTACGCCCCATCTTGCAGTCCGCAGATAGATACAGGAGTGTTACATTGAATGTTTGATAATTTAAACTTTTTTTGACTGAGCTGCAACTAAAAGTACGCCTTGTTCATCTTTTTTTTTTTTACATTTATTATGAAAGAAAAACACGACAAACGACTAACGTGACTTAATCGAGCAAAACACAAAAGCAAAAGTCATGTAACGTGGAAGGTAATTTTCAAAAACCCACTAAAAAACTCTTTAACAAACTCTCTCCATGCTAGTTGCGCGGTGCCGTGGGCGTATACAGGGCAGTTTTCCATACAATCTTCTTATAAAACAAAAGTCTCTTTCATCTTAAACATTAGTAATACAAATGTTCTTGGAAAACGTGAAAAATGTTTATGTCATATCGTAAAATTAGTGGATAAAGAAAAATGTGTATTTTCCTAATGAATATGACATAGAAGAACATTATAAATGCATTTCTGAATTTGTGCATTCATTTACAAAAGTTTATATAGGACAGTCTGTATCGAAATAAAAGTATTGTATGTTATCATTGTTATTATTAATATTATTATTTTATTCATTTATTTTTTTAAGCCTTCACAGACATTGATTTCTCTGGATGTAAGTAGACTACTGAAAATGTATTTTATTTCAATTTTAAGACTTTAAACTATAGTTTGCTTTCAAAATGATAAAAAAAATATTAAAACAATTTAAAAATCCAAATCTATACATTTACATTTACTAAATTCAACAAATATGCTTTATTATTAGTTTTGTTTAGAAACAAAATTAATTTTGATGCATTATTATTCTAATTTTTTTATGCATTATTGCTGACATTAAAAGGAGGAAAAAAGGCAAAGCAAGACGACTTTAAACTTTTTCAGTTGACGAATTGTTTCACAAAAAAAAAAAAAAAATAGACAAGAAACATGTGAGCTGAACCTAGAGCTGACAATAAATACTTGCTTGGGAAAGAATGGTCCTTCACTTCTCCTGGCAGCCCACCTCAGGGTCATTTTGTGGTCTCTTTACCGGACTTAGAAGCACTGTGAGATGGGAGTGTCGGCTTCCTGCAGGGGGCTTGACACAGCCGCTAGCCAGTGGAGTGGTCTGCGGCAGGGGAGCAGATCTTGGAGCTGCCTGGGATATGGGTGCGCCAATAAACCCAACTCTATCAGCGTGGCACATATCTACCAGGGTAGATATTTTTTAAGACACTTCTTTACAGCTTAAAGTGACATTTAAAGGCTTAACTAGGTTACTTAGGTTAACTAGGCAGGTTAGGCTAATTAAGTTATTGTATAATGATGGTTTGTTCTGTAGGGGTTTAACCCAATAATAAAAAAAAAATAGCTTAAAGGGGCTAATAATTTTAACCTTTAAATGTTTCTTAAAAAATTAAAAACTGCTTTTATTCTAGCCGAAATAAAACAAATAAGACTTTCTCCAAAAGAAAAAATATTATCAGACATACTGTGAAAATTTCGTTGCTCTGTTAAACATCATTTGGGAAATATTTAAAAAAGAAAAAAAAATTCAAAGAGGGGCTAATAATTCTGACTTCAACTGTATATATATATATATATATATATATATATATATATATATATATATATATATATATATATATATATATATATATATATATATATATATATATATATATATATAACCTGTTTATTTTAGTATGATCATTAATAAATGATTTTTTTTATTGCTGATAAAAAAGCGTTTTGGAAGTTATATCGTAACAAATCTTTAATATTAATATTAAAACATATTAATATCAGGTGTGGGCCATATTTACTTCTGTGTTACAAATTGAGGTGGATAAGAGGAGTATAACAGAGGTTAAAGCTGAAAAACTCATTCAATTTGCCGCACATCTAAACTATAGTGCTTTTATATCTACCAAAGTTTTACTTTTGTGTTTGGTGACCCATAAACAGAGTTTAGTCATACAGTAAAAGACTTTGGCTGTCTTGTAAACGGTCTTTGTTTTTAATGTTCAGTTACTGGCTAATGATGAATATAGTCTAGACCTTCTCATGTGAAACCTTGTTTGTCAGTGTTTACCTTTATTAGCCCACAGATCTCCATCTTCACATCCTCACATGAAATGATACAATATAATAACCATTAAAAAATTAACACATTTCACCAACAAAGACAAAATATCTGTAGATTAGGCTATGATACATATTTGTTTACATGTGCATCCTTTAGATGTTTATGCAGCAGCCAGAAAAACACTAATAAAAAAAACTATATAGAAAAATATATATATTACAAAAATTGACAGAAAACACATATCATACACTACCTGACAAAAGTTTTGTCGCCTATCCTAAGTTTTAGGAACAACAAATAATAACTTGACTTCTAGTTGATCATTTGGTATCAGAAGTGGCTTATATGAAAGGCAAAGGCCTCTAGATTATACTTATTTGACCAAAATAAAATATGATCATGCCTTGATTTTTAATTATTTAATTAGGACAGTAAGGTCTGACTTTAATTAGACAAAAGTGTTGTCACTTAACAGAAATAATGTGCAGTATAGAATATAAAGTCATGGTGCAGTGGAAAAAGAATGAATATTGTGTATGACTCCCATGAGCTTGGAGGACTGCATCCATACATCTCTGCAATGATTCAAATCACTTATTAATAAAGTCATCTGGAATAACAAAGAAAGCGTTCTTGCAGGACTCCCAGAGTTCATCAAGATCCTTTGGATTCATCTTCAATGCTTCATCTTACCCCAGACATGCTCAATAATGTTCATGTCTGGTGACTGGGCTGGTCAATCTTATGCACCTCGAGCTTCTTTGCTTTCAGGAACTTTGATGTGGAGGCTGAAGTATGAGAAGGAGCGCTATCCTGCTGAAGAATTTGCCCTTTCCTGTGGTTTGTAATGTAATGGGCAGCACAAATGTCTTGATACATCAGGCTGTTGATGTTGCCATCCACTCTGCAGATCTCTCGCACGCCCCTATACTGCATGTAACCCTAAACCATGATTTTTCCTTCACCAAACTTGACTGATTTCTATGAGAATCTTGGGCCCATGCAGGTTCCAGTAGGTCTTCTGCAGTATTTGTGATGATTGGGATGCAGTTTAACAGATGATTCATCTGAAAAATCAACCTTCTGCCACTTTTCCAAATGTTCGACGACAGGACTTTTGTCAGGTAGTGTAAATTGGAGTGCAGTTTTCACTGGTTTTGTTCCTGAGATTCTTAGTAAACACATATAAAATGTGTCAACTCTCTAACAGATGAAAACACCGGTTTACAGTAACATGAATATTGTTAATTATATATTATTATATAATTACAGTGTATTATGTTTTCCATGGATACTTCTGTCTAGTGTTGTCAAGATGCTAATAAAATTATAAAGGCAGCATATTAATGAAATCCTAATCTTATACAAACAGATGATAACCAGTCGGTGTTGTGTTTTTATCTGGATTGCAACTTTAACACAACTACACACTGAAACAAATTAAAGCACTCTTTGTATTAAAGTTAAAGGGCTTTAGTGTTTCTGATTTTAATGCTAATTTACAGTTTCTATGTTCTCAATCAGTGCTTGCTTATTTGGTCATCATGACTCACACTCAAGCGGCAACCTCCCGCTCTCCCTCGGGAAGCCAATACGGAAGTAACTAAAACTGCAGTTCATCGACTCGCCTGGGGGGCTGGCTCCAGGAAGTCTGCATTGGTAAATTGGCCATTTTTACAGCTGATAAAAACATGTTTACAGCCTGGTACAAACGATGGCTTTGGTGCATATAGCTATGATTACCCTTCATGACAACTCTGAGGGGGGTGAATTTTTTTATAACTCATCCGTTTCGTTTTTATTAGGTTATATTAAGTTTGCATAATTAAGGGCGTGGCCACTTGAGTGACAGCTAGCCCTCGCTGCTCGCTGTCTCGTCACCTCAGCTGATTCTGGCTAATTAGCCGCTGAGCTCGGCATATAATTCGTGTATTTGTTTTGGTTAATGTTTCTTTACACCGTCATTTGCCTTTTGGAATTATTTCATTCATATCAGATGATATGGCATGCTGTGTGGACTTAAGTGTGCTTACAAACCGTTCAAGTTGCCTCCATTTCACAGGTGAGTGAAATTATATACTATACCATCTCTATAAATGTATTTGTTTTATTTAAGATCATTTATCATTTAAATGTTCTTTAGACCAGTATTGCACTCCAGAATCTGACAGATTGATTACCTGTAGGCTATAAAACAGTCATCTGAAGCGTTGTCATACAGTGTTAGTGCTGGATTTTATAAACAGCCTTGCATTTACTAACACAGACTATATTTGAAGTGTTTGATAGTAATTCGCGTTTTCCTCCTGTCGAAAAACGTCATAAGAACAATGTTTAGTGGCTCAATGTGTTACAACAGTGTTTTTAAAAGTCTAAACACTTTATTAATATAGTGTACAACCAAGCACATGTGGTCAGAACACAAACGAGTCACAGGCAATGAAGTATTAAACGTTCTCCCAAAGTAATAAATCTGTTTTAATCCAGGTCCAAGCAAAATGCTGAGAATCCAGCATGTGTCTGTAGCTTCGCTCACTCTCCGCCTCTTTGCCCTTATTTGGTATCCCGCGTTTGGTGCGATGACGCGCTAACAAAATGGCGACGGTTGGCCGCGCCTACTTGTGGCTTCTTTTGCAGTGTTCAGAAACCTATGGGTGACGTCACGGACACTACGTCCATATCTTTTACAGTCTATGCTCACACTTCAGATTAAGATTTTTAAAGGTGCAATGACACCAAGTGGTTGAACTAAGTATTGCACCTCCTTGTTGAGTTTTGTGGGTGTGTTTGAGATTTTGGTGCTTTCAAATAACAAAATTGTTGGGCAAAAACCGCTTGGAGAATGTTTAGTGTTCCTGTGATTCTCTTCAGGTTTCTCATCTTCTCTTTTAATGGATGTGTCAGCAGATGAACCAGCATTACGTCGGTTGGCATCTTTATGGCAGCTTCATTCTCTGCCTGATTATGTTCATCCATCCAATTAGATTAGGTTCAACACCATACGCCTGTTTAGACATAAATAATATTATTTGTGTCTCAATGCTATGATTTCAATACACATCAATGTGTTTATTTGCTGGCAAACTGTCATGTTGAGAGATAAACAGGTATTTTTATAGGTAGTTTTCCACTTATTATTAATTATAATTAAAAAGAAAATTCCACATGAAAACACTTTTTTTCTTGTTCTCCACACTGCATTTAAACCCCTTTCACACACATAAATCCCTTACATAGAAATATAAAAGAGTATAAAATACCTGAGTTTGTGTGGACAGAGCCTGAGTGCTTCAGCGAGTATATCACCTGAATTCTAGATTGAAGAATTACAACAAATAAGACAAATAAGTACAACAAATTCTGACAAGATTTATAGATTGGTTTCAAACAATATATATATATATATATATATTATATATATAGTATATATATATATATATATATATATATATATATATATATATTATATATACAGTCAGTCCAGATCAATGGTCCAGATGTGCTAGTCCAGTCACTAGTGTTGGCTAAAAAAGAACTCAGCAGTGCAACAACTTAGCAGCCGTTCACAAAGAAAGCATCGTTGCATCTGAAAACTCTTGCCCCGCCACCAAGTTCTTCTGATTGGTGGACTACTGTGGAACTGACAGTAATGAGCGCCACTCTAGTGCGAGGTGCTGCAGGAGACGTGACACACGTCACACATCTCTCTCAACAATGTTTACATAGAAAAGCAAGTGAGTCGTTTCTCTACACACAAACAAGATTGAACAGTTCTTGTCCACTGCACCCTCTGTTATGATGGACCTCCAGTCAGTGCTGCATTTTCATAAAGAGATTTCAGTTCAGAAGCTTACTGAGTCAATGCACAATTATTCTGTTGGAATCAACTTTTGAAAGTTTAATTCGCATTTGAAAGTTTAAATGCGTAAATTAAGTTTTATTTGCATTATTCTTTGATTTTGTACATTTGCATAACAAGAAGCTCTTCAGTTCTGTAGGTGATTGTGAAAAAACACTTTTGCCTGGTCAAAATAAACAGAAAAGACAAGCACCGGGGATTTGTTGATATTCCTGTCACGGTTGTGGATGTGTCTGTTTCTCTTGTATATGTGTGTGTGGATGTGGGTGTGTTTGTTTGGGTGTATCTTCACCGCGTGGGTGTGTGTGTTTACATTCGTCAGCTGAGCGATCACGTGTCTTGCTGCTACTCAGTCTCACTCAGCTGTTATCTATTAACCACAGGTGATGCGCGTTACCGCGCGCCTTTATATGTTCAGTGTTTGTAGATAGTG
This sequence comes from Danio kyathit, assembly GCA_903798195.1. Taxonomy (NCBI): domain Eukaryota; kingdom Metazoa; phylum Chordata; class Actinopteri; order Cypriniformes; family Danionidae; genus Danio; species Danio kyathit. The sequence continues at coordinate 12,256,871 of LR812540.1, forward strand.
TTTGTCAGTTTGTTACGTTCACGTCTGTGTCTGTTTCCTGTTAGGCAGCTCTCGTTGAATCCGCTGGTGGTGTATCATCATAGAGTCTGTAACAATTGGACTTCAAACACGGCTTGTTTCATTGATGTTGTTTCCGCTGTTACATGGATGACAGCCACAAGAGATTCACTTTGTTTTGCTGCTCTGAAGAACTATTACCACTGTTTAGCGTTGTCGACTTCCTTGAGAGATGCTCGATATCTCGTAAGATATCAGTGAGAGACTTCACTCTGGATCTGTTGCTCTGAAGAACTATTACCGCTGTCTAGCGTTGTCGACTTCCTTGAGAGATGCATGATATCTGGTAAGATATCAGTTAGAGACTTCACTCTGGATCTGTTGCTCTGGAGAACTGTTACCGCTGTTTAGCGTGTCGATTTCCTTGGGAGATGCATCATTGCTCTATCCTATTCCTCGTCATCTGGTGAGATCTATACCATTTGTTATTTCCTGTTATCCCTGTTAATAAATCAACTTGCATTCACTTGCAATTGGGTCTCCTGTGTATTTGTGACATATTCCTGTTGTACCTTATCTGTATTGAACCCCAAAACTGATGTGAGTACTGTATCATGACTCCAGTGTACCATTACACCTCCTATATATATATATATATATATATATATATATATATATATATATATATATATGTGTGTGTGTGTGTGTGTGTGTGTGTATCTTGTTGCATCATCTGTATGTAATACTCACTTTTCTTTTTTGCTTTTGCACTTGCAGCAGCAGCAAGTGACACCAGAAATTACAGCAGCAAGAAGCAGAACAGCAGCAGCAATAATAACAGCAGGAGAAGATCCTGGATATGGATATGTACATATAATAACTGAAACAACAAAGACAATATTATTAATATTATTATTAGTAGTAGTATTAAGAGAGTGACTTTGCTGATATTTACACTTTTCTACTCCGGTCATCATCAGTTGGATGAACTAATCTAAACTAGCATCACAACCAGTGTTGGGGGCAACGCATTACAAGTAATGTGAGTTACGTAATAAGTAACGAGTAAAGTAATGCCTTACTTTTAAAAATATGTAATATTATTTGAGTTACTTTTTTTGAAGGATAAGACAAGTTACTTTTTAGTCTAATTCATTAGCTTTTAAAAAATATATTGCTGAATTAAAATGAAAGTAGTCACAATGAATCATGCAGTCCATGAGAGAATGTGTTCATTATTTTGAACGCATCGAAGAAAAGGAAAAGGGGATTATAGTCCCAGTGGACAGTGATTTTACTTAAGACAAACAGTACAAAAGTAGCAAGCACATTGCTTTAAACTTCTCACTAATAATCTGTATATACGGTATGTAGAGCTCTGGGGTCAAAGTTCTCAGATAACATTATCCTAAAATATAATTTTTTGAAGATAAATGTAGGTGTAGGCTATACAGTGCATTGTTAATTGCAGAACTCCTCTATTAAAGAAAGAAAGAAAAAAGTTCAAGAGATCAAGCCTCAGCCAGGTAATAAAAAGTAACGCAGATGTAACGTATCGCATTACTTACTGTGCCATAAAAATTAACTAAGTAACGCAACTAGTTACTTTTTGGAGAGTAACTCAATATTGTAATGCATTACTTTCAAAAGTAACTTTTCCCAACACTGATAACAACACTGTAAGACCAACAGAAAAAAAAAAAACTATGATTTAAATATCTGTCAGATTGATGAGATTAGAATTAACAGCAAACATAAGGTCATTAAAATATAACTTAATCCTTTCAGGGTTTCTTTCTTCTGTTGAACACAAAAGAAGATATTTTGAAGAATGCTGCTCGCTGCCATCGACTTCTATAGATTCTATGGAAGTCAATGGGTGCCAGCAACCAACATTTTTCAAAATATCTTCTGTGTTCAACAGAAACTCAAAATAGGTTTTGAACAAGTGAAGGATGAGTAAATGATGACAACTGTCAATTTTGGGTGAGCTACGCCTTTAACTTTAAGTAGGGCTGGCTCGATAAACGATATATGGAATCGCAATAAAATTTGAGACAATAAAAATGATAAGCTCTTGACTCTTTTACTGTATATTGATCTAAAAGCCAATCACACAACAGAAATGTGCAACATCGGAAATCTAAAAGTGTGTTGATATTAGAGCCGTATCAATTTTTTTTGGCCACCGTTTAATGCCATTTAATGGACCCTCTGATTTTTGTGTCTTCAGTCATTGTTGGGGTACACTGAAATCTAGAAGCATTAACAACGTATATACAGGTGAAACCAGAAGTTTACATATGCTGTATAAAAAGGCACATAACCATTTTAATCAAAGTCAGATGTTAATGTGACTAAACTTTTTCTCTTTTAGCTAAGTTAGGATTATCACATTTGTTTCTGTTATGCTTAATAGCAGAATAATGAGAGAGATTTTTTGAGAAATTGTTATATATAACTTTTCTTGAAAGTCAAGTTTACATACAATAAGATTATTATGCCTCTGAAAAAGCTCAGATGATGGTGTCAAGGTTTTGGAAGTTTCTGATTGGCTAATTGACAACATTTGAGTTAATTGGAGGCACAACTGTAGAATAGTATCAGCATGATGCTGTAGAGCAGCATCATGTTGTGGGGCTGTTTTGCTGCAGGAGGGACTGGTCTACTTCAGAGCATAGATGGCATCATGAAGAAAGAACATTATGTAGAAATACTGAAGCAACATCTCAAGACATCAGCCAGGAAATTAAAACTTGGCCACAAATGGGTCTTCAAAACAGACCATGACCCTAAGCATACTCCCAAATTAGTTAAAATGTGCTTTAAGGACAACAGAGTGAATGTTTTGGAGTGGCCATCACAAAGCCCTGAACTCAATCCTATAGAAATTTTGTGGGCAGAGTTGAAAAAGCTTGTGCGAGCTACAAATCTACAAAAATTCCACCAATTCTGTCAGGAGGAATGGGCCAAAATTCCTGCAAACTGATGTGAGAAGCTTGTGGAAGGATACACAAAACATTTGACCGAAGTTATACAGTTTAAAAGCAAAGCTAAAAAAAAATACCAAGGAAATGTATGTAAACTTTTGACTGTCTAGAAATTAATAAAACAAATCTCTCATTATTCTGGCATTTAGCAAATGTAAATGATTTAGGTAATCCTAACGGACGTTAAGTATGATTTACCATCAGACATTTAAAAAAAAAAATGGTTATGTTCCTTTTTTTAAAGTGTATGTAAACTTCTGGTTTCAACTGTATATCGCTATTGTTCAATATGGAAAATAATTACTGACATTTCATTTTTTCCATATGCAGCCCTAGCTGTAAGTTTTTTTGATAGGGCTGACATTGCGATATTTAGCATTTCTGTGATATACATTGAGATATGAATATAATTTCACAAAATGACTTATTTAGCTGTTTGAAAATAATTCAGAATTTTACACTGATTGGGATGATTTTGTAGGATCTGCATAAAATATAAAAAATAAATAAAAACTTAAATTAAAGCACAGATGAAAACAACAGACCAAGATAATAAAAAATGAAATAAACAAAGATTACGGTGGAATCTAACAATATTGAAGTACGGAGATGTAATGATCAAATCTTAAATAACCCATCTTCATTTTATAAACAAAATTAATTTGTGTAAATGCAGCTAAACTTTATCATTTCAAGTACAAATCTTTCACACTATTAGATTACGGTTAAAATTCACAGTGACACAGGGTTCCACACAAATTCATGCTGTCCCAACCCAAATCAAGTAAGTTCACTTAAATTTAAGCAGATTAAAACTTGAGACATTTAAATTTTTTTCAGCTCATTTTAAAGTAGTTTAAGCAGCAAAATCAGTTTTTTTGTTTTTGTTTTTTGGATTGTGAAACTGTGGTTCCTGGTTAATTATAATCCCAACATGACATTGCAGATGCACACATTGCAATATCAATGCGTAAACGGCATAAATTGTGCAGCCCTAATTTTTGATATTTCATTTTGCAACACTTGCTGGTATTTCATGCGTATAAACTTACTTTCCATACTTTTTACACACCTAGTTAACTAAACATCAAAAACACGCGTGTAAAATTTAGCTAAAAGACATGATATATGAAGACACTATCTAACACTATTTTAAAGGGCACCTATGATGAAAATCATCTTTTGTAAGCTGTTTGGACAGAACTGTGTGTAGGTATAGTGTGTCCACAGTCATATTAGGCTGATATAAACACAATAAGTCTCTCGTTTTTTTTTTTAATTTCCTGACTTTAAATGGGATTCAAATCATATTGAGGCTGACTGTAACTTGATGTAGGAGTGCGGTTTTCCCGTCCACTGAATTGATTGACAGCTGCGTATTAACATGTCTCTGTAGTAACTCGTATAATCAAATCAACAAGACAGGACGTGTGCAAAGCAACCGGTAATAAAAGATCTGTTCAGTTTGCTAGGATCATCAATCATCATCAAATGTGATCAAGAATGAGTTTTATAAGTTTAAAACCTTTTTAAAAACAGTGCATGTTTGTAATGAATTACAGCAATTTTACCATCTTTATCACCACAGCCGTGTGTCAGTACAATTATAAAAGAGGACACTCCAATCCTGGTTTGTGAACATTAAATCAAGTTATTTTGTGCATTAACATAATGGATATCCATACAGCAGTGGATGTTAACATGTATCCTGTCATATTTGTGTGCAAAAACAGTGCAAAGTTAAACACATACACTGTGTGTGTGTGTTTGTGAACTTTGTAAAGACATTGTGTGTGACTCATCGTTGCAGAAAGGCTTGAATTAACTCCACAACAAATACATCAAATAATCATTGGGAAAGTTCTTAGTGCAGTATTTCTCACAAACGTTATGTAAGATCTGCTTCATGTCTGTCACTGTGCTGTTTATCTGACACAGGCGGAGACTGAGGCACACTCTGACAGGCATGTGGGAACGGTGGGCAGAGACAACTAGCATTAAAGGCACAGGCCACAAAAACAGCTACAGTGTGTTCAAAGCAGAACATTTTGAAAGGTATAACAAATAATCTGATGGGTGTTTTGAGCTGAAACTTTACAGACACATTTTGGAGACACAAAAGACTGATCTTAAATCTTGAAAAAGGGATAAAATAGGTGCCCTTTAAATGAAATGTTTTTGATGAAATGACGCATTTACTGTTTGTGAAATAACACACAGGTAACCAGAAAAACACCTCTGAATGATTGAATAGCACAGCACAAAGACTGACCTTCAGGAAAGACGGACACGGTGAAGATCTTTACACTGACTCTGCCGCTGGTGCTGCTGATCACTACTTCATATTCTCCTTCATCTCTGAAACTGGTGTCTGTGATGGTCAGAGATCCAGTCTGATGATCCAGCTTCAGTCTGTCTCTAAATCCCTCAGTGTCATTATTACACTCAACATCAGTGCAGATAAAACTCAGATCTCCGCTGATTTCAGCTAAATTAATCATATAATAATACCATCTGATATAGTTTTGTTGATTTGTTTTGACACCAGTCTGTAGAGTGACTGAATCTCCATTCGTCACTGACACTTTATCTGAATCAACAGCAGATACACCTGAAGAAGAAAAGGAGAGTATATTAAGAGTAAAAATATATTAAGCATCCAAAGCAACACTATTCCGGGAACATTTGATCAACTTATGTAATTTAGTAAACAGACGGACATTTACGCTGTAAATTAAGTTGACATTCGTAGACATTCAGTTTGATGCTCTTTAAACTTTCTGCTCATTTCATGATTTGAGTTCAATCAAACTCAAATAAACATGAAAACAAATCATTTTATTGCACAAGATTTATTTTTTAAATATTAATTTTAGAACTGTAAATACACTCAGTAAATTCAGCAGTTTGTTTCACATTTGACTTGCAAATTTCTCAGATAATTATTATCTTTAATAAACAAGGCTGGTTTTACATACAATCTGTTTCGTATTTCACAGAACATAAATATTACTCACTAAAATGATTCACGCAGAATAATACGTACAATTAAATTCATTAAAATAAACTAAAAGTACATTTAAATTGCTTGTATTCCCTTTAATGAACAAGGCATCAAACTAAACATCTAATGTCAAATGTTAAACTAAATTTACCGTGTTACATCAATATATTTATTTATTTAATTTTTTGAACATTTATTGCATAACAGATAGACACATTTGGTACACATCATTTACAATAATAACCATTAGATTATATACAATGGTGCCAATAAAGAATGAAAAACAAGAGAAACATTAGGAAAAAACAACAGAAATCAAACAGTAATTAAAGAGATATCAATAGGTCATCTGATCTCAGGATACATATATAATAGTATGGAGTCAATCTAGGGCAATATATACTTGCAATTTAAAAGAAAGTTTTGCAAGCAAAAAATGAAGTATTGAGGGGAAAAAAAATGCAAATCTCCAAAAATTGCAATGTAATGTGTATTTATATAGCGCATTTATTGTGTATGGCCATACACCCAAAGCGCTTCACAATCATGAGGGGAGTCTCTCCACACCACGACCAGTGTGTAGCATCCACTTGGATGATGCGACGTCAGCCACAGGACAACGGCACCAGTGCGCTTACCACACACCAGCTATTGGTGAAGTGAAGAGACAGTGATAGAGCCAATTCGGTAGATGGGGATTATTAGGAAGCCATGATGGGTAAGTGCCAATTAAGGGGCTTTTGGCCAGGACACCGGGGTTACACCCCTATTCTTTACGAGAAGTGCCATGGGATTTTTAATGACCACAGAGAGTCAGGACCTCGGTTTAACATCTCATCCGAAAGATGGCGCCCACTGACAGTGTAGTGTCCCCTTCACTTTTACTGGGGCATTAGGACTCACACAGACCACAGGTTGAGCGCCCCCTGCTGGCCTCTCTAACACCACTTCCAACAGCAACCTAGTTTTCCCATGTGGTCTCCCATCCAGGTACTGACCAGGCTCAGCCCTGCTTAGCTTCAGTGAGTAACCGGTCTTGGGCTGCAGGGTGATAAGGCTGTGGCTGATATGGCTGTGCAATGCGAAAGTAAATTTGAGAATTTTTTTTTTATTTTGCTAACAAAAATTAAGAATGATTAAATCTTAAATAACCCATCTTCTTTTTATAAACAAAATTAATTTGTGTAAAAGCAGCTAAACTTTATAATTTCTTGTGCCCAAACTTTTCAATTTGCTTTAAATCTTACAATCGTAGGCCTTAAATACACATCCAAGTTCAAATCTTTCACACTATTAGATTACGGTTAAAATTCACAGTGACACAGGGTTCCACACAAATTCATGTTGTCCCAATCCAAGTCAAGTAAGTTCACTTAAATTTAGGCAGATTAAAACTTAAGACATTTAAATTTGTTTCAGGTCATTTTAAAGAAGTTTAAGCAGCAAAATCTGTTTTTTTTTTATTTTTGAGTGTGAACTGTGGTTCCTGGTTAATTATAATCCCAACATGAAATTGCAAATGCACACATTGCAATATCAATGCTTAAACGATAAATTGTGCAGCCCTAATTTTTGATATTTCATTTTGCAACACTTGCTGCTATTTCATGCGTACAAACTTACTTTCCATACTTTTTACACACCTGGTTAACTAAACATCAAAAACACGCGTGTAAAATTTATCTAAAAGACATGATATATGAAGACACTATCTAACACTATTTTAAAGGGCACCTATGATGAAAATCATCTTTTGTAAGCTGTTTGGACAGAACTGTGTGTAGGTATAGTGTGTCCACAGTCATATTAGGCTGATATAAACCAATGTCTGTTTTTTTTAAATTTCTTGACGTTAAATAGGATCCAAATCCCTCTCATTTTAAAGGTCAACTGCAACGTGACATAGGAGTGTGGTTTCCCCACCCACCGAATTGATTGACAGCCTTTTATTAACATGTCTCCAGTACGCGTATAATCATATCAACAAGACAGGACGTGCGCAAAGCAACTGGGATTAAAAGATCTGTTCAACTCTCTGTGATCATCAATCATCATCAAATGTGATCAAGAATGAGTTTTACAAGTTTAAAACGTTTTTAAATCAGTGCGTGTTAGTAATGAATTACAGTGATTTTACCGTCTTTATCATCACAGCCACATGACATGTCAGTACAATTATAAAACAAGACGCTTCAATCCTGGTTTGTGGATGTTAAATCAGGTTTATTTTGTACATTAACATAACAGATATCCATACAGCAGTGGATATTGACCTGTATCCTGTCACATTTGCTGTGCAAAAACAGTGCAAAGTTAAATGTGCGCGCTGTGTGTGTGCTTGAACTTTGTAAAGACATTGTGTGTGACTCATCGTTGCAGAAAGGCTTGAATTAACTCCACAACAAATACATCAAATAATCATTGGGAAAGTTCTTACTGCAGTATTTCTCACAAACGTTATGTAAGATCTGCTTCATGTCTGTCACTGTGCTGTTTATCTGACACAGCCGAGGTGGAGACTGAGGCACACTCTGACAGTCACGTGGGGGGTGGGGAAAACTAGCATTAAAGGCACAGGCAACAAAAACAGCTACAGTGTGTTCAAAGCAGACACCTCCTATATTTTGAAAGGTATAACAAATAATCTGATGCGTGTTTTGAGCTGAAACTTTACAGACACTTTTTGGAGACACAAAAGACTGATCATAAATCATGAAAAAGGGATAAAATAGGTGCCCTTTAAATGAAATGTTTTTGAAGAAATGACGCATTTACTGTTTGTGAATTAACACACGGATAACCAGAAAAACACCCCTGAATGATTGAATAGCACAGCACAAAGACTGACCTTCTGGAATGACGGACACGGTGAAGATCTTCACACTGACTCTGCCGCTGGTGCTGCTGATCTCTACTTCATATTCTCCTTCATCTCTGAATCTGGTGTTCATGATGGTCAGAGATCCAGTCTGATGATCCAGCTTCAGTCTGTCTCTGAATCTCTCAGCGCCATTTTCACACTGAACATCAGCACAGATAAAACTCAGATCTCCACTGATTTCAGCTATATTAATCGTATTATAATACCATCTGATATAGTTTTGTTGATCCATTTTAACACCAGTGTGTAGAGTGACTGAATCTCCCTCCTTCACTGACACTTTATCTGAATCAAAAGCAGATACACCTGAAGAAGAAATGAACAGTATATTAAGAGTAAAAATATATTAAACAGTCACAAACACCAAAACACATGTTTTGAGCTGTTGACAGTCATAACTGTGTCCCACACTGCTATAAACACTATTAGGACACATATATTGCACTAAAAAGTGAAAATTGGTTGTTTTTGCGTTATTTTGAGCAAATTCGTTCTTCCGCTTTGTAACGAACTTTTGAAGCTGCGTCACGGCAGCAATCCAGTATGGAGCGTGGCTGTCTGTACCTGCGAGAACATTGTGACATCCCTGAGTGTGCGGCATTAATTCATGAGAAAGACTTTGTTCAAACCAATCAGCGCGCTCTATTGTGTATGCGGCGCAACTTCATTAATATGCATGATAGCTTCGGAGACTGTTTAATTGTTAGTGTTCAGACAACAGAGAGACGCCACGTTGTGTTGCCAAAACAAGTGAAAGAACTAGAATTTTGAGACATGTGTCGTCAGTGTTGCATTTATTAATGTGCTGCAACGAAGGTTTTGTTTTCATTTTCCCTCTATAAGAGCGCTGCTGGACTCACTTGTGGATTACAGTGCACGCGACAGAAATGCGTTTGTAAGGAACATTTTTTACCCGAGAGTTTTTAGCATCTGGAAATGGTGAAATCCGGATTTGCCACTAGTATCCTTTTTTTTAAAAAAGACACAGCTCCAGTTTGATTGTCCTGTCTTAACAGATTTGGTAAGTGTGTGCAGTGCAGTGCCCTTTGTTTAACCCAGATGGCAAAGTTAGTTCGTATCGTCAGCAGTGCTCTTTCAGTTTTTAAAGACATGCCATAGTCAAAATGATTTAGTTACTAAGTTTACAGTATGTTAATATCACTGCAATATTATAGTACAATATTATAGACTGAAAGATTCGCTGTAAATGCTGCTCTCCTAGTGTAAACATGTAAACACAATCAAACTATTCCCGTCGTGCAGGATTTTCACCGCATTTTGTGACAGGATAGTCTATATACACAGGGCTTTCTGACGCTACCTGAGTGCATAAGTTACAGATAAATGCGGAGGATTTGTTTCTCCTATTCGCCGTCCGGTATCAAACATGCCATTAAAACTCCACTCTTCCAGCAGTTCCTCACTTTCAATATCTCGTTTGTCACGGGCGACATGCAGGAAATGTTCCTGAATAAAAAGTTAAAGTGTCAAACTGCAGTTAAAGTCGACAAATTAATAATGTGGCAAGTAATTACATTACTGATGTCCATGTAAACACAGTCACTGTCTTTCTCCCCTGCGTCTGCGTGCCCAAACGGAAACTCCCATATTTGCAAATCCTTCCCTCTTTCCCTCCCCCGACACTCCCACCTAAACAGAGCTGGACACGCCCACTTTCCTGACTTTTTCCAAACTAGAGGTGTGAAAACACCCTGCTGAGAGAGAGGGGTTTCATGGCCCTTTAAGCATCCAAAGCAACACTATTCCGGGAACATTTGATCAACTGATGTACTTTAGTAAACAGACGGACATTTACGCTGTAATTTAAGTTGACATTCGTAGACATTCAGTTTGATGCTCTTTAAACTTTCTGCTCATTTCATGATTTGAGTTCAATCCAACTCAAATAAACATGAAAACAAATAATTTTATTGCATAAGATTTATTTTTAAAATATTAATTTTAGAACTGTAAATACACTCAGTAAATTCAGCAGTTTGTTTCACATTTGACTAGCAAACTTCTCAGATAATTATTATCTTTAATAAACAAGGCTGGTTTTACATACAATCTGTTTTGTATTTCACAGAACATAAATATTACTTAATAAAATGATTCACATGGAATAATACGAACAATTAAATTCATTAAAATAAACTAAAAGTACATTTAAATTGCTTGTGTTCCCTTTATTGAGCAATCTAGGGCAATATATACTTGCAAAATAAAAGAAAGTTTTGCAAACAAAAAATAAAGTATTGAGAAAAAAAAAATGCAAATCTCCAAAAATCGCAATGCGAAAATAAATTTAAGAATTTTTTTTTAATTTTGCTAACAAAAATTAAGAACTGCAAACAGAAAAAGTAATTTTTAGAAATAAAAATGAAATTTGCAAAAAAAAAAAAAAAAAAGAAAAAGTAAACTTGAGTGTTTACGACCGTAAATTTTTATTTGCAGTTCTTTTTTTGTTTTCAAATTAATTTTTTATTTCTCAAAAATTGATCTTTGCTTTGCAATTTTTAGAGATTTGTATTAATTAATTTTTTTGCTTAATACTTTATTTTTTGTTTGCAAAACTGTTTTATTTTGCAAGTATGGCCCTAGATTGACTCCATATAATAGAAAAGAAATTGAGAGTAAAGAGGGCAAAATAATATGATAACCGCAATTTAGAGGTTTAATAGTTTATACATATTATAGGTCATGCAAATAGTATATGTTTTGAGTGCTTTCTTGTTAAGTGAATCTGGAATTGTAAGTAATTTTAATCTCTTGTTTAAATGCCATAAATACTGGCATGCAATTTAAAAATTTACATTTATGAATGTAGAATCTGCAGACAAAAAGAATAAGGTTTATTTTAAAGCAGATGTCAAAATTTGTATAAAAAATAAATAATTAATTTTTGGAGTAACAGAAAAGTTCTGTGAAGTAATATTTGAGATAAATAAATTACCATCTTGCCAAAATTGTAGCACATGGTTGCATGAGCAAAATAAGTGAGGAAGAGTTTCAGTGTTATTCTGACAAAAGGAGCAATTTGTCTGATCCAAATGTTTTCTTTAAGAAGTTTTTGACAGGGTAAATGTTATGTAATAATTTAAAAGATATTTTCTTTACCTTATTAGTAAGGAAAACTTTTGCTGTACTGTATAGACCATATTTTCCCAGTTTAAATGATTAAAAAGACTGTTCTAAAGTGAGATAGCAGGAGGGGTCACAGAATTGGGTGTAACACCGTCACCATGTTGTTGTACGAAGTTATTAGCATTTACAGAGAAACATTTTAAACATGTTTTTGTTCATTTTGACTGCTTTTTTTATCGTTGACCAGAAAAGAGACTCGACGAACGACAATGGCCGAGCAAATACAGACAATGACCTGAAGATAAAGGTTGATGCAAAACTAAACTGACGTTTATTTTGATCGTTATTCGGAAAATGGCTGAATAAATGTCTTACCATTCTCGTGTAGACACAGTAGCGAAATGAGAAAAATGAAGAAATGCTCCATGTTCAGTTTCTGAGTAAAAAACAGAGTAGTACGATGCAGATGTTATATCTATAGTCTTCTTTGTGCTGTGAAGTGAAGTGAAACTTTTTTCCCCCAGTCACAGAGCTCAACACGTCGTAACCTGAAACCCACGCCCATTACGGAAAGCTGCCGCCTCGTCATTTCTGAAGAATAACACAAACTAAATTCCTTGGTATACATTTTTTTGGTTGCGCTGTAATTTTGACATCTCATCATCCAGTAAACTTATCTAGTTTTCATAAACAGGCTTTAACATTTTGGTCCTTTACATATAATTATAATTTTTCTCCTCGTACCTATTTTATTTGGAATAATAAAAATATTAGATCTAGAAATACATCTCTTTTTTTAAATAACTGGTTCAATAAAAATATACTTTCAGTTAGTCAGCTCTTAGAGTACTGTGGTGTCCCTTTTTCATATGAAAAATTTATGCATCAGATTTTCTTTTCCTGTTCCCCCAAAAGAATATGCAGGCCCGTAGCCAGCCTGGTGAAAGGGGTGGTTGTTTTTTTTTCTCATAAAGTGGACTTTTTTGCAGTTATACGCCTCAGTTTCTATTTAACTATGAGATTTAAATACTGCATTTAGTGACATTTTAAGCAGTTTTTTTTTTTTTTTTTTTTGCTGGATTAGCTAGTCGGATGTCATCATAACCACACTTTTTGATGTACTAAAAATATTTCCTAAAAATTTGCAATAAAGAAAAATTAAAACAAGACAAAATTTTAAAATACAAATTTATTACATCATATATCATTAGGAAAAAATAGGAATCTGTTAAAGTTTTAAAGTAAAAAAAAAAAAAAATGTAGCTTACTGTCATTTATTAGGCAAAAAACAAACTGGCCAGCACATTCAACTGTCCTCAGTCACAATTTGGCCATTTCAATAAAAAAATAATCATTAAAACATAATAATAATAATAATAATAATAATAATAATGAATTCTTCTGAATTTTTCTAGCCTCTTTGGTTAAAAAAAAAAGTACATTTGAAAATTCCTGGATATCAACAATAGCTAAAATATATTCAAATTAATGTAACTTGGTCTGCTTCTGGTGCTTTACACCTTTTTATTGCTCATTTTTATTTCAGGAATAATGTCCAAGATTTAGAATAAAAGTTACCTGCAATGTTTTCTCTGTTTAAAAACAATGAAGAAAATAAAAGAATTGAAAGAAGACTTCTCTTACATCAGATTAGTCCCGAAGCAACAGCCGACAGAGGATTCAGTTTGGTCTTATTCGATGGATTATTTTCACTATTTATGATGGCATAGCAGTCAAAATAGGACAAATGAGCTCATGTATGGGACAAATTCTGGACCTTTGTCAGCGAGGGGTGGGTCTTCCAAACCACCTTAACCCCCCTTTGGCTGTAAAAGCGCACCTACAGGTGTTTCAGGTCAGATTTTATCCAGGTCATAATTTATTATATTTATATTAATTTTGTCTAAAAAATGAAATTAAAGCCTTCTTCGGACAGTTATTTAAAAACAATAATGGCAAAAATAGGGAAAGGAAGGTCATGGACAAGTCAATAAATGTACAGGAAGTCAACTCAGTGGGTTATGTCACGTGACTCGAGTCACATTATTGTGGCTTTGAGGCTCCATGGGATTCGAATTACTGGCCATAGTTATTTAAAATGATTATTACAATATATATTAAATATAAATATATTATATTAATTATATAATACATATATTATATAATATTAAATTACATAAAATAACTAAAAGGACAAATTCTGGACCTTTTGGCCATGGGGGATCGAACCACCCGAACCCCCCCTGGCTACGGGCATGATGCCATAGTTTTTGGTGCAATCTCTGATTGTGTTATAGACCATTTCAATGTCATTGGCCCATGAACATTTCCTGCTTGTTATCAAACTATTTCATAACTAATAAATGGCAATTCAATCATAACTCAATGTTAAAACAGCTACCATAACATTATCAATATGTGACTCTTTTTGGATTCTCAGAAGCTCTAGAAATATAAAAAAATGTAAAACACGATATACGTTGGAACCATCGTTTTTGTTTACATCCCTCAAAATGGTCTATACCTTTAGTCAAATGTGGCCCCAAAAAAGAATAAAAGATTCTTTTATTTTTGACAACACAAACTTTTTTGTTGACCAAACTCTTCACAGTTGCATGTCAAACTAAGATATTCGCTTGATTATTAATAGTTCTCGTATCTCTTAACCTGCTTGCATAGGTTTTTGGAATAATATATTTGGTGATATAGATTGAGATCAGTTTTGGCTTCTTTGGAAAAAAATATTTTTATCTAATAAAGTTGTTAAGAAGAACGGAGAGAAGTAAATTTTCAAAGAAACGCCCTTTTTTATTTTCAGAAAGGACTTTGATTTATATGTGAACTCTTTAAAAGACTCTAACAATTATATTTTATGTAAAACTCTTTCTTGGTGTAAATCATTTAAACTTGTTTAATTTGCTGAGATTTTATTTATGTAACTCTTTTTCTCTTGGTTCATATTGTATCTTTGTAATTTTCTTTCTTGCATTAAAAAAAACTAATTCCTTCTTAACCAAACTTTTCCCATTTAGTGAATGACTTCAAATTATATGTAAATCTTTTGTAACAACTACAAAAGCACTGAAAACATGTAATGCTCTGAAAACATTTAAGTTTATGTAAATGTATTTTTTTGTATATATTTTTTTCTTTCAGAAAACTATTTAAATATACAGTATAGTACCTCTTCTTCTTGTGGCATTAAATTAATTAAAAAAAACTGCTTCTTTGTTCACAAATGTAAATTTTCTTTATCATTTCTCAATTTGCAGAATTTTCTTTGTGACTTAAATTGTTTAAATACCACATTACAAACAGTACTGTACTGTGATCAGATGAATCAGCATTTCAGGTATTTTTGGGGGAGAAATGGATGATGTGCTCCAGACCAAAGAAGAAAATTATCACCTGTTACCAGCAACAAGTGCAAAAGCCAGAGTCTGTCATGGAATGGGGTTGTGTCAGTGCTCTTGACTTCTGTGATGACACCATTAATGCTGAATAGTACATAGAGATTTTGGAGCACAATATGCTGCCAAAAGTAACGCCTGGTATTCACTCCAAAGAGTTCAATTTGAGTCTCATCAGACCAGAGAATTTAGTTTCTTATGGTCTGAGAGTCCTTCAGATGCCTTTTGGCAAATTCCAGATGGGGAGTGGCTTCTGTCTCTACCATACAGGCCTGATTGGTGGATTGCTGCACAGATGGTTGTCCTTCTGTAAGGTTCTCTTCTCTTTACAGAAGAACGCTGGAGTTCAGACAGTGACCATCGGGTTATTGATCACCTCCCTGACTAAGGCTCTTCTCCCCCGATCACTCAGCTTAGATGGCCGGCCAGCTCTAGGAAGAGTCCTGGTGGTTCCAAACATCTTCCACTTACACAGGGAGGCCCCTGTGCTCATTGGAACTTTCAGAGCAGCAGAAAGTTTTCTGTAACCTTCCCCAGCCTTCTGCCTTGAGACAATCCTGTCTCGGAGGTCTACAGACAATTCCTTTGTCTTCATGCTTGGTTTGTGCTTTGACATGCACTGTCAACCCTGAGACATATGTACTACATCACAAATGAGATTTTAATTTATTTATTTGTTCACTTTCATCCACTGTCTAACAGCATTCTCATATTTTTTTCCTGTATATTTTAGACAAGGTTGACTGGATTTTAGGGAACGAATTTTAACTGAGTTTCTGATATGCTAGTGAGCCAGTGGTCTCAAACTCAATTCCTGGAGGGCCGCAGCTCTACATAGTTTAGCTCCAACCACCTCCAACTCACACCTGCTTAACAGTCTCTAGTAGTCTTGAACACCTTAATTATTTGCATCAGGTGTGTTTGATTAGGGTTGGAGCAAAGCTCTGCAGAGCTGCGGCTTTCCAGGAATCCAGTTTAATACCTACAATATGTATTAAGGGCCAAACATAAATTATTAAACGCCAAATAATTTTTAGAATGCGCAAACATAAAAGAAACTATGCAAATAAATCTGAAGAATTGCAGCTTTTGATTTTACTCTTGATTGTTTGTGACTGACAACCAGTAGTATGCTTTAAATGCATTCATGGTGTGACATTTTCATGTGAATAAAGGTTGATTTTGTCTGTCAACTTTGAGCGGAATCATGAGGTGTATGCAGTCCTGAATGTTTACAAACCTACTGTAATATGTTAATATGGTGGGTGGGGTTGTGTGTAGTGACCCGAACACTCAAAGTTACGAGTGTGTTTTTAAGTAGGTGACAAGAGGCTGCTCTGACAACAGTGGATTAATATTTAATATAGTTAAGTGTCATTTTACAAGGATTGACAAGAATTGACAAGGATCTAGACCAGGGGTGCCCAAACTCGGTCCTGGAGGCCCGTTGTCCTGCTGAGATTAGCTCCAACTTGCTTCAACACACCTGCCATGAAGTTTCTAGTATATCTAGTAAGAGCTTGATCAGCTGGTTCAGGTGTGTTTGATTGGGGTTGAAACTAAACTCTCCAGGACACTGGCTCTCCAGGACTGAGTTTGGACACCCTTGCTCTAGACTAACTTTTTGCACTGGTGCACCTAAGAGAAAGTTAGACAAAATTTAAACAAAAGTTAGGGGAACCCCAATTTTTCGACCGCACCGCATTTAACACAATGCCATGGACATGGGTTCATGGACTAAGGGCATGGGCCTAATGTGGGTGTGTGTTAAACCAAAGTTTAAAAGACTTTTGATTATTTATTTATTTTTTGCCCTCGAATGGCAGGTCACACCAATGTGACCTCAGATTTTTTTGCCACCCCATTCAGACATTAGGTTGCTCTAGAGCAGGGATCACCAAACTTGTTCTTGGAGGTCCGGTGTCCAGCAGATTTTAGCTCCAACCCTAATCAAACACACCTGAACAAGCTAATCAAGGTCTTACTAGGTATACTTGAAAAACCCAGGCAGGTGTGTTGAGGCAAGTTTGAGCTAAACCCTGCAGGGCACCGGACCTCCAGGAACGAGATTGGTGACCCCTGCTCTAAAGCCCTGCACAATTTTACAGTCATTATTTCAAGATTGATAAAATCACATAGTGTGGCATTAATTGAGTGTAGTGCAACACAGCAAAGACTTTAGACTTTTGAGAAATTGCAGAAAATGTCCCTGCCTGAAACTGACTGATATTGGAAAAAATATGATTTAAATTGAAAAATATCACATTGTTTTCTAACCTGCTTAAAGAAAAAAAAAACATCAAATAACAAAATAAAAACACTCACGAATGACAGTAAGAGTGAAGCTCCTGCTGATGCTGAATCTGCTGTTGATGATCTCCAGTTTATAGAGTCCAGCGTGTTCAGTTCTGCTGTTCATGATGCTCAGAGATCCAGTCTGATTATCCAACTTCAGTCTGTTTCTGAATCTCTCATCACATTGGTCATAAGCACAGATCTTACTAGGACCATCAGTGATTTCAGAGATGCTGATTTTTTAAATACCACCTCATTAATTTAGCTTCATTTATTTTCACTGAGAAAATAATGTTTTAGAAAGAAAGAATTTAAAAAAAAAAGCTAATTCTTGTGATATTGTACTGCAGAAAGTGCTGTAGTAATCCTGTCATATTTAGCTGTGTTGGTATTACCACACAAAAAAAACAACAGAAAAATTACATACTTAATCTAATGGTAAATTCTTGAGATATTGTACTGCAGAAAGTGCTGTAGTAGTCCTGTCATATTTAGCTGTGTTGGTATTACCATACAAAAAAAAAAAAAACAACAGAAAAATCACAAACTTCATCTAATGGTATCCTAAATTCTTGTGATAGTGCACTGCAGAAAGTGCTGTAGTAATCCTGTCATATTTAGCTTTGCTCATTTTTTTGTGTGGTAAATTTATGTTGTACAGCTGAAATACCACAGGACATCTTTGTAAGTGAATGTCCAGCATCTTCACATCTGGCACACTGTCTTGACTAGTGCGATTGACATCTAAAAGAAACGGGATGTATTGAAATTGTGTAAATATATGCTATTGCTAGAAATAACCGCTAGATGTCAGCAGCGTTATACTAACAAGTGATGTAGATGAAGGCTCAGAAAAAGAAACTGCCTTCTGATATTCTGGTTCCCATCCTTAAAGAAACAATACAAATCAGTTTCATGCAGAATTGTTTCTTTACTGAATCAAGAAACAGCTGGATTCACGTTGCATCCTAAATCTACACTAAATTTGCAGTATTTTATTACAGTATAACACAATGAGCTACGCACCGTCAGGAGTGTCAAACTCAGTTCCTGGAGCGCCGCAACCCTGCACAGTTTAGTTCCAACACAAGTAACTTTAGGTTACAAACCTGATCAATTGGTTTGATCAGGTGTTTAATTAGGGTTGGAACTAAACTCTGCAGTTTTACACCTGTGCTCTATGTCGTATATTTTGGGAACTTGAACTCACCATCGCTCTCTGGTGTCCAAAGCAGAAAATCACATCTCCAAAAATAAAAACTTTTAGCAGATAGGGTGCGACATAAACATACCCCTGCTGATTCAGCTTAAACCAGCCTAAGCTGGTTGGCAGGTTTTAGCTGGTCGACCAGCCTGGTTTTAGAGGGGTTTTGTCCATTTCCAGGCTGGTTTCCAGCCATTTCCAGCCTGGTCTTAGCTGGTCAGGCTGGGAGGTGACGAGCTAAAACCAGCTTGACCAGCCAAAACCAGCTATGTCCAGTTTAAACCAGGCTGGTCAAGCTGGTTTAAACTGGTCATTTTCCAGCCTGACCAGTTAAGACCAGCCTGGAAATGGTCAAAACCCCTCTAAAACCAGGCTGGTCGACCAGCTAAAACCAGCCAACCAGCTTAGGCTGGTTTAAGCTGTTTTTTTCAGCAGGGACGCTACTGTTCTCACAGTGGGAAAGCTGAGGAACCTGTAAGGCTAAGAAATAATAAACAATACACAGACCCTGAAAATGTGGAATGTAAACAATGACAATGTTTTGCTTGCATTGAACAAAAAATATAAAGCCACTTAACACATTTCTGTTGTAATTAGGCCTATATTGAGCAGTGCAGTTTAGCAAACATTAGCATCTAATGCTTCACTCGGCGGTTTGGGATTGGTTTCAGGAGTTGCTTGTTCTCATTAAAGGTCAAAGGTTGAACCTCAAATGTTAAAGGTGAACATGCATCAGAGAGACGACGAATGTAAAGGTCACATTCCTGAACGAGTGTGTGTGAGAAAGTAATACCAAAACACACATTGGAATCAATGCTAACTTCACCCTCAGTCATTTCTCCAAGTGTTTTCATAATAAACAACTTCACAAACACACAATGCAAGCGGTTAATAAAACGTGTTTATTATGTTAACAAACAAACTAAACTTGTAAGGCACTTTAGCATTGGCTCCGAAACGACAGACATGTAAGAAAATACTTTGCAAGTGTGCAGGAAAGACTTCATTTACCGTGCTTGTGATGTCTTTTACCCAAAATAAAATCTCATGTACTCATAATTTACAACATTTAAGACACAATACTATGTCACTGTGAAAACAGCTCCAACATAATGGACTTTCACATGTGTTCTGGATGATTCTGTAGGCACATGATGAACTCTTTAACCGGATGATTCTGGAAACAGATCTGATAAACTGCATTAAACAGGGGGAACCTGTGGAGGAAGACAACATAAATTACTTAATAGGAGACTAATGAAGTTATATTTAAGCGTGGAAAACAAAAAGCACAAAGATATTTACTTTTCCACCAGATTTTTGTGTTTGAGGATCTGATGAACTTCTGCTGCGGTTGCCGGACCTTGAAGCTTCTGGCCGTTCAGCATCTCCTTCTCAAGCTCCTCGATAGACTGACAACAAACATAAATATTGTGATGCACACAAACAGTACATTTTAATCATAAATCCCAAATTGTACTTCAGTATTTATGTAAACACAAGAGTCGTGATGAGAATCGCCATTAGAACAGTATATTTGCGGGGTTAATACTTTTGCACAGTGTTTATATATCTATATTTTTATCCTACAGGGCTGTTTAATGCTTGATTCTGATTGGCTGATGAACATTCTAAGAGGTGTCCTTATTTTCAGATAAACACACAGCTAAAGTAGTTCCGGCAGATTTTGAGTGCATTACAGCTCCATATCACTACGCTGAATGATTTCAGTTATTTCACAGCTACAACGGTCAAAACACCACAGAAGGCTTTGGATGAGGTGTGTAAGAAGCTAGTGCTACACACAGGAGCAGTTTGAGGACAAAAGCCTGACAAATGTCTGAAATACCACACCTGAACAGTGGCTCTGGCTGTGGGAACCATAGTATAAGTGGAATAATTCACTACAGTCTATTGAATTATTAGAAAATAATGCACAACCAAGGTGTACTTAACACTCCATTACTTACATTTTTCTTGTACCTTTCCTGAAGTTTTTTGACTATGCTTTTAGACTGATTTATCTTCCTTTTCTGGTCCAATATTGGTCAATTGTCTGACTAACATGATTTCATTGCATTAACAGTGTGTTTGGGATCATTATCATGCTGAAAAACAAAGCCTGCACCAATGAGCGCTTTCTAGAAGGAATGGCATAATGGATTAAAACCTGTTTGTACTTTTCAACATTCATAATCCCAACAGTGCAGACGTTACTGCCAAAAGCACTGGCAGAAATACAGCAGAAACCAGGACAAACAAACCAGGACAGAGATTCCAGCATGTCTCTCTGAAGGACAAAGGCATTTAGTCTCATTAGTTCTTCATCTCTGTCCAACTCTTCCTTTCAAATGTCCTAAACGATTAGATTAAAAAAAAAAAAAAAAAAAACTAACTAACCCCAACCTGTATTTGTTTGGGTTGCATTCTTCTAATAAAGATATATATAATATACATCTATCACTAATATAATAATACCATCACTAATGGTACAGGTGGTACAGTACTATATATGTATATACCTCATAAATGTTCTTATAGTTGTTTCTGCATTACCTAGTTTGTCTTCAAGTTGAACCTGGCTTTTGTCAAACTGAGCCCGTTTTGATGAATTTAAAAGTTAAGGATGGATTAAAACCTGTGATCAAATGTTTTAAAGGTCCAGTGAAATTAAAATAATATTTTTTACATGTTGGTATCAGCATGTTAGTCTTCAATGACATTTATAAGCTAGTGTGGTACAAAACAAGGACAAAATTTGCATTCAGAAGATATAAAACCGATAGTGATTGATATTAATTTTGAAGGTTTTCAATAAAGTCTCACACATCCAAATGTATATGCAAGAAAGGATTGCGCAGGCTTAATGCTGCAGTTTTGTTGCCACTGCCAATATGTGGCGAAGATGTTATGTATTTCAGTGAATATAAAACTACTTTACTTGTAAAATAAATCCTTAAGCGGTTAGGTTCTACTTAAATTGTGCTGGCAGAGTTGATGGTTCAGCTTAATAATCTGCATTTTCTAAATCAGAATCAGCCCTCGAATTTATCAGGTATTAACATTGACGTCATCTGTGAGTATTGCTTTGGAAGCTAATATACTATATATGATACAGGACACAACATTCCTGTCACATGCTTAAAGTTTAGCCAATCAAAATGGAGTGAATGGTTGGCCAATCAGGGCACACTGGTCTATTCTGACAAAAGCCGCAGTCACACTGCACTTTTTGCCCCATAGACTTCCATTCATACGGATGTGAAAGTGACAGACCGGAAATGCAAGGTCGTGTGACAAGTTTCAGATCTTGCTGCATTGCAAAGTTCAAGCTTGGTGAACTCTGTTCTGTGAAATCGCATCACGTGATTGTGTAAGCCCAATAAAAGGTCAAAACATGACCTTTCAGTACAGAAATTAAAAATATGGAGCAATTGCTCGCCTTTATCTAATCATATTGTTTAATCCTGCCCCTTTTTTGCAGCGCCTTACTACAGAATTTCACAAACACAAACTCTATTGTGACCGCGGCTAAAGGCTGTATCCAAAAAATCCCCCCAAATTTGAGTGAGCAGCCATTTCAAGTGGTATCTGAAACCACAGTGAACTTCCGGAGTGCATTCAATCAATCCCACAATGCACCACAATAACGAGTGTACCCTCAACAGAATACCCACTGTTATAAATGAATTTCTGTGTCTGAACACAAGACGGCATCCACAGCAGAAAAGTGTCTAAAACTACAGAAATTAAAATATTTGGTTTCAGTACTAATAGACAGTTTGCTAAGCGTTAAATAACAATTACAGGGTCTGACCTAGACATTGAAAATCTATTCTAAGGGATTGATCAACCAGCAAAACACAAACAAAATGACATTTCTTCAGTGCAGTAAGTGCTCAAATTCACTCACTCATTTAAATTCACTCCATTAAGTGGACAAAATTCGGGAATATTCACAATTTTGAAAGCAGCCAATGAGCTTTATAAAATTGTTGTGTTTCAGAAAGGCATGGCAGTGCAGCAATAATGTTGAGTATGTGAAAAACAATGTGTTTTTGAACCTTAAATCACACAACACCAAATATATGATGTTTAGCAACATCATATGACCCCTTTAACCAAGAACCCAAAAAGGTTCCTACTGCTTCAAAAGCTGTGTGTTTAACAAAAAAAAAACTTTAGATGTAAAGACAATTAAAAAAACACATACTTTTCCAGTTCTTGCGAACGCTTCTCCGACTTTGCGGTTGCGTCCTCCGTAGCAGGTAGTGATGAGATCTGCGACGCCACAGCTTTCCAGAAACGTGGCAGGAGAAACCGGACTTGCTGTGCAGAATAACCGAGCGAAGGCGATCATTTCCATCAAACCCAAACGAATCACAGCGGCTTTGGTGTTGTCACCGAAATTTAGGCCATCACAGAAACCAGCGCCCACCGCAACAATATTCTACAACACAAACGCATCGATAAAACATAGATCAAATCTTCAAGAATAATGCTTAAAAAAATTGGTTTACCTTTAGCGCTCCACAGATCTCCACAACATCAGCCTCTTCCACAACAGTCACGCGGAAGTTTTGCGTTTGCATTAGTTCTTTGAGAAGGGGTCCGTGAGGCTTGCTTTTACACCCTAAACACAAGATTAATGTCGATTATTTGAAAAAAAGTGAATGTTTAATTTTTTCATCATTACCAAAATGCAATACTTCATTACCACATTTTAACTATTACCGAAACTACAGATTCAACTTTTTTTGTCATTACCACAACACAATACGTCATTACCGCATTTTACACATTACCGAAACTACAGATTAAACTTTTTTCATTACCACAACACAATACGTCATTACCACATTTTACACATTACCGAAACTACAGATTAAACTTTTTTTGTCATTACCACAACCCAATACGTCATAACCACATTTTACACATTACCGAAACTACAGATTACACTTTTTTCATCATTACCACAACACAATATGTCATTACCACATTGTACACATTACCAAAACTTCAGATTACACTTTTTTCATCATTACCACAACACAATATATCATGACCAATTTTTACACATTCCCGAAACTACAGATTACAATGTCTTTGCCACATTTTACACATTAGCAAAACTACAGATTCAACTTTTTCACCATTACCACAACACAATACATCATTACCGCATTTTACACATTACCGAAACTACAGATAAATTTTTTTTCTTCATTACCACAACACAATGTCATTACCACATTTTACACATTACCGAAACTACAGATTAAGATGTCATTACCACATTTTACATATTAGCAAAACTACAGATTAAACTTTCTTCGTCATTACAACACAACACAATACGTTATTACCACATTTCACACATTACCGAAACTACAGATTACAATGTCATTACCCGTTTTACACATTAGCAAAACTACAGATTAAACATTTTTTCATCATTACCACAACACAATACGTCATTACCGCATTACCGAAACTAGACTACACTTTTTCATCATTACCACAACACTATAGGTCATTACCGCATTTTACACATTACCGAAATTACAGATTAAATTTTTTTTTGTCATTACCACAACACAATGCCATTACCACATTTTACACATTACCGAAACTACAGATTACAATGTCATTACCACATTTTACACATTAGCAAAACTACAGCTTTTTTCGTCATTACCACAACACAATACGTCATTACTGCATTTTACACAATACCGAAATTACAAATTAAACTTTTTACGTCATTACGAAAACACAATACTTCATTGCATTTTACACATCACCAAAATTACAGATTAAACCTTTCATCATTACCACAACACAATACTTCATTACCACATCTTACACATTACCAAAACTACAGATTAAACTTTTTTCGTAATTACTACAACACAATACGGCTTTACCACATTTTACACACTACCGAAACTACAGATTAAACACGCCCATAAAAACTCCACCCCTTTTTGATACCTCAGTTATAGTACAGTACTAGACCTGCCTCTTTCTGCTGATTGGCTACAGGTGTGTTTCAGAGCTTTCGGGTCTGACAATGTGGTCAAAAGTGTGCATAAATATTACTTAGTGTAAATTTAATGAACGAAAAAGTATTCATGTTGTGCACTAATGACATCATTAAAACACAATAGTAAAGATAAACATTTAACAATAGTTGTGTGTGTGGCAATGATGCATGCTGTTCATTTCGAACATGTTTAAAGATTAAATATGTCAGAAGTACAACATTATATCCCAAAAAAAACAAAAAAAACAAACAAAAAAAAAAACACTCCATAAAATCTACAGATAATATTTCCATTTTTTCAGCACACTTACCGATGGTGGTTTCACAAAATTTCTCATCTGCGACCTCATTGGCCAGATTGGCTCCCATCAGCACAGTCATGGTGATGCCCAGTTTCTCCCTAATGACATCAGAAATCAGTTTCAGCCCGTCAGGACCCTCATCCACACCCTTACGAAACACACACACACAGCGATATAAACTCAGGTATAAACTCAAGCTTCACTGCACAGAAAAACAGGTGAGAGTCAATGAGGAAACTCACCTTGATGAGGGACATTCCCACAGCGTCCGGCTTGATGTGACCCTTGATTGTGTCACAAACCCGAGACACGAACTGGTGTGGGATGACGAAGATTAGGATGTCTGCACCCTTCACCGACTCCAGCAGATCGGGAACCGCCAACTTAGGAGCGAGAGAGAATTTTGAGTTTATTGCAATTTCAGCTTCGTTGGCTATGTGATGGCCAAAAAAAAAAAACGATCAAGTTTACCACATTCTATAAATAACAATTTTCTATAGTTATAAAAAATATTCAGCAATAAATAATACACAAGGTAAAACACATAAATAATAATCATAATAATAATAATAATAATAATAATATATAAGATAAAAATCTAAAACCATTTTTAAGGTTTATTTTAATAAAAACTGTACAATTTTAGAAGGATTCACATTTAAAAATATTTTATTTAAAGTCTGTACAGATAAAAATTGTTGTCTGATAGCATTAAAAATAGGGCATTCCACAAGAATATGTTTTCAACTTAGGAGAAAAACACATATTTAATATGGGGGTTTACGGAATGGTGAAATATGAAATCAGAATTCGGGAGATGTAAACTTGGATTTGTAAAAAAGTCTGAATTCTGAGTTCTTATCTTGCCAATCTTCATTTATTAACTGCAATTGTGGCTTTGTTTTCCTTAGAATTGAAATATGACCTGCCAGTTCTGAGAAAATTTTTTATATATCTTGTGATACTTAATCTTTATTAATTAATGAAAAAAGTGATACAAAATAAGAATTAAGACTTTTTGTCTAGCTATTCTCTCTCAAATTTATATTACATTTTGAGAAAAATTATAAGATACAAATGATAAATTCTGAAAAAAAAAAAAAAAAAAAACAATTCATAATTTTTCCCATGTTAACTCTCTAATTGTATCTATTAATTCAGAAACATTAGAACTGTGGCATCCATTATTGATTGTGAGGAATAAAATGTCAGAATTAGACTTTTGTCATTGTGAAAACAAGCATAAATATTTCAAGGCAAGTTTATTTATATAGCACATTTCATACACAGTGGCAATTCAAAGTGCTTTACATAAACAAGAATAAAAGAGACAAAAATAAGAAAAAAAAATAAAAACAGATAATAAAAAAAACAGATAAAAACAGATAAAAATGTGTTAAAACAGGTTATAAAAGAATGAAAAAGCTTAGCTTTCCTACAGCTTAGTCTCTATTTCTCTTTATGGTTTTCCAGACCATTAATCAAACCAATATTTGACCCTGGACCACAAAGCCATTCTTACGTAAAAGTTTTTTTTTTTTTTTGCAATAGTCAAAAACATAGTATATGGGTCAGAACTATAGCCTTTTATTTTATACCTAAAATCATTAGACTATTTAGTACAGGATTTCCATAAATAAGACATTTTATAAATATATCAAAACTTATTTTTTTTAAGTTTTCTATTAAGTTGTCTTGTTCAAATTTAAAGGTGATTTTATCAATATTTAGTTTTTTTTTTTTTGAACCCTCAGATTTAAATTTCATCCAAATACTGTCCAATCCTAAAAACTAGACATCAAGTGAAAGCTTATTTAACCAACTTTCATGAGATGTATAAATCTTAATTAAAAAAAATTACACTTATGAATGTTTTTTATGTTCTAGAGCAAGAGAGAGAGAGAGAGATTTGCAAACATACAAAGTGTTTCTGCAAAAAGCTTATTCTCACCACATTGGGCGGCAGCTTGTGTCCAGGCAGGTATTTGACGTTCTCGTGTTCGGTATTGATGATTTCGGTGAGTTTGCGTCCATTGATCATCTCCTCAAACACCCACATGTTCACCGTGTTCTCAAAAGTGTTGTATTTGGCTGCATTGGCGCCCACTATCTTAGCAATGGCAGAACCCCTAAGGAAATGAAAAAAAAAACAGCTTAAAGAGCACTAATGAACTGTAATGAACACACAGCACTGGATCAGTAATGACAGATGATGCTCTCCTGAGGGCTCAAGAAGCAGATTCATTACTGCGAGACACTGACTAGACTATATAATGCCTCTTTAATTAGTTTTATCAATACATACAAGTAGGCCTATTATAACAAAATAAAGTGTTTCTGACAATACTCTTTATAATTTGGGTTATGAATTACAGTATACAGCAATACTACTTGGTATCGTGATACTTCAGTTGGTATAGTAGCAGAAGATTAATTAATATTATCGCGACAAGTTTGAAACAATGCTGAGTAAAATGACAATTTTCTTTTTTGGGGGTGAACTATCCCTTTAAATCTTGTGTGTCTGCACCAGTACAACAAAAAAAATCTTCTAAAAATAAACTGAATAATCCTCTAAGATTGGAAACATGAAACCATGCAACTGAGATGTTAATAGATGATAATACTAATCCACTGCATATCATAGCTTTGCTTCAGTGTATGCAATACTGGAAAATAGGCTAAAGTTTATGGGTCAAAAAAAAAGCCTGCAGCCTTTTCTTTGGGTTTAAAGATGATCACTGGACACCTGGGTCAATCATTACTCAGCAAATATTACCTCAGCGACTACAGCAAACCAAGCAAAGCACAACTGGACATTAAAGACAATAAATGAAATGCATAATACAATAAAAGACAAGTAACCCATTTAAGAAACATTCAAATCACTTAAGGAGTTGAACAGCGAGATAACATTATGTAATCTATGATATTTCAAGTATATAAACGGAAAGGTCAAGTATTCCTGGATTACACTTGATATCCGCAGAGTGAAGCCGTGCAAAAATATATATATACCGCATTTAATCAACTTCCTAAAATAGAAATAAATTCTGTGTGGGTGTTAAAACAGGCTGCTTCCGAATATACTTCAGCGCCCACTGCCCCCTGCGTTATAATAATACACGTACATGCGCAAAATGAATATAAAATACTTAGCGTAAATGTCACGCACCAGTTGCCAGAGCCGATAATGCAGATTTTCTTGGCCGCCATGCTGCGCTTCTGTCCCGGCTGGACTGGCTGAAGGACTCCGGTGTGTTTGAGAGCCGCTGACGGACCGGAGAAAATCCTGTGCGCGCGCTTTTAAATAGCCCGTGAACGCGCATCACTCCCCTTAACACGCATTGGCTGATTTTTTTTTTCATACACACTGGACTGACAACTGACAACGATGATTTATTATTAGAAACTACTACCAAACTTTACTAAACTACTATTACGTATGGGTTGAGTATTACGTTTGAATTAACTGATGATTGTACTGCGAAGATTATTAAATTTCTATATAGGCTAAATAAGAAATATTTCTCTAATACTGAGTGGATCCCCAGACTACGGTTATAAAAACATCTTACTGAAAGGCAAGTAGTCTTGCTATCATTAACGACTTTAATACGATACAAACGCTAAATTAAAAACGTAAATCAATAAGTGTTTTTTTCACGACGTTGGTGGCGCCAAAATTGCACCTAACGGCTATTTGCTAACTTAAAACAACAACAACAACAAAAAAACAATAAAATACACAGTTTTTGCTATTTAGCTCTTGGCACGACGTCACAATGTGCGTTCAAAAAGACATTTATATAAAAAATTGTTTCCAACAAAAAGGATTCAACTCAAACAGTGAAGATTAGGATATACGCAGCGGATCTAGTTGGCACCGGCCCTGTGTAAATCGAGTTGGCCCCTGTAGTGCCCCTCTCCTCTAAGTGGTTGCTGATTTTTATCAAAGCTCAAACTTGGATGTACTTTTAATTATGTCGAACCCCGGATGTTACCTGCTACTTCAGCTATTTTTCTTGTATGACAAGTGCTTTCGTCCCTGTAGATTGACTGACTTTAATATTTTAAAACAGACTAAAAGTGATAGTCATATGCGAGCAGACTAAACATGTCATTCGTTGATCAGAGTTACAAGGTTTTTTTTTTCTGGGATTCCGCTTATAGCTGTCATACGCGTTATATTAAATTACTATTTTGAGCTGTTGCGTCAACGGTAAAGGTGCGCTTCATGGTGAAATTGATAGTGAAAGCAAATTATTAAAAATATTATAGTAAATACTGTAAAAAAAAATTCCTTGCCCTGTTAAACATCATTTCCAAAATATATATTAAAAAAAAAAAAAAAAAAAAAAAAAAAAAAAAAAAAAAAAAAAAAAACAAAGGAGGGCAAATAATTTGGACTTCTACATTTTGGTTTATGAGGACCTATAAGGTATAATATAGATGGCCTGACCCATAAACTCAACCCTCACAGCACACCAGTGGCAAGATTTGAATGTGAAAAGACCCCATTAACTATCATTTTAACCGTTTTGGGACAAAAGGGTACAAGACATGTCCCCATAAACCAGCTCACTTGTAAATAAATATATATATATATATAGATGAGTTAATTCTCAAGTGAGCTGGTTCATGTGGACATGTTAAAAAACGGTTAAAATGATAGTTAATGGGGAGTTAATTCATTCTTCCATGGCACAAGAAAATCTGCACTTGAGCAGTGTATATTTGAGGGGGCGTGCAAGAAGTGCACGAACAGAGGAAATCAGCACGTAAACTAAAAGATTCACATGCTCGCTCTACATAAATGCGATACCTGTGCCTGGATGAGCCTGAATGTCATGATTGACCAATCAGAATAAAGTATTCCAGAGAGTCTAAGTGCTAGAACCAATTGAATAACTTTGCCCCCCTCTGTAAACTGTGGCCCCACCTTGGCCCCTGACAAAATTCCTAGATCTGCCACTGGATATACGTTTATACACAAGAAACACTGCTGCAATAATACCTCATGTATTTAGCATAAACCCGATGGGAGACTCCTGAGGTAAATCACATAAACAGTTCGATGGAATTAAGTATTCAAATGCAACCATTAACTATTTTTAAGATGACACTAAATATTTTCAGGATGTTGTTGGCACCAAAGTTGTACGTTATTTTGGGATTTGCTATCTTAAATCAGCATTAGCAAATCCTCGACGTACGATTTACAATTACCAATTTTAGCTATTAAGCTGTTGGCACAACATCACGATCAGCGTTTAAAGTTAAATAAACAGGGAGGTTTCCAACAAAAATCTAAACCGAATTCGTCATTCTTAAAAATCGTCATTAGGCCTCAAGAAAAAAAAAAAACATTTAGCGAGCACATTCGACACTCATTCAAAACATTGTCTTTTTTTATTTTTTAAATAGCGAGTTATAAATCGCACCAAAACGAATTAAAAGGTAAATAAATTATACCAGCGCTAACTTTTCTGCAATTGTAGTAGTGCTGACTGACAGGTGCGTGATGCCAGCAAACACGACATAGCTTTCAGTTAAGATAAACACAGTTTCCATAATTATACTTTGTATGCAAAGCCATAGACCTTTATCTATAATGACTTTATCTTGCTGGAGTTTATAGCCGTTTCACTTCAGGATGCATTAATGCCACTCTCGTCTAGGTCTATTGGAGACATTCATAAATATTCCTAGCAAATCTAGTAAATGTTGGAGACATAATTGTTACATAAAAGCACTAAATTGCACTTCAGCAATGTTTATGTGAGAGCGCACAAGAAAATCTGCACTTGAGCAGTGTATATTTGAGGGGGCGTGCAAGAAGTGCATGAACAGAGGAAATCAGTGCGCAAACCAAGAGATTTGCATGCTCGCTCTACATAAATGCGATACCTGTGCCTGGATGAGCCTGAATGTCATGATTGACCAATCAGAATAAAGTATTCCAGAGAGTCTAAGTGCTAGCACCAATTGAATAACTTTGCCCCCCTCTGTAAACTGTAGCCCCATCTTGGCCCCTGTCAAAATTCCTAGATCTGCCACTGGATATACGTTTATACACAAGAAACACTGCTGCAATAATACCTCATGTATTTAACATAAACCTGATGGGAGACTCCTGAGGTAAATCCATAGACTGTAAAAGATAAATCACATAAACATTTCGATAGAATTAAGTAGTCAAATGCAACCATTAACGATTTATAAGATAAAATTAAATATTTTCAGGAAGTTGTTGGCACCTAAGTTACATTATTTCACATTACAGTACATTATTTTGGGATTTGCCATCTTAAATCAACATTAGCAAATCCTCGACGTACAATTTACAATTACCAATTTTAGCTATTAAGCTGTTGGCACAACATCACGATCAGCGTTTAAAGTTAAATATATGGGGAGGTTTCCAACAAAAATCTAAACCGGATTCGTAATTCTTAAAAATCATCATTAGGCCTCAAGAAAAAAAAAAAAAAAAACATTTACCGAGCAAATTCAACACTGAGGTGAGCATCAATACAAGATAATCTTTATTATAACACAAGGGCTAACAGAAATACAACATTTGGTCCTTTAAAGGGAAAAAAGGATTAAAAAGATATAAAATAAAAGCAAACGCATGACTTAAGGAAAACTTAAACTACTCAGAATGTTAAAGTTTTTAGCACTTGGCTTTTAAATGCTTGAATTACTTTAGTGGAAGAACCCATGGCCTATCTGCAGTGCATCGATTAAATCTTAAAACACTTGATAGTATTCCTAAACATGATTTTTGGGTAGCCATGGACAGGTAGTACTTGCATTGGCAGGTTTTTTTTTCATGTTACTTTTTTCCAGAATGACGAAATTAATCAAACGAACCAACAAACCATATAGGCAATTCTCTAAATATATTATTACATATCACAGCGAGGATAGAGTGGAAGTACTTTACAGTCCAGGACAAAGCTTGTGCCCAACAGACCTGTAATCAAACAGGTGGATCAGCAGTACATCTAATCTTGTGGATCTAAAACGGTTATTGAACAGATGAGTTCTCAAAGTCATTGCAGAGAATGTTAACCAGTGAGCCCAGCTTTAACGCACTCGTTTAAAGAACTTCCTCCGAATAATTCATCTTCACAGAGCTGAGGTACTACACTACATCATTATCAGTCATCTATGCTTAACTAGACTAGATCTTCATAAAGTTCATATTATGAGAACATTAAAATATCAAAGACAATATCGATCATTTCAAAATTAAACGACCCCAAGAAGCTATGAACGGAGAATATTTTTTTACCATTTTTGTTTGGAGTTTAGTTACGATATTAATGATAAAAAAAAAAGCATGTCAGTTTGGTCGGAAAACAACAGCATTGCTAAATCATCTAGCTTGAATCAGGTAAAAATCAAGTGGGACAGCAGAATTTCAAGGGGTTTGTTAGTTTGGCGGAGTCACAACAAAAATAAGGTAATTTCCTTATGAAGGGTCACTCCTGGGCAGCTACAGCAGGACAGCACAAGATAAACCGTAATAAAACTGTAGTGATCAGCATCTGCAGCACCAAGCAGCAGGAAATTCGCTACCCAGAATCCCCTCTGGTCCTGTGTCGTAATGGCCACAGGCTTGCTTATGTGTTCCGAATGCCAAGAGCCTGTTCCAGCTCCTGTCTCCTTTGCTGGACCTGAGAGATCACATGAGATTATGTGAGAAACTACAAATAAAATGGATGCCGTGTTAACAGGAAACAAGAACGGCAAAGTATAAAGCATCACCTTTGAATAGAAATAACGACACACAGCCTCTTGAGCCCAAGGTTGGTAGTAGAACTCAGCTCTTCTTTCCTCCTCTGGGTTTCCGACAACATCCGTCATCGTCTGCAAGGACACCAAATTCAGACGTCAGCAGAACAACGGTTACTGATTAATGGCTTCTGTCCAGAGCGAAACACTATCAGACACAATGTGCAATCCCAAGGAAGCGCAAGCAACTGCTTTACAACAGATGGTACATTTTTAGATGGATAAATTAAGCAAGTTTGATTCTCCCCTAGCCATTTAAAATGCAACATCTCTCACGAATGCCTCTGAAAAATACTCCCAACCCCCGAAGTCATTAAAAGTCCAGTCAGTCCACCAACTAACATTGTGAGCAAACATACAGATGGAGAAAGACAGAGTCTGGCCGAAGGTTAGCCAACTCGTTTCTACTAGCACTTTTACTACACATTTTTATAAACCATGCAGCTTAAAGACACAATATTTAAGGGTTTTTCATTAAAATATACAAAAAACCTTAGAGAGTATAGACTTGAGTAATAACATTATGCCAAATATTACGAAAACTGTTCAAAGTCAGTTTATACTTTATACTTTATACTACCATGATAAGTGTTGAATATAATAGCTCATCCATCAACATGGTTTCTGCAGGTGTTCCATAGGATGATAAAAAAAGCCCACAACTCCCATGATTCCACACTCAGTCACAGCATCATCAAAATATGACTGCTGAATTACCAGGGTTTATGCAGGTTTCACAATGTCAAATTTAAGACTTCAAGATTTTTTTAAGACAATTATGAATGAAATTCAAAGGCTTCTTCATATCTTCATATATTATAATTAGTTATTTCTAAGCCACATATTTTAAATAAATTGTCAAAACAAGCAAACCCTAGTTGTACGCAGACAACATAACTTATCGTGAAAAAAAAAAAATCTTTAAAAACTATAATAAACTAAATGTGTGCACAACAGCCTGTCCAAGTTCTATTGAGATGGATTGTCAGTGATTGGATGCTTGTTGGCCTGATTGAGTAGCTTTACTTGGACATAGGAATAATAAGGCCTGTTTACAATTATTTAAGACCTACAAGACTCGATTTCAGTGAATTTAAGACTAAGGCCTAAAATCTTAGCAGCGTCTGAAAATGCATACTT
Source organism: Danio kyathit (assembly GCA_903798195.1). Taxonomy (NCBI): domain Eukaryota; kingdom Metazoa; phylum Chordata; class Actinopteri; order Cypriniformes; family Danionidae; genus Danio; species Danio kyathit. The sequence continues at coordinate 12,291,036 of LR812540.1, forward strand.
CCATACTATATAGCATGCGTAAAAGAGTATGCGAGCCGAGTAGTATGTCCGAATTCATAGAATTGGAAAATCAGTATGCGAGAAGTGCCTGGATGACATACTACTTCTGGTGAGATTCTGAAGTGTGCATCCCATGCACGTTGCGCCATCCCATGATGCCTTGCAAGAGAATTCATGAATGGGAGTGAAGCGATGCAACTCAAGCGGGTGGGTCACGTGATCATGACATGTTCACATTCATACTGTATAGAACTTTTCTAACGACAGAGTAGTACGTTTAAATTCAAATGCAGTACCTACTTAGTAGTAGGCGGTTTCGGACACAGCCATAGTTTTTGAAATTAGGACATTTTAAGACTTTAAAACCCCCGCCGACACAATGTGTCCCTTCAAATGCTATTAAAACATGATGATATCCTCACAAAATATGTTAGCATGATGCTTATGTCTCCAAGTTTTTTGTCTTACCTTCAAATCTCTGCACTGCGACTGGAGCCAGTCATTGATGAAGCCCTGCGGGTCTCGTGCAAAGCTCAACATGAACTCCCTCTGAGTCTTCAGCTGATTAATGGTTTCGATGGTCTCATGAATCTGGGGGAACAAGCAAACAACTGGCATGAGTGATCTTGTTTACCATTATACAACACTTTAATTATAAGACAGTTAGTGCTGGTCCACTAACCATGTGTACTCAATATGAACTTCGTTATTGAGCTCATATAAAAGCAACCGAAGAGGTTTTGCTGTAATCTCACCTCTTTCATCAACACAAACTTTCACCAAGTACAAAGTTCAACCACTGACTGGGAACGACAGAGATTTAGACTGTTGCAAACTGACAACTGATTCAACTGGATCAAAGGTGAACATCCAAAAAATAAATTGGTCAAACTTGTGTGTGAAAGTTCACAACTTTATTTAGTTAAATCAGAAAAGGAATCAATCCAAAAACGTCACATTTATACACAATCACATTTGACCAATATAAGATTTGGCAATACCTTTGAAAGCAAGGTAACTTTCTTTGGCACAAAAACTAATTTGGGAGTAATTTTGACAAATGTAATTAATTAGGATCAAAGAGAAAAAAACAATAGACACCAATAAACATACTTCATATCTAAATCATCACTATAAATCCACGTTTTAAACGAACGTTTATCATATAAACCTTTGTAAAAGCAATAAAAAGGAACTGAACTTTCACCTACAGCTGATTTGTCTTACTGATTCGACCAGTTCATAATCACTCGAGCTGAAAACCATGATCACATAAACTATGGAGTCACCGTAGCAACAATTTATCCATGGTAAGTGCGGCTGCTGTCACCGTGGTTACTGGACTACTAAAGATTCTCAGCAAACAGAGATGAATAACATTAAAGAGCAGGTTCATATGAGTTTTAAAAAAAAATCTTATTTTGTAGTTTGTAATTACCCAATGTAAAGATGAATGTAAATATATTACCCAAGTTTCCATCTTCCTATTTTATAAGGAAATGTTGCTTTGGTCATTCTAAAATGCATTAGCCAAAGTCTGTCAAATTATTACCTCCAGAACTGTCTTGTGTTTCTAAAAAGGCTGTTATAACTGCATTCATTGGATTTCAAGACACAATAATTATTAAATAAGAAAAAGACCCCAAGTGGATTCCCCTACATTAGCAAAGTCCATTTTTTCTTTTTGATATTTAGTGCCAGTTTATCAATAAGGTTTAAGGTCAATAAGTTTATCAATTTATTGGATAGAAATGCTGCTTCATTCGCAAATGTTTTATGCAACATTTCAGTTTCGCTCATAGGTTTAGCTCATATCTTTAGATAGAAACATAGCAATTGTCTCTCAAAACATCATAGATATGGATCACTTTAATGAATCATATTTTCAAATCTTTTGTCTGATATTGATCTACGTCAAACCAACGGATTTCCATATTTAACCGACCCATGACCAGGGCCAGACGGAATCTGCGGACGTTTTTTGCAATTGTTGTGAAGAATTTTGGTAAAAATCTGAAGATTTCCGCGGAATTAGTTTGGGAGTCTCATAACTAAAACCTTAATATGTAAAATATGTGTAATTTAAAAACTGAATAAATTCAGATTTACACACATTTACTCAAGTAAATAAAATGAATGATGGGCTAAAAATCTGCGGAATTCTGCGCGCGCAGATTCCGTGTGGGCCTACCCATGACATATTAAGACTTTGAAATGGCTATTTCACTTCAGACATAGAAAGACCAATCAAAACAGACTTAATGGCAGGCTGTCCAATGAGAGCAGAGTTGTCTTATTTAAGGGAGGGGTTTACAGCCTAAATTTTCAAACAAATATCATAATCATTGTAAAACGATTCTAATAAATGGCATATTCTGAGAATACAATGTTTTCTAAACTTAAATGCATTTAAACCTGCTGTAAAGGACTCAAACACAATATTAGGGCACATTAAAAAACAATGACAAAACATGACGGAAAGCAGAACCCTTTCTCCTGCACCACACCTCTTGTATATACATAACAAATCTCCTCAAACATTCAGACCACTGCCAAGAGTCACTTTGATATGCAGCAGACCAAGCCACAAAACAACAGAGCAGAAAAAAAGGTAATGCTCTCCCCTGTGGTGGTGCGCCAAACACTTTGAGGACTGTTTATCGAGCCAGAACAAAGACACAACTTTCTGAACTTGGTGAAACTTTCAAACCTTATTGTCGAGGCCTGCAATCTCCTGTTGACTGGCTGTGGAAAGCAGGAAAGAGTTCATCTGGGTCTTCAGGGTGTCGTCCACTTCCACGTCGATATCATAGCATGCAGTCTTCTTCTGGTCATTGGGATCCACGCTGAGAAGCAAACAGCAGTTTAGATGACATAGCAGATAAGGAAAGAAAGTGATTCTGACCAACATGTTATCAGTGGGTACCTGATGACGTGGTTGATGATGATTGGTTCTGGAGGCATCAGTAGGGCATGCAGCCGCTGAGGGATCTCAGAGAACTTCATCCTCTGGGTTTCAAAAATCTAGATTGAGAACAACAACAATGTTAATACTTTCAAAGATGTACATGAAGACATGGAACTACTGGATTTTAAAGATCTACATTTGGAAGAACAGACAATTATCAGGTTTCAAAGATCTAGAACAGATTTATTTTAAAATCTATGTGCAGTTGGGTTTCAAAGATCTAGAAAGAATGAAAATATATGCTGATGACTGGATTTAAACCATCTAGAATGAGAAGAACTGACAATAACTGGGTTTGTTTCAAAGAGATAAAACAAGAAGGTATAACCATTGAACTCAAAATAAAAATCAGAATGAGCAAACAAAAAAAAAAAAAAAAAACTACTTCTAGGATTTTAAGACTGACAATGAGAAGAACAAACAATTTCGGGGTTACAAAGATCCAGAACAAACAGAACCAAGTATTATTGCGTTTACAAGATCTGAGGAATAAGAAGAAATAACAATGGGGTTTGCAAAGATGTAGAACAAGGAGTCAAATGTTTGGTTAAAATAAAAAAATACTAATAATCAGAATCAACAACATCTACAATGAGAAGAACCAACAATGATCAGCTTTCAAAAATCTAGAACCAACTATTACTGGTTGTAAGATCTATATGAAGAATTAAATTTATTGAGACAAAGATCTAAAATAAAAATAAGGCAATTAATAGATTTTCAACATCTAGCATGAGAAGAGCTGAAAACGGAGTTTGCTTCAAAGATCTAGACTAAGTAGAAGTGCTAATTATTGAGTGAATTAAGTTGAACTACAGCCATACAGGATCAGATATTTAAAATGTTAGTTTCACAGCAGCTTTCTGATATGACTGAAATGTATAACTAGTCTTTAATTATCAACTAAAGCAGTTTTTAAATTGGCAGACATCACCATTCCTGTCTAAACAGGCATTTCTAGTTTAAGACTTCATTCACTAGTTCCCATAATTAACGTCCATGACATTCGTTACCTGCTGGAGGTATTTGTCACAGTTGATGAACTCTCGTTCATGAGGGTCCTGGAGTTTGTGGGTCTTCACGTATTGCCACAAAGCCTGAATGATCACAGGCCGGGTCTGAGTGTGGATCCCCAGCAGCCGGGCCAGACGGGGGTCCAGCTTATACTGAGGGGGCTAGAAAGAGATTGATTTCTTCCATTAGTCACATATAGACTAAATGATATCCAAGACCACATCATCCAGTACAGGCATTTCTCAAGATGAGGTGGCGCCACCTGCTGGTGATTTCCCAGAAACAAAAAGGCTAATAAACATACCATGTGCACAATTATAATTCAAGTTTACCTGGTAGTCCAGCATGAGCAGTACAGTACAGCGGACCCCAACATCCCCAGGCCTCTTGACCTGAAATCCATCCGTCTCCTGAGTTGTGGCTGTTCTGTGCCACTGAAATGAAGACAAATGTGTGAGAAATGGCACACAAGTAACAGTAGTGAGGAACTACTGGACAGCACAGTAATAAACTAAGTTTAAAGTACTACACTTGAGAAACGCAATTTCTGCTACTCACCTCGACCAAATGATTGTCAGGTCCATACAAGTCTTTGTCCAACTCGATCACTAAAGACTTGAAAAAAGAAGAAAACTTCCTTTTCTGCTTGGTGGCTTCGTACTTGGACACAGCAGTCTGTGACGAAAGAGAGAATTTTGAGTTTACTGCCATATCAGCTTCTCTGGCTATGTCATGGCATTGTTATATAAATATAAAAATATTCTAACAATTAAAAGTCATCAACAGCAATAAATAGTACGCAAGATAAAATACATAATAATATATAAGATAAGAATCTAAAACAGTTTAATGTTTCAGTCTGTGACAAAGAATTCAGAAACAATTCAGAGTTTTACAAATAAAAATAGTATACTTCTACAGAAACAAATAGGGGTTTGACTTTAAGGGATAGTTCGCCCAAAAATGAACAATTTGTCATCATTTACTCACTTGTTCAGAACACCAAAAATTCTGGTGGCTGGCAACCCTTGGCTTCCTTAGTATTATTTTTCTACTACGGAAGTCGTTGGGTGCCAGCAACCAGCATTCTTCAAGATATCTTCTTTTGTGTTCAACATAAGAAACTAACAAAAGGTTGAAATCCACACAAGAGAAAATAAATGAGGTAATGTTCATTTTGGGGTGAACTAAACCTTTTTAAAGCCATTGAAATGATAATCTCACATCTTCAAGAAGCCGCCCCTCCACACGCAACTCCCAAGAAGCAACAGTTCCCTCGCCATCCTCTGCATCTGGCTTGGCAGGGTTGAATGTGTTGGAGATAAATATTCGGAGTTTTCTTTTTTGCTGCACGGAACAAACATCAAAATCCGTTCAAGCACATAAACCACCACAATTTTGTCCTCCAGAAAAGAACAAATGACCAAACTGCACTCAATGTTAGCAACAAATCTAAAAGTACCTTAATGGGTCTCTTGAGAGCTTCCTGAATATCAAGTCGTTTGCGCATGATGGTCTGGTCGAGCTTCCTCTCAAACGCCAACAGGTCCATATAAGCCTGAGACTCCGGGACAAGCTCTCTGATCTGAAAATCAAGAAAATAAAGCAGAAAATCTAAATAATGAGAGCATTTTCACAATTTTTATAAAACATTTAACATAGAAAAACAGCAAAAAAGGCAAACCAATTACATTAAATGAAAATAACATTTGCAAAACATTGCGGTGCCAATCCATTCATTTGTTTAAACCTTAGACTAGTTTATCTAGAATACTTGCACTACTCTAACAAGAAAATGACAACAAAAAGGACAGATTCACGTCCACTTACTCTTTGAGGTAGTATTTTATCTGCCATTTTCTTCTTCTTGGCACTAAAACACAGAAAGCAGCATGAGAGAGAATCCAATCAGGCATTTCAAAAGACTACTGTTATATTGACATAAGCATCAGGTTTAATCCATCAATTGGACTTACTGTTGGTTGCGATTTTGCTGTTGAACCTGTTGTATCTGATTTGGCGCTGGACGTTTGCGGGACGGGTCCATTACTGGCATGCCAGGGCGGGAAACAGGACTGGCCCCGTAACCTGGGGGCCCCATGGAGGGTCCCTGAGGAGTCATACGACTGGCTGGAGGCATTCCCGGTCTCTGCAAAGTAGAAACAAAAGATGATTCAAATGAGAGAAATACAGTATTTAAGCACCAATTATTAAACATTCATCACTTATAGTTTCATTAGGAATATTTGGCAGAAATTAATCATAACATGATTTTTATAGACATACATTTCAGCAAGTTTAAATATATTTTATTGCAATGTATTACACTGTCGTTTACAATACTTGATCCAGATTGGTCAGTCACAACATTCCAAGGTTATGTTATTCAGAAAGAACATCTGTTTAAACAAATATCACAGGCTCATTCAGGTACTACTTCATCTTGACCATCAGTGAATATGTTGACGTCTATTTACCTGCTTATCTCTCTCATCATTGTTTTTGACAGTTTGGTGTCACCTTGTGACTGAATTCCTGAAGACCCACCAACACTGCATGTTTTGGATGTCTCCTTTGTCTATCACACCCATTACAGGTTTTTCAGCCTCTGCTAATGATCTGATCAAATGAGGCATGTTTAGTTGAGGAGACGTGGAAAATGTGCAGAGCTGGTGGTCTTCCAGGAACATGGTTGAGAAACACTGGGTTAGAGTAAGCTCTTTTAAGCCATTTTCATTTCTGTCTGCTCTAAACAATGTTTTGTGTCTAATTTTTTAATGCATTATTAGAAGCAGACATGTAATAAGCAGGATAAAGTATATCCAGACAGTTTTCTTCACAGAATTTTGCCTTTTGGGCTATACAACAGCCCTTCGCTTTGCATTGAGCTGCTGATAGGCTCGTTCGAAATTATTCTGAATAAAAAAAACGCCTACATCAGGGGTGTCCAAACTCAGTCCTGAAGGGGCCGGTGTCCTGCAAAGTTTAGTTTCAACCCCAATCAGACACTCCTGGGCTAGCTAATCAAGCTCTTACTAGGCTTTCTAGAAACATCCCTGTGGTGCGTTGAGGAAAGTGGGAGCTAAAATCTGCAGGACACCGTCCCTCCAGGTCCAAGTTTGGACACCTCTGGCCTAGATGATGGCCAAAACAAGATTTAATAGTTTTTTTATCATGTAATTGTGGTAAACCTTGTATTGTTTTGCCTGATGGTTCCCCTCTTATTGCAAACATCAAGATCTAAATACTTAAGGTCTAGTCATGTTGGAAAATGACACTTAGAGCACAAGCAAGTCCATTTAAAGACAATTAAATCAAGCACAGAGTAAAATGCTCATATCATTCCTCAACTATATCTTTATCCCTTTAAGGGAAGCAGCAAATAACCTTGAATCTCAAACCAAACAACTGCAGAATGCAAAACAAATATCTTGTGGACTTACATGAAATACCAGTGTTTTCCTGCTATACAGACGAGTAAATGAATTCAAGGCTTCGCTGAAGGATGTACACAAGCACAAACTGCAACCTAATTCATCCTTGAATGCAAGATGAGGCCACAGATTCTCCACATATTTTGTGCAATGTGGAATTTGAGATTTCTTTTTAAATCCCGGAACTCAGTCGATTTTCAGTAGTGATAAAAGCAGATTTTTAAATGCTAAAGTAACAATTAAGCACACACACAGTTGTGTTCATCATTAATAAAATATTTGCTGCTGATCATCTGACTTAGTGCAGATGGTCACTGAAACTTAGGAACATCTCACATCATGCTACAGAATAGGCTTGGGCCAGTACAAGATTCTGACGGTATGATAACGTTGGATAAAAATATCACAGTTTCATGGCATTGTGATTACTGATCTAAAATATGTTCTTTTTAAAAGTCTGAGTAAAAAACTAAAACTTTTACCCCCTTTGAAAAAAATATATTTTATTTTTTGAAAGATTTATAATATTTTGGAGCAGTAAACATGTCAGGCTAAATAATGAAAATGAATGTATGACTTCAGCTGTCTTCATTTGATTCAAAAACACAGATTTCTTTTCAATTTAAAACTTATATGGATTTTTTTTTTCTGCTGGAGATACTGTCGTCCGAAAAAAAAAAAAAAAAAAGCAAATAAAAAATCTTACATAAAATTTTGCCAGTTTTAAAAGCTTGACTTTTCCAAACCGCAGTATAAACCATCCTATGCCTACGAAATATGATTATTCTCCCAATGTTATATACAGTTGCAATCAGAATTATTAGCCGCCCTTTGATTTTTTTTCCTTTTTTAAATATTTCCCAAATGACGCTTAACAGAGCAACGAAATTTTCACAGTATGTCTGATAATATTTTTTCTTCTGGAGAAAGTCTTTTTTGTTTTATTTCGGCTAGAATAAAAGCAGTTTTTAAATTGTTTAATAAACATTTTAAGATCAAAAGTATTAGCCCCTTTAAGTTATATATTTTTTCGACTGTCTACAGAACAAACCATCGTTATACAATAACTTGCCTAATTACCCTAACCTGCCTAGTTAACCTAATTAACCTAGTTAAGCCTTAAAAATGTCACTTTAAGCTGCATAGAAGTGTCTTGAAAAATATTTAGTAAAATATTAGTTACTTTCATCATGGCAAAAATAAAATAAATCAGTTATTAGAAATGAGTTATTAAAACTATTATGTTTAGAAATGTGTTAAAAAATGTCTCCGTTAAACAGAAATTGGGGGGGAAAATAAAAAGGGGGGTTAATAATTCAGGGGGTTTAATAATTCTGATTGCAACTGTATTAGCTAATGAAACGAATTGATGTAAAGTTGGTTTTATAGTCACATTCTGACTTTCTTAATAATATATTTTCAGAAAAGTATTCTTTGCAAATTCTGAATAGTGAAATCATATTGGCTGCTGATAACTTTTAAACTACAACATTGTTCAGTCAATTAAGTAGTGCTAATGTTGTTTAGAAGTCATAATTATATGCAATTTTAGACTGAATATACAAAGTAGAGTGGTAAACAATATGGGGACTGTTAAAATGAATGATTGTGCGAACAAAAAACAACTTTACCTCAATATAAAACATAGAGGTAAAGTTGGTTTTATATTCAGACATTCTCCTTAATAATACAATTTCAGAAAAGTATTCTTTGCTAATTCTAAATAGAGAAATCATATTAGCAGCCAATGACTATCAAAGTATAACACTGTTCACAGTCAATTAGACAGTGTTAATGTTGTTTTGAAGTCATACTTGCATGCTAATTCTGATCGAATATTCAAAGTAACATGGTAAACAATATAGAGACTTCTAAATGAATGAACGTGCGAACATAAAAAACAACTTTACCTCAATATAAAACATACGTTAGCTAGTAACGTTAGTAAACTGGAGAAATGAAATAAAATGTTTATTCTAAAAGTTTTTACATTTAAATTTTAAATTTAAAACTTTATTTTTAAAATCAATAAATAGCTAACTAGAAAAATGCAAAGCAGATGTAATTTAGGCCCACAATTGCTCTCATGTGATACACAGAATACATCGAATTAGCATAAAAACACTGGTCATCAATGCAACCAAACCCATCATCATGATGCTCCTGTAGGCCGCGCGGTTACACACAGTGCTTCTGCAGAAACTCTGTTTACACCATCAAAACCAACTGCAAATTCACATCCCTCACGTCATTTTTAAGTGAAACACACACAAATAACGTTAATCTAATTTCTGATTTAGTGAAATGAAGTTTAACGCTTAGCATTGAACCAAACTGTAAGCAACGCAACCGACGAGTATAATGATACAGAATATTCTCAATTTAACACTTTAGAAACCATTTAAACTGATTCAATGTTGACGCTTTGAATACACGAGCAAATTCTGCGTTCAGACTTTAAAACAAAAGCCCTCAGTTTATGCGCGGCTGCTTCTTTGTTCTCCTCGCGCCTTACCGGGTAACCGGGCATCGGTGATCGGTACATGTGGTTCTGCGGGCCGCCTGGTCCCATCCTTCCTGAGGGTGTACCGGGACCCATACCGGGTCCTGCTCCGGCTACCGGCGGCCCGGGTCCCATCGGGGCTCCGCCGCCACCGGGTGTCGAAGGCTGAAAACCACTCCGCGCCGCCATCTTCTTCTCCGCGAGCCGCAAACAGACAGAGAACCACCGGTGAGACTTGAAACTAGTATCGCGAGATTTGAAGAGCACTAGCGTTCATAGCTGAGGTAGAGTCTCGCGAGATGTGAAGAGACGTCGCGCAGCTCGCGCTTGCGCTGACGATACCTGTAAATAGAAAAATGAGTTAGGCATGCAATATATCATCACTGTTTTGGAATAATTTCAAAGTTCATATTACCTAATATAAGTTGTAATTTGAGTTGAAAACAAAAACAAAGCGTTAGAAGCTACTTGTGAATTTTATTATACTTGCAGGGAATTGTTCATTCATTCATTCATTTTCTTGTCGGCTTTGTCCCTTGCGGGGTCGCCACAGCGGAATGAACCGCAAACTTATCCAGCACGATTTTACGCAGCGGATGCCCTTCCAGCCGCAACCCATCTCTGGGAACTTCCACACACACATTCACACTCATACACTATGGACAATTTAGCCTACCCAATTCACCTTTACTGCATGTCTTTGGACTGTGGGGGAAACCGGAGCACCCGGAGGAAACCCACGCGAACGCAGGGAGAACATGCAAACTCCACACAGAAACGCCAACTGACCCAGCCCAGCCGAGGTTCGAACCTGCGACCCAGCGACGTTCTTGCTGTGAGGCAACAGCACTACCTACTGTGCCACTGCGTTGCCGCAGGGAATTGTTACTTTCACAAAAAGATTTCTTAGGTGGTTCATTCCGCTGTGGCGACCCCTGATGAATAAAGCGACCAGCCTAAGCCAAAGGAAAATGAATGAATGAATGACTGAAGATTTCTTTTAAAAAAAAAACAACAACTCTGATTGACTTCTTATGGCGACGCAGTGGCACAGTAGGTAGTGCTGTCGCCTCACAGCAAGAAGGTCACTGGTTCGAGCCTTGGCTGGGTCAGTTGGTGTTTCTGTGTGGAGTTTGCATGTGAGTTTCCTCCGGGTGCTCTGGTTTCCCCCACAGTCCAAAGACATGCGGTACAGGTGAATTGAGTAGGTTAAATTGTCCGTAGTGTATAGTGAGTGTGTATGGACGTTTCCCAGTGATGGGTTGCAGCTGGAAGGGCATCCGCTGCGTAAAACATGTGCTGGATAAGTTGGTGGTTCATTCCGCTGTGGGGACCCCGGATTAATAAAGGGACTAAGCTGAAAAGAAAATGAATGAATGGACTTCTTATGTGAAATAGAACATTTAATTAATTCACTTAGGTCAACTCATTCATTTTCTTTTCGGCTTAGTCCCTTTATTAATCTGGGGTCGCCACAGCGGAATGAACCGCCAACTTATCCAGCATATGTTTTACACAGTGCGTGCCCTTCTAGCTGCAAACCATCACTGGGAAACATCCATACACACCCACTATGGACAATTTAGCTTATTCAATTCACCTATAGCGCATGTCTGGACTTGTGGGGGAAACCGGAGCCTTAGCCCAATTGATAATAAGAAATGTGCTTGTTTTCTAAAAATATATAATTTTAAAAATAATTAATATTAGTTTTTTTGTTTTGCTCATCTTTACTGTTTATCAAATCTACTGTGTATAACAATTGTTGTCTTTTACTTTATTCTTTATTCTGTTATACAGTTTCTAAAAGAGGTGGTCTTAATACTTTAACGCTTTTAATATTATTTTCGTTTTAATATCTAATGATTTATCATGATAATATTTCCCTAAAATCCTGTATTCAGTAATTAAGTATTGCTATTAGTGATGTTTTCATACATAAATATATAACCTAAATGTAAATCTTTATAATTATGAAGAAGAATTAGTTTTCAGGAATGAAATCTTTGAAAAGTAAAAATTTGCTCTCAGTATTTTACCATACTGAAGAAAAGAAAAGAATAATAAGTATACAAATCTTTTTTATTTATTTATTTATTTATTTATTTATTTTTGAGAGTCTGTAGACTTTTAGATTTTATTTAATTATTTTTGCATTTGTTATAGGCGTATGTCTATTATAATATAACAAATAAATGTTGTTTGTATTTAAATGTTGTTTTATTGTCATGAAGTTATATCAACATTTTAAAAAAATTAAGAAAAATGGTAACCTAAGATAGAGATGTCATTAAGACATCTAACCAACCTTCTATCTTGCTACAATCTAACCGCTCCTTAAGATCTCAAAACTCAGGGCTTCTGGTAGTACCTAGAATAGCAAAGTCGAGCCTTCTCATTTATGGCTCCTAAACTCTGGAATAGCCTTCCTGATAATGTCCGAGGCTCAGACACACTCTCGCAATTCAAAACTAGATTAAAAACCTATCTTTTTAGCAAAGCATACTCAGTGCATCACTTAGCGGCATGTTACATGAATGTGCCCCACGCAGATTTTTTGCATCTCGTTTATAGACACTATGAACAGCAGCTACGCTAATTATTCTTTTTATTCTCTATTTCTACCTGGGGATACTCATCCCGAGGCCCTCAGACTATGCAGCACCACTGATTCGATCCAAGACCAGCGACGAGATGATCCCAGGGTTTTCATAATCCTGGACCAGGCCGTATCCTGAGCAGCTGCTGTGGTAGTCATGGAGGAGTGGAGAGCATGAGACTGATTCCGGTGATGCTCCAGGGACAGACGAGTCTTCGCTGAGGTCCAGCATTCTCCAGCCTCCGGCGCCTAGACTGCAGCTCTGCACAAGACGTTTGGCCAGAGGAGAAATGGTCGTGCCCAACTGAGCCTGGTTTCTCTCGAGGTTTTTTAAATCTTCACTTTCACCAATTGGTGAAGTTTTTTCCTCACCGCTGTCGCCACTGGCCTGCATGGTTCGGGATCTGCAGAGCTGCGCATCGATGGATTTGCTCTTCAGTGTTTGGTCTCTCAGTAGTGAATATTAAACCACACTGAACTGAGCTAAACTGAACTTAAACACTGAAAACTGGACTGATACTGTTTCAATTTACTATAATCTTCTGTGTGAAGCTGCTTTGACACAATCTACACTGTAAAAGCGCTATAGAAATAAAGATGAATTCATTTGAATTGAATTAAGAATGGTTATTTTTATCAATAATAAACACTTTGCATATTTGGATTTAGTTGTAATTAGAAATGATTAAATTACAAAACTATTACATTATTTTTACTCATTTTGTATATTTCACTCTTGTTATTTTCAATAAATCAGCATCCTCCAAATATTCCACTTATAAAGGGACATTTTCTGACAGGACATTCTACATTTTTATACAGATTTTAATTCTAAAAACATGACAGCTGTAATGCAACCTTATTTTCTGGAACAAGCACAATCCTCACAAAATACTCCCAAATAAAACAAATTATTTTATTTTTCACTTGTCTCATGGTTGTCTAAAGTCCAAATTCACACTATATCCAAAAGAGGGAGCCAAACACTAATAAACAGTTAACAGCTTCTGTTTATTTTTTAAAACCAACTATTCTGATCTAAAAACCTTCATTAAGCTACAGTACATTATGCTGATTTTAATAATTATACCTTGTTTCAGCTTTTTTTGAATGTTAGTCTATAAATAAGAGCAAAATTAAAAGCAAAAATTTATGAAAAAGGGTCAAAGGGCATAATCTATGGCGGTGACATGAATCAAACATCACTGCCTGAATTATTTAAATATGAACTTTAGAATCAGATCAGATCAAGGCAGAAGTCAGTCATCTCCCTCTACATCTTTCATCTTGACATCTGGGCTTACATCCTAACGCACAGATTTATGCGCACTCAAAGTGGTTCAAATAAGCACTCACTGCTTTGATTAAAAGGACCAAGCAGCTTCCTGTCAAGTCCATAAGTCACACATCATTGGTCACAAACACTCCAGCGATATCATTAAGCTCTTTCCCATTAGCGCACTCTAAAATCTTTCGCTTAATTCACTGTGCAAATATATGTGCACGAGGTGTGATGCATTCCTGGAAAAAAAAAGTTTCCACTGAGACTCATTCATTCATTCATTTTCTTGTCGGCTTTGTCCCTTGCGGGGTCGCCACAGCGGAATGAACCGCCAACTTATCCAGCACGAATTTACGCAGCGGATGCCCTTCCAGCCGCAACCCATCTCTGGGAACATCCACACACTCATTCACACTCATACACTACGGACAATTTTTTAGCTTACCCAATTCACCTGCACTGCATGTCTTTGGACTGTGGGGGAAACCGGAGCACCCGGAGGAAACCCACGCAAACGCAGGGAGAACATGCAAACTCCACACAGAAACGCCAACTGACCCAGCCTAGCCGAGGTTCGAACCTGCGACCCAGCGACGTTCTTGCTGTGAGGCAACAGCACTACCTACTGCGCCACTGCGTTGCCTTCCACTGAGACTATTGAAGAAATGACATTTCCAATTCTAAAAAAAAAAGCATTGTATCAGTTTCACCTTGACACTTGTAAGGCTCCCAGAATCCAATAGCACATTTGCCGAGTAGGTCATATTAAAAATGATATATTTCAGAAAATTCTGTCATGGTTTATTCACCTTTCGCTTGTTCAAAACTTGTTTGACTTTCTTCAGTTGAACACAAAAGACATAAAGACAGCTGGAAACCTGTAACCATTGACTTCCATAGTAGACTATATTTTTTTACTATGGAGGTGGATGGTTACAGGTTTTCAGCTTTCTTTAAACTATCTTCTTTAGTGTTGGGTAAATATATCTCTTTTAAATGGTAGCATTTCTTCCACAGCTATTTGAAAAGTTTAATTTTGCATTTTGAGTATACTTTCTGGCTAATTTTGAGTATGTAGGTCAACAAATTTCAAGAGAATATTCTGGTATGCATATTCTCAGTGATGAAGATATCAGAAACATGAAATCTGAGAGAGTTTGTAGGTTACTGTATAGCAGGTGGCCTGCTTTCCACCCACGTCTTATCAACAAACACAAATATGAACATCAATACCTCCACATATGGCCGTTTAACACGGTTTTCTTGTTGAGATTCACCACATTCAAGGTAAATATTTTCAGTTAAAGCTCAAGTTTCAAGAAAGCACTGGGTCAAGCTATCAGCACTTAAGAAATGCTGTTATATAGTCACTTCTCTGAGACATTTCATGGATTCAAAACTTATGCTGTTCACCATGAAACTGCATATCATGATATCATACTGTAGGCATATACACTCACCGGCCACTTTATTGAGTACACCTGTCCAACTGCTCGTTAACGCACATTTCTAATCACATGGCAGCAACTCAATGCATTTAGGTATGTAGACATGGTCAAGACGATCTGCTGCAGTTCAAACTGAGCAACATAATGGGGAAGAAAGGTGATTTAAGTGACTTTGAACGTGGCGTGGTTGTTGGTGCCAGACGGGCTGGTCTGAGTATTTCAGAAACTGCTGATCTACTGGGATTTTCACGCACAACCATCTCTAGGGTTTACAGAGAATGGCCAGAAAAGGAGAAAATATCCTGTGAGTGGCAATTCTGTGGGAGCAATGGCTTGTTGATGCCAGAGGTCAGAGGAGAATGGCCAGACTGGTTCAAGCTGATGGAAAGGCAACAATAACTTAAATAACCACTTGTTACAACCGAGGTCTGCAGAAGAGCATCTCTAAATGCACAACACGTCAAGCCTTGAGGTGGATGGGCTACAGCAGCAGAAGATTACATTGGGTGCCACTCCTGTCAGCTAAGAGCAGGAAACTGAGGCTACAATTCACACAGGCTCACCAAAACTGGACAATAGAAGATTGGAAAACGTTGCCTGGTCTGATAAGTCTCGATTTCTGCTGCCATATTCGGATGGTAGGGTCAGAATTTGGCATCAACAATATGAAAGCATAGATCTATCCTGCCTTGTATCAACGGTTCAGGCTGGTGGTGGTGGTGTAATGGTGCGGGGGATATTTTCTTGGCACACTTTGGGCCCATTAGTACCAATTGAGCATCGTGTCAACGCCACAGTGTACCTGAGTATTGTTGCTGATGTCCATCCCTTTATGCCAACAGTGTACCCATCTTCTGATGGTGACATGTTATAAAGTGTGAATCATCCCAGACTGGTTTTTTAAACATGACAATGAGTTCACTGTACTCAAATGGCTTCCACAGTTAACAGACCCTCAATCCAATAGAGCACCTGTGGGATGTGGTGGAAAGGGAGATTCGCATCATGGATGTGCAGCCGACAAATCTGCAGCAACTGCGTGATGCTATCATATCAATATGGACCAAAATCTCTGATGAATATTTCCAGTACCTTGTTGAATCTACGCCACAAAGGATTAAGGCAGTTAAGGCAAAAGGAGGTCCAACCCGGTACTATAGTAAGGTGTACCTAATATAGTGGCCCGTGAGTGTATTATTCCAGCATTGTATATATTCTGGATATAATTTTAGATTGAAAACATCCATGAATCAATACACTTAAATGAGATTTATTTATTTGCCAGGTCATTTTTGAGCAAATCCTACATTAGGATTCATGATTTCACACTAAATATAAATGTAACCTACACAAGCCCACAGAGCTCTCATGCCACATACCAAGCAGAACATTAATAATTGCTTTATACTTTCATACATCCCATAAAAATACCATAGCCTATAGACAATACTAGCGTTTTTGAACCATAATAGTAAAGTGTATTCTATTTACAACGGTTGTTGTGTTACTATAGCAACTAGAATTACCACAACAGAAAAATTCAAGTACTAGACCTACTTAAAAATACTATTATTTAATTAATTAATGAATGAATTGTCATATAGTATTTTAAATGTGGGGTTCTAACCCACATAGGCGGCTATTTCCGTTTTCCTCAGTTCGCGCCGTTTTTGTTTGGCGCTCACCATGAGGTAAGCTTTAGCTCCGTCTAAATGTGTTTTTACTTCACTGTTACACCGGTAACGGGACTATATTGAAATGAAAACATTCAACTTTAAGATTTAATAGCCTATACGTCGAGTTTGTTCCGTGTTTGTGTAGCTGACTAAATATCTGTTCAAACAGCCATCGTCCATGTCGGTTTCAGTAAATGTGAGAACGCTTATAAAGCTATGTTGTGTAATTTTTTCAGTCAGTGCAGGTACCATGTCTTTCTCTTCCCTTGGAAAATAGACTTATTATAGTAAAAAATGTAGCATTTTGTACATTTACACAACAGTAAATATCAGTTAAACTGTAGGCTAGTTAGTATTGCAAAATGGTTAATTTTACGGGTTAAACAATGGTTAATTAGGGGGTCGTCTGGCTATGTTTTCCCCACACATAGGCTATTGATTACAGCATGGTTATACAATAAAATAATGTTCTACTACATAAAAAAATAAAAATAAAAAAAGATTGTGTTTTTCTTTAGTCAGTGTATTGTAAATGCTGTTCGTATGATTATGGTTTATTTTGGTGAAAGTGTAGTAACTATATGGTTATTGTTGATTTACACAATCACATTTTTTTTCTACAAATATCACAGTTAGTGTTGCAAAAACATGGTTAAATGCTAATTAAATTCTCACCTGACAATGTGTGTTTCTACACATATTAAATATACACAGGAAAATAATGCCTTTACATAAAAGAGATTAAAATAGATTGTGTTCTTGCAGGAGAAGAACACATTGGCCAACCCTTCAGGTCTGATTCACTCACGCATGACTAACTTACCTCTCTTCACTGTGACCTGAACACTCACATATCTGCCAGCGATGTTGCAGGTAAGACACACACACACTCACACAAGAGCCTGTCTACTGTTGCTTGTCTCATATTCTTATCCCTTTAGCTAAATCAAATGTGAAGCAAGAGAATTTTTAGCTTAACCATCTTGTAGTGGAACAAATTACAGCACCTTTCTGCACAAAATGATTATCGATAAATCTGACGTACAGTCTGTGGCAGGTACTAGGCTTTGGAAATACGACGAACGCATGCAAAATTGGCATGAAGGCAAATGAAGGTCTCTCCAGTCAACCCGGTTATAAAGCGGGAGTCTCTGGAGTTATTATTAATCCTCTCAAAGAGCGCGATGACACTCTTATCAGTGACAAACGGCTGCAGCTTCTAATTGTGCCACGAGATCTGACAGGATAAATTGGCACAAGGGCAGAAACTCCTGACAGTTGCATTATGGGAAATGAATAGGAACTCATTTTCGCTGAGCGACTACAAGCGTGATGAACTCAAAAGGCTCATAGGGTACTTCCATTTTCACAGTTTGAGATGATCTGAAAAATTAAGTGACATGCGGCTAATGTGATAATATTTCACAGGAATGTATCACTTATCAGGTGACAAGCATGATATCGTCAGTCTACTCAATTATTGCGATTTATACTAAAGGGAGTGTTGATCGCTTGATTCTGCTTGGCTCATGAATATTTGAAGCTGTGTGATTATTCTTAGATAAATGCACAGCTAAAGTAGTTCCAGGCTGATTTTGACTACATTATAGTTCAATATCCCTACGCTGAACGATTTCAGTCACTTCAAGTTACTTTACAAAACAAAAAACATGATTTCTCTACCAACTGCATTAGTAAATGTGTTAGTCTTTCATTATTGATTCAAGCCTCTGTAAGAAATGGTGCCTTTTAAAACATAGGTGCTTTATTAGTTGAGGCGACACTACCAGATATTGTTGAGAGATGAACAGACACACAAAATTCAGACACTTAATTTCTGTTATGTTAATAATTAGTGATCGATTGATATAGATTTTATAACCATACCAATTATTTGTGTTTATGTGAGCGATAACCGATATCTGTAACCATAAACAAGCAAATTCGTAAAAGACTTCTAATTACAGCAAAGGTATTAATTTATTTGTGCGTGCCATTATTGTCTCTCTTCAGACGCCTACTACAATGACGATCCTGCGTGCAATTCTCAAAACGCTCAAAAGATGGAGCTGTTTATCTGGAAGTCCGATATAACAAAAGTGATATCTGATTGCGGTTAAAAGCTTAAATATTTGGAAAAGTAGTGTTAAATCGATATATCAGTTGGTCTCTATTAATAACTCTATTAGTAACTGCATTATCTTGCTATTAATGCTACTAGCTGTGTGTTTTGGATTTAGCAATGGAGGCTATGGGTGAGATTACGTAAGAAATTTATGTATTTACATCTTACAGGAGCAGTTTGAGAACAAAAACTCGACAAATTTTTTAAAATACGTGAAAATATATTGTGTGTGAACAATGTTTTAAGGTGTGGTAATCACACACAGACGGGGTAAATCATTTCGCTGTATAACGTTAAATTTTTAGACGCAATCTGACATTCACTTTCTCTGATTGTCTTATATTCAACCCAGGCTCATTGTGGATGCATACCCAGGCCTACATTTCTGGGGACAGCGAAATATTTAACCGAAGGTACGTCTTCTTACAGTTTTTATTTTTGCATATTCGCCAGAGGCCGCTGTGTATGCTTTTTGATGATCTTAAATTTCTCTCACGCGTCCTCTTCTCATGTAAATCCACCAGAGGGCGCAATATACAATTCAGCTGAACAGGCCAGTTTGCTGTTGACTTACTGACAAACTGACCCACACACCCCTTTCCCTAAACCCAAACGATAGTGTTTTCAAAAGAAATCTAGAAAAAGAAAGGCTGTCATGGCCGCGTGATTTCACCACGTTTTCAGCTTGTCGTTTATTTATTTTTTGTTCGGTTTTTGTTTTACCTGGTTACTTGAACTGTTCTTTGCCGGACTCAAACCCCATTGTTGCGGTCAAGTCTGTCAATGTAGGTGGAAAGACACTGGGAAAACTGGTAACACCAGAAAAGCCGTCCACACGGAGGTAAGTGGTCATTTGGTAGCGCGAAAAGAAAAAAGCTGTTGGCGGCATCATGCAACCCTAGGGTTCGTTTTAAAGATTAAATAACCAGACGTACCTCTGGATACATAATTTGCACTCTCCAGAATGGTAGACATGGCAGGACACAGATACACCTGAAGTTGTGAGAAGTTGGGGAGTCTCAGATAATATAGATTGTGTCTGAAAGCTTTAAACGACTGCCTACGGAGGTATCATCCCAAAGTAGGAATTCATCAAGGCACGTCTGAATCGAATATCTGCTTCACTTCCACTGGCTTCAATATCCCACAATCCTGTGCGAGTCACTACCTGATAGGCCAGCAAGGCAACAAGTCAGCAGCATACTAAGCCGTCGGACAGAGCCGTATGCCCCATTCACAGTACAAGTGACAAATCGATACGTAACCGTTTATTTCAACGTAAAGTGACTTAAGTAAAGTATTTCAACCTCTGGCTCCATTGTTGTGGTCAAGTCTGCCAACGTACGTGGAAAGCCACTGGGAAAACTGGTAACACCGGAAAAGATAGACAGGGATATGTATCCACAATGAGCATATGTTGCTTATATTTTGCTCCCAGGACACCAAGAAGTCCTGTAACTGATTCAGAACATGCATTAGCGCTTCCCTTAACATAATACACCTAAAACAGGGATTGCTATACGTGTCAGGGAAGCATTATCTCTTAATTGATGAGATATCTCGTCATTGGTGGGAAAAGAGTTAAGCAAGCATGGATAATGCACATTTTGAATCAACACACAACTCAAGTAACTGAATTCAGCTCTTCTTTTTGATGAATACACATTTCACATACTTTTTAGGTTGGTTAGTCTGCATATTAGATACAGCCATATGGCGCTTCCACACCTGCCTCATTTAGTTTGGCTGAATCACTCTAAAGTTCACAACTTTGTAATTTAGCCCCATGGCAGGATGCAGATAAAACTGAAGTTGTGAGAAGTTGGGGAGCCTCAGAGAAATATAGATTGTGTTCAAAAGCTTTAAAAGGCTGCCTACTGAGGCAGCATCCCAAGGTAGAAATGCATCAAGGCACGTCCCAATCCAATATCTGCTTCACTTCCCCTGCCTTTGATGTCCCACAATCCTGTGCGTTCTCTTTAGAGAGAGTTGAGCTAAAAAAAGTAAACATGGCATCTCAGAGTGCCACTTAGGTATCATTTTATATGTAAATTAACATTTAGACCAACACTTTCCACTTTTGATGCCATTTCTAGCAAGAAATTAGTATTAGTATTGTAGTAAGCAAACCCAAAGCTCTTTCTATTAAGCTGTACATGATGAATCATTACGCTTTCTCATAACTCTGTCTGAAATCAGTTTAATGAAGTGTCTTTGTCTAGAGTCACTGCCTGATAGGGCAGCAAGCCAACAAGTCAGCAGCATACTAAGCTTTCGGACATACTAGGCTTTTCGCCCCAGTCACAGTACGAGTGACAAAGGGATAAGCCGTTCATTTCAATGTAATGTGAGTGACTTCTGGGGACCTTCGGCTAGTCGTCTGTTGGCGACCGGATGTGGGCATGTCAAGTAACGCGACAAAGTTGAGAATCCATCTCTTTCATCTCCTGCAAACAAGCTTGCAAAAAATCTGGGAATCCTTTAACTTTATTCAAACAGAGCGACTTTCATGAGCAACAGGAGCATCAGTAGAACTCATGTGATCCTCTCTGATCTTTTGGAGCAGCAGATTGTATCTTCATACTGTAGACCTACTCAGACCAGCAGATAAACAGCCACAATGACAGTGAATACGCTTGTATTTTGTTCATCTTTGCAATGAAGCATTTTATGTACTGATTACATTTATATTTACTCTTTTTCCTGAACAATGTTTATCTTTAGTGGCACGTAAACTCATTTGCTGTCGGTGAACATCATCATTACCATCATAACCTAATGTTACCTAAGTAACTTCAAGGTGGGAATGCCCACTAGCAGCTTCAATCGCCACCCCGGGTGACAATCAATTTTTAAATCTTGTTTATTTTTTGGAGTTGTCATGGAATTTTCATTCACATTAATTCTGACCAATCAAAATTACGTTTAGGAAATTAGTAGATGTTGTCACATAACTGCATTTTCATTCATTTCAACTGGTTCGGGTCAGAGCAATCAGTGTGATGTGAAAAGGAACCAAAATTGCTAAAAATGCTACAACGTACAATTTTTCGCCCTCTAAACAAACAAGCAACCTTAGAATAAAATAAACCAGAAACTCATTGTGCATCCACAAATGAAGACTAAATGCATCCCTTTAAAAAATGGTGTGTATTTAATGCATTGTGAGGACGAGGAATGTCTCAAAGGCTCCAGTGTTGCTCTTTGAGATCCTCATCAGGATGCAATGACGGTTGGGTCGTGCTGTCGCAAGAGCTCGGCAGTTTTCCCTCCATCTGCCAGAGACGCTCCACATCAGCACTGAGACATGAGCAGGATATGACATTCATCAATCATTTGTGATGTTCTTCTCTTCATTTAAACAAACAGAGCATATGTCGGCCCATCATAATCCTGCAATGACTTTGGCCAATGCCGTCCAGTTAAACGGAGCTGCTATTTATATTTAATCACCGCCCTGATGCCAGCGGGCTACTTTAATATACATCTTTCTGAGAAGAGTGGAGTCAGGTGTCTTTCCATGCTTTTGATGGACGAGCTTGGATTTTCTTTATTCTGCTTTGGTTTGATCTCATGCGCTCCTGTCCTGTATGCAGAAAACCTTCATCTTTCGGTTTCTGCTTTCCATAATGTAGGTTGAAAATTAATTCTACCTGCTGTTTGAATTCATGAATAGCTCAGACGAAAGTAAGCCTAGGAAGCACTTGCAATTCAGAAACATTTTACTGCATGTTTTTTTAGAGAATATTGCAGCTGAGTAATTTCTATGATGTCCAGGTCTCTTCACAGCTTTTGAAGGTCTTATTTTGTCTACTAATTCAAACAACAAACACCCCCAATGAAAGTGCTGGTTTGCCTTTAAATCTACAGGATTTTGAAAATGCTTAAAGGGTACAAATTAGGCGAAAATCACTTTAATAAGGGGTTTAAGCACAGCTGTGGGGCAACAGTGTGTGAATTCAGCCAGCCTCTAATGGTAAAAAGTAATTCATTCTATTTTTTTATGATCACACTTCATAAAAACAGTCTGCAAAAACATACATTCTTTCTTTGTAAGTGTTATCAGAGGGGGAAAGTCTGCCCATTAGTAATAATAATTAATAATTCCTTATATTTACATAGCACTTTTCTGGACACTCAAAGTGCTTTACATATTTTTTGGGGAATCTCCTTTTTTTTTTTTTTTTTGAAGGACATCCTGGGATTTTTTTTTCAGCACCTCGGTTTAACATCTTATCCGAAAGACGGCACTCAATGAGCAGTATAGAGGCCCCATCAATATACTGGGGCCTTAGGACCCACACAGACTGCAGGTTGAGCACCCCCTGCTGGTCTTACTAACACCACTTCTGGCAGCAACCTAGCTTTCCCATGTGGTCTAACATCTAGGTACTGACCAGGCGCAGCCCTGCTTAGCTTCAGTCGGCGACCATGTGAGAGTTGCGGAGATCTAGCTGCCTGCATTATTGACAGTCTATCTCTTATTAACATAGACAGCCCTGGGGTGCATTTCCGAAAACCATCGTTAGCCAGCTAAGGTCGCAAGTTCCGTTGTTACAAACATAGTTCATTGATTTAGCGTTTCCCAAATCCGTCGTTCCAACAAACATTCGCAAACTGCATCGCAAACTTGTACACTTGCAACTACACCTCTGGAGCTGTAGTTAGAAACATAGTTCCTGGCTGT
This sequence comes from Danio kyathit, assembly GCA_903798195.1. Classification (NCBI taxonomy): domain Eukaryota; kingdom Metazoa; phylum Chordata; class Actinopteri; order Cypriniformes; family Danionidae; genus Danio; species Danio kyathit. The sequence goes on from LR812540.1 coordinate 12,314,772, forward strand.
GTTCCCAGTTATCGCCCATATGCCCTATTTGTTTAGAACATTCTAACATTTAAACTTGGAATTATTAAAAAAAGCATGAAGGTCATCTCTCTTAGGTGTAATTTGCTTTAAAAGTATTTTTACAGTTCAGTTTTAGCGATCTTCATGTTTACAATTGCGCTCCCTTCCCAGTGCACTTTGAAAACATTGATGTCATTTTGAAAACAGCTGTGGCTCATGACAAAAACTATAGGTGACCTATTATTTAAAAGCGGTATTTACGTTACGTCTACAAACCTTGTGAAAACAAAAAAACACAGCATACGTTAATGCTTTTAATTTATAGTAGGTTATTTATTTAGTATCTGTACTGTATATGACACGGGCCTGTTGGTTAGAACATTTCTGCAGTGGTTTACATGTGTCAAATTGTAAAAGTAAACTTTTCAAAAAATAAATAAACAATATCCTACTCAATAATAATAATAATAACAATCATCATCATCATCATCATTATTAATATTATTAATAATTATTAATATGATTAAAATATGATTTTTTTATTTCCTAATATAAAATAAGTATTAAATTTCATTTCTTAATAAATAGCCTCATTATTTATTTATATGATTTATATATGATATTAGAATACGTGTTTGCTTTTGTAAGTGATTTTATGTTTTAGAATAGACTATGGAATATTCTCAATAATATTTGTAAAGGAAACATTGGCCCTATATGTGCCGTTTATATATATTTCAATTAATATGGAAAACGAGTGCATGTTTTTACCAAAACTAATATTGGATTTTTTTAAAATGCGTGTGCATGTAAAACAATAGAGTTTGCACAAAAAAATGATGGGGTTCTTCTCTAAAGTTGTTACTCCACCCCGTTTAGAGCATCAATATGGGTGTTTTACATTATAACGTGGTTCAAATGAAACGACAGAGAAACCACGGGTTTTGGCAAACACTCGTCACTACATCATTCTTTTCCCAAACGATGCATCGTACTATGATTGTTCAGCCATGAGTGAAGTCGTTGTTTGGGAAACGCACCCTAAGCGAGAAGCAGCCGTCCGCCATTAGAGTTTTGAATAGCTCCACCCTCTTTTAAAACGGGAGCACAATCTCATTTGAATTTAAAGCGACAGTCACCAAAATGGCACAATTTGGATCAAAACCCAAAAGTAGCAGTTTCGAAGAGTTATAAAACATTATTTGTGTGGTATTTTGAGGTTTAACTTTACAATTATACTCTAGTGACATCAGAGATTTTTTACATCTTGTAAAAATGGGCATAATAGGTCACTTCAATTATAGGTCAGATCAGATATAATCTTAAACACGAATAATCTCCCGACATCAGCGCTGAATAAAATGCGACAGTGGTAAAATTCTGAATGATATTTATTATACCTTCATAGATAAATAGAACAGCCTATTATCTGCCGACTGCACTATCAGGCAATATGTATGTTTGTAGTAAAAAAAACAAAATGGTTAACGTAGTACTAATGGATCTGCTGATTATCATGATAACACTGATAAGAATATTTTATCATTCTTAAACATCACCTTTACATATCGGTGGTCTTGTTTGTGCTTTGATATGAAGTTCGCGACATTAACAAATACGTCTCAGCAAGTACAGAGTTCAAATAAACAATAAGTTGATCAATGCACAGTTCAATTCCCATTAACTGAATCCAAATAAAGACGAGATTAACAGTCTCACGTGAACAAACACACGTACATACATGCACACGTACGCACACACAACTTTAATAGTTAGCGTTTGTGACTCTCGTTTCATACGAGCGATCGGTCTGGTCCACCCAGAGATACAAACTATTTGGTTTGTTACATTCCTGATTTTTAGAAACGCTTTTGGAAACTGACCAACGAACGATGAAAAATTCGTCACACACATTCACGTTCAGTCACACCTTCATGCGTACATACACAATCATGTATTCATACAGTAGCCCTAAAAGTATTTGGACACGTGATACACACGTACAAATGTTTCAAAACTATCAAATTGATTTTTTTATAAAACAAAATAAAAATGAAACTAATATGGCCAATAAAAATCACTAAAAACATAGACAATTTCTGAGTCTCTGTCTACACAAACACAGGGATTATTAAAACAGCTTTTCCTATGCAGTTTGGCCGCTTGTCCACATGTAAATAGAAATATTTTTGGTAATATCGGTTAGGACGTGTAGTTTTTAACCTTGTTGACTTGTGTGCGATTTTGTCCTATGTTCGACATCAGATTATGGGCCGTTACTCCTTTTTCAGGCCTCTGATTGGCCAACATGTCTTTATGCTTAAATTTCTATCGCCACCTGTTGGTTTGGCATGTGCATTGCATCATAGCATGTTTTAGCGTTTTCATGTGATTTATTTTTCATAGATTTATTTTTAAACAAAGGAGGGGGACAACTGTATATAAAAATACTTGTGTATGTGTGTCGATGGTTTCAGACAAAAAAATCTGAAAAAAAAACGTTGTTAGAAAAGAGAAAACAGTCGCGTAATTGAATATTTCACACATTTTAATAGTAATATGTGTCCAAAATAATATATTTTAAGGCCACTGTATGTATATTTGTGAAGCTTTCATTTACATCTTGTTTGTTAAATTTACTAATTGTACAACAGTCTAATGCTGCGTTCACACCAGGCGCGGAAGAAGCATCAAGCGCGAGTGATTTACATGTTAAGTCAATGCAAAGATGCGAATAGACATCCTGCGGTGTGATACGTGCGAATGAGGCAGCGCGAATGAAGCGGCGCTAGTTGAGCGTTTTGCTCTCGAGTTGGAAAATCTGAACATCACCGGACATTTGTGCCGTGTTAACCAATCAGGAGCTTGCTCTTGTAGGGGAGTAATTATGACGTATCGCCTGTTGTTTCCCGGGGGGAAATCCTTCTGCCGACGCCAGACAACAGTTCATCAAACTGGGCTCGGCTTAGTCGGAAGCACCGCTGAAAGCTTCCATCATCCAGGTATAGTATCTGGAGGAGTTTATGAGCTCACAGAGCTGGGTGCACCTCAGAATGGATCTAGTGGACTCAGACACGGCTCCAAATAAATTGACACTGTTTTTCAGTCATCCTAAAGCACATAAACACAGCTATTCTCTCAATAAAGTCCATGTTAGCCATTTAGCAACGAAGCTAGAGTCACCGGGCAGACAGAAGCCCTGCCCTTGACGTGAATCCGTGTCTGTTGTGAAGTGAATTTGATCTGTGAATGAAGCGGATTTAACGTGCGAATGAAGCGAGTAAACTCAAAATGTTCACGCTTCTATTTACGTGCAAATAGTGCGATTTATTCGCATGAACCGCATCTAGTGTGAACATAGCATAATCCTAAACTTAAAATAATAAAAATTATAATTTTTGGCATTTTTTTTAGATATGAATTCAAACGTCGTTTATTTCTTTCTGAGCTCTCGTATCCTTGTAGAGATGATCTTCATTGTTCAACTTGCTGTTGCTTTTTTATCTCAGCAAGAATATCAAATCTCTCTCACACATACACACTCACACGTTTAAACACAAAAACAAAGAATACACCATCTTCCAACACCTGTATATAATTGAGGCAAACTTGGCGGTAATAATAATAATGAAGTCTAAATAAAACTAAAAAAACATGCACAGGACGACCAGCATGCATTTACAAGATGAGACTTGTTAACACAATGTCGTATGGGACCTGAACCCTCCAGCATCCCGAAACCCCCAACGGCGGGAGTTACATTCTCGCCAAATACACTGAGTTGATCCAGCAGATGGGGCTAATGAGGCTACATACAGTGAGTAAGCGCTATATTTATCTACTGACCTACGTAAGCCACTGGTCTTTAAGACAGTTTCGAGCCGTCGCTATGTACAGAAAAAAAAGGCATCGGTGTCCAGCTGCGAGAAGCTATTCGATGTCCCAGTCCCATTATTTATAATTTGGCGTGGGGGAATCCTCGTTCCCACATTTACGAAGCTTCAAGGAGTTTCATTTTTGAGGCAGTATTTCCTTTAAAAGTTCAGAAAACGTTGAAAGTTTTTACACACTTCCATTGGGTGAATGTGAACGTGTACTTGGTTTGATTGGTAGCGTTCCTCTGACGTCTGGGTTTAATCGCAGATTCGGGAGGTTGTTCGGTAATGTCCGGTTGGGAATGGGGTCGGCTTTGGTTGTTCTCTGGATTTTTTGCGCTTGTGTTACGCTCAGCAGGTGAAGTCCTCGAAGTTGCCCTGGCCTGGATGGTGAGGTAGCATGTTGGCTGGGTAGGTCGATGGAGTGCGAAGGTTGTCACAGGGAGCCTGAGGAAAAAAAATATATTAAAGCACAAATTAAATCAAAACTAACCATATTGATTTTGTTAGCTCATATTGCTAGTTTTGTGGTGAACAATTCATCTGTGTATGTCATTAATAAAAAAACAATTAAAAAAATAATTTTAATATAATATAATATAATTTAATATAATAATTTAAATTAAAAAAAGCAAAAAAGTAATTTTTAATTAAAATCTGAAAATGTACTTTCTGTTTGTTTCCAATTAAATTCTCAGATAGTCTGTCTGAGGTATTGGGCGTGGCTAACATACTTAACCACGCCCCTCCAGCGGTCAGTTTTGACAACAAACTGAAATGGTGAGGAGGAGGTGTCGGTTAGGTTGTAATAACTCTTCTAAAACCATTCCCTATCTTTACTACATCCAATCAGCTCGCAGTAGAAAAAAAACAATCCACGCCCACTGTTTTCTCATTTAATATATCATTTCTCTAGGAACTGCATCACAATACAAAAAAAAAAGTCGTAGCTTCGGCTTCATGCAGACTTTGTCAAGTTGAGCGTTATTGTCATTTCACTACACGTGTGGACAAAGTGGAATGAAATGTTGGGTTTTGCAGAACCACGGTGCTATATAAATAATCATTAGCATAGTTGTAAGAGCTATTTTAAACCTTTACATAGTAACATACTAGAGCACTAATGCAAATATACTAACTATACATATACTATAAGTAATTAACTAAATACCTTTACTGTAAAAAAAAAACATCTTGCTGCTTTTGTAATCCAATTAATTAAATTGAATCAATTAATTAGTTGAATCAAATGAACTTTACTAGTCATCTCAACTTACATCTGACTAAAAATATTAAGTTAAACTTTGTATAGCTTAAATTTAGTCAAAAGCTGATTAACTTATAATATAAGTAAAAGCAACATAGAAATATTTTTTGTCTTGATTTTTGTCTAGACATACAAGGATGTAGTAAGTTTTTTTATATAGACAAGTTTTTGTATATACTGTACAGACTATACAAGTACTTTTACATAGGACAGAACAATATGAAGAGTTCAGATGCAAAAACCTCTAAGTGTCGTCTGAAATTTCGATCAAAAATGAGCATTATTCTCAACCTCCTTTGTTTATGTTGAGTTTTTTCACTTTGAAAACCATGAAAAGAACTTATTCTTTGTCATAAAAGTGAAATTGCTGAACCTATACATTGGCGCCTGATAAAAATGCTCACTTTAGAAGAAAATTTCAGATGGCATTTAGAGGTTTTTGCATCTGAACTCTTCATATATATAATATTTATAATATTAATCATGAATCATGCCTAATAATTACTTGTTAAGAGTCAAACCATGCAAGCGAGGAAAGCAAAATGAAGTAAACTGTGACACAAAAATTCTTCATACAATGGACTAAAAACTACAGGAAGTCAAGAATATTTTGTGTTGAGTTTGGAAAATATTTAATAATTTCAGAATTGATGAATCTGGTATACAGAAGAGACTACAGGTTGACATTAATAATCAATAACGTACTGATAGTTGTGTAAATATTGTCATATTAACAGTTGCCTAGATTATTTTTTGGTTGATTGTAATCCAATTTCACACTGTAGCTTTCGATCAAAGTTGAAGTCTGATTGGTCAGTTGTGACATTCCAAGGTATGTTATTGCAAGATAACAACCACTGAAACTAATAACTAAACTAAAACTAAATACTTTTTAGTTTTGTGGCAAGTAGCAGTGTAAAAATGGCACTGATAAAGTACATCCAGGTGGTGTTTTTCACAAAATAAAGACTGAAGGGCTTTATCAGGATGAATTTGATCTAACCCTTGAGTTCTGGTCATATTTTACTTTAATTTTCTAAACAGATATTTGTCATGCTAAATATCTGGAGCTGCCGGCGATTTAAATCATGCCATGTGAAATGTTTTCTGATTGAAAATAACATCCGCGATCACCTACAGCCAATAAGAGAGAAGCATTCACTGGTATGGGTATACCTGCAGGCCAGCGGGAGGATGGGGGAGAAGTTAAAAGTTGGACCCAAGAAATGGAGGAAAAACTAGTGTGAATTTGGCAGGGGCACTGTGTCTGTTTGATGTGTCATCTGAATAATATCACAGTCAGGTCAAAAAGTAAAAAAAAGTTGAGGAGAAATTGCTTATTCTCTTCAAAAGCCAGGTGAGCAACACAAATACATTTTCTAAAGCTTAAAGCCTTATTTTTCCATTATGTAGTTAATAACAAAAGATATACTTCGTGACCTCACGTTGTTTCCATGTCACTTGCGTTTGTTTGCTTGTGAGACGTAGTTTGGACAAAGTTGTCGGTGATTCTTTCTATAAAAGTCATGCAATGTGAACTCTGACCTGTCGCTGGTCCATCCTACAGTGTAAACACAGCACTGACAGAACGCTAACCCAGATAGTCATGCAGTGTGAAAACTACCGTGACACGACTACTTTGAAAATCATGCAGTCTGAACTCGGCATAAATCACTTCCAGTGCATTTCAAATATTTTTGGTTCATTCTAATTCAATTTTACACAGTACCTTTCTTAAATAAGTTATCTTGATTCTGATTGGTCAGTCGCAACATTCCCAGGAATGTTATTCTTAACTAATAACTAACCTAAAACTAAATCATTATTACATTTGTATAAAAATGTCTGAACTTTGGTTTGTCCGATGTTGGATCTAACAAGGTATTATAACACACATTTGAGCTGTTTCGTGTAGCTCGGGTGGTAGAGCAAGTAATTCACTTGTGATAAAAGCATCTGCCAAAATCCATCAATTTTACCCTTAACGATAAGGAGAAAATGCAAGCATAGATATTCCCAAAATCTTTAATGGGCAGTCTTAAAAAAATGGTGTGTGATTCATTCCTACAGATCATATTTCGCCAGTATCTTCATATAAATACACTACAAAGAAAGAAACATTGCTGTAATTTATCTAAATAGTGTTTCCAAAGTTTATTTTAAAAATCATCCCTAGTGGCCAGACTCCCTTAATATGTATGCAGTAGGAGAAAAATAAACAAATGTGTGTCTGCGTTCCTAAAGGACTCTTATTTTGACTTTTAATTTAAAGTATAATGAGATCAGTATCATCTATCGAACTGAATCATGATGTGTGTAATGTTACACCTCTAGTCCAATCAAACAGTGATAGAAGATGGTTGATTCTGCAAACTATGGCTGATATGACTTCCAGTTCAATTCTCACTCTGTCAATGAAAGTATAATGGAACAAGACCTGTTTTATTCATCTGGATTTCATGCTGTATCCTCTATTCTATCTTCAAATAATGCATCCACTTAAAAACTGCATACTAGGTGCCACACACACACTGAATACTGTTGGCATATTGTGAGTAGTATGCAGTGTGAGTTGTAGAGTCAGCAGTGATGTTAGTGTGATGTTTACTGACGTGGCGCTTCACGTCGTCCAGACTGAGAACGGCTCCTCGCTCGTTGTTGTTGCTCCGTTGGTGTTTCTTCTTGGCGCAGCGACAGAGCTTGAACTTGATCACCTGCGAAGAGAGCAAACACACCCGCACATATTACACACTGTTCAGTTCGCACTATCAAATCGGCTGTGGATGGTCATGGAGAGAGTAGTGGATCAAACGTGAATGTTCCTGACAGTTTCACTTGGGGGGTAAACAACTGTAGAAGGACGAGTAACAGAACAGCGAATCTAAAAAAACAACACAAAAAGCATGCATTCATAAGGATTTTATAACCAGAGCTGTGTGGATTACTTATTAATTGTAATCAGTTAGTTACTAATTACACATTACAAAATTTGCAGTCAGTAATATAATCTCTCAGGTGCTTTCACACATGCACTTTTGGTCTGCACCCGGGTTCGTTTGATGTCAGAGTACGGTACGATTAGCTAGTGTGAACGCTGTCTTCTGAACTCGGGTGCACACCTGTGCTTATCTCCTCCAAAAACAGAATCTGCAGATATCACGTGATGTTCTAAACGTTTTTAATATTTTTGCGGCAGATAGACGATCTGTATGTTACCAAAAATCAAAAGATTCTGTAAAAGCAGAGGGAACGTGATGTGTGTACGTCTTTCCATTTTGCAAAAAAAAAAGACGGTGTGAACACAAACCAGCCGAGAAGGTGGCAAGGGGGACAATCGAACTTGGGTTCGGTAAAGGCAACTGAACCAAGTGTGAAAGCAAAGGTACGCTTCTGTCATCAAGCTGCTGTTTTGTGTACAGTTGTTGCTAGATGACCGGCACGAAAGCAAATAGCCAAAATGGAGTCGTATGCACATCACGTTCCTTCTGCTTTTACTCAATCAAAATACAGAGAGCCACTTGTGTCTATCTATCTTTTGTGTCTATCTATCTATTGTGACGCCAAAATATTAAAAATGTTTAGAAAATCATGCCTACAGAGGTCGTTTTTCATGGAGACAAGCAGACATTATCAGTGTTTGCACTGGGTGTTGTACAGTTGGTTCACTTCCGTTATTTGGTATGATTGCATTCATATCAAAAGTGAACCGGACCGCACACCACCTCTTTCAGGCAGACTTAGGTGTGCACTGTCCAGATGACAGTGTTCACACTAGCTAAACGTACCATACTCTGGCGTCATCCTTAAAGCACCCTTAGAATACACATTTATGCATAAAGTAATTGGACTACTTTTGGATTACATTATATAACTTATAAGTACATTTAGATGCCTTATAAGCCTTATTTTGTATATTGAAAATAGATAAATTTTGTTCAATATTGACAGAAGCAAAACTATAATATATAAAATTCTTTATTAACCAACAGCAGATTATTTTTAAAGTGCAATGATGGACAATAAATACTTTAAAATACGAACATTAACATACCTTACAGCAACATTACAAAAATCAACAGTGAAAAACATTCACAACTATATCTTGGCTACATCAAATATTTCATCTAAAAAAACACTAGAAGATTCTTGTTGAATCTCTGAATGCCTTCTCAATTGTAAGTCGCTTTGGACAAAATCGTCTGTTATATGTAAACGTATGAAGTTATCAATGAAAAACATCGAACAAGAATTCTGAACATTTAAGTGCCATATAAGTGGCAGGTTTATTATGAAAATATATACATTTTGGGCGTTTTGCTGCCGAGTATGGGAATGTGTGGGATGAGAATCAGCACCTCCAAGTCTGAGGCCATGGTGCTCCACCGGAAAAAGGAGGTTTGCCATCTCCAGGTTGGAGGAAAGTCCTTAACCCAGGTGGAGTTCAAGTATCTTGGGGATTTGTTCACGAGTGAGGGAGGGATGAAACGTGAGATTGACAGCCGTATCGGTGCAGCAGTAATGCGTTCGATGTACCGCTCTGTTGTGGTAAAGAAGGAATGGTAAATCTCGATTTACTAGTTAATCTACGTTCCTACTCTCACCTCTGGTCATGAGCTTTGGGTTATAACCGAAAAGACAAGATCTCAGATACAAGTGGCTGAAATGAGTTTCCTTTGCAGGGTGGCAGGGCGCACCCTTATAGATAGGGTGAGGAGCTCTGTCACCCAGGAGGAGCTTTGAATAGAGCAGCTGCTCCTCCACATTGAGAGAAATCAGCTGAGGTGGCTCTGGCATCTGTTTCGGATGCCTCCTGGATGCCTACTTAGGGAGGTGAGGCCTCTGGGAATACCCAGGACACACTGGAGGGACTATGTCTCTCGGCTGGCCTGGGAACACCTCGGGATCCCCCCCGGAGAAGCTGGAGGAAGTGTCTGAGGAGAGGGAAGTCTGGAGTTCTTTCCTAAGACTCCTGCCCCTGCAACCCAGCCCCGGATTTAATGAGATGAGATTTAAATTTGTAGAATCAATTAATTGTGAACAACTTACTGCCATTGTACATCCATGTATCTATAAAAAGTAACAGTAGTCTGATTACAAGTACTTTAAAAATAGTTTACTCTTATAACAAGTACTTGATTTTTGTAATTCATTCATTCATTTTCCTTCGACTTAGTTCCTGATTTATTAGGGGTTGCCACAGTGGAATGAACCACCAACTATTCCGGCATATGTTTTATGCAGCAGATGCAACACAGTACTTCATCAATTCACCTATAGCGCATGTCTTTGGACTGTGGGGGAAACCGGAGCACCCGGAGGAAATACATGCCAACATGGGGAGAACATGCAAACTTCACACAGAAATGCCAACTGACTCATCCAGGACCTGAACCAGTGACCTTCTTGTTGTGAGACGATGAACCACTGAGCCACCGTGCTGCCCTGATTTTTGTAATCCTTTTGCATCCAGATTACATATAATTTGTTACTAACCAGCTTTGTTTCTAGCATACAAATATGCTAATATCTAAAAAAACCCACCAAATGTTGAGATTAATCTGATATGAATGCATGAGAATAAAAAAGTATGTTTTTGTTGATGTTTGAGCAGCCTAGTCCTATTTGCATTGTAGTCCCAGATTAAAGCACACATTCAAAATCCACATTATTCAGGAACTCAAATTTTTTTTTCAGGAGTCAAGACAGTAACAATAATAAAATTGCAGATCTGAACTTGTAACTGGGGCATTTTCCCTCTTTCCCTTGAGGACCTCTTGACACACACAACAACATGATGGATGGATGATGCATTGTTTGTCACTGGCTTTCGGCTGTCATGTACCAGAAGTCGGCTTAAACCAGCCAGATTACACTAACACGAGTCCTGGAACTGACAGTATTTGTGCCTCATTTCCTGCAAACGACGCCAGTTTCCACCTGCCATTTCTGACAGGCTGTCTTCCATCTGTGGCTTAATGTCACTGGAAATACTCAGCGCCGGCTGTCGAGTCTGAACCAGACTCAAGGGACTTTTCACGTAACTTGTCAATTTATTAGAACTGTATAGTGCATCACTAGATTTACTGATTTCCATAGGAATGGTGTTGGTATAGGAATCCCAACTGAAATATCTATTCTGAGAAGATATATCAATACAAATGATGTGAATATATCAATAATGTTTTTTTTTTTTGTGCAAAACTATTGTATTGCTTCAGAAAACTTACAAAGGCCTCAGGCACTACATTGTAAAAAAAATGTATGAAGATTGAGTAATGACAACTTGTATTTTTATGTTAATTTATCTTTTTGTTTGTCATGAAGGCTGTTTTGAGTCATCTTAATGAAGCTAAAAAGACTTGTACTTTTATTTATCTTAAAATTTGCGACAACCACAAATTTTTTATAGTGTACCTTCAAAGGGTTTGTACATACACATTTTGAAATCAAAATTACAATCTAATTTGGGGTTTTGGTAAAAAAATTTGCATTATTTCACTTTTTTCTCTCTTTTTAAAAAATAAAACAAACTAAAACAAACACACCCAAAGATTCCCCACTAGCAATGAGGATTTTAAAATCGCTAGTTCATCCCAAACATGAAAATTTGCTCTTTAAAAACTCTCCAAACCTTTAGGATTTTCTTTTTTTTTTGTTGAATATAAAACAAGATATTTTGTGTTCGATGTTATTGTATTTTTATTTTTCTTGTTCTTTCTTCCTTGAAAAAGAAATAAACATAAAGCTAAATAAAGATATTTTGTAAAAAGTTTGAAACTGTTAGCCACAGACGTCAACATGGAAGTAAATTGTTCCCATATTCCCGTCATGATCATCAGTGATCCAGGCTTGCAAATCGCTTGTTAACATGCCCCATCACCCGGACTACAATTCTGTCACCTTATGAACTACAAATCCCGTCATGCAACTCACACACATCTGTTCTGGAATCACCGCTGAGTACATACACACAGCTGAAAGCTGATCAATGACTCATTACACAGACTATTTATACACCACACTTGCACACACACATGGCTGAGTCTTGTTATTTTAACACCACAAAGCGTTTTCTTGTCTTGCTGTGTCTAGCCGTGTTTTTGACCCTTTGCCTCGTTTTATTGTTCCCGTTGTTTTCGCCACCTGTCCTGACCATTGTTTTTGACCCTGTATTTTTGGAATACCTGTATGTACCCATTTGCTCCTGTGATCGACCTTTGCCTGCCTGAACATTCTCTGTTTAATTAATACTGCACGTAGATCCTCAACTTCGTTGTCCACTGTTCTACCGTTACAATTCCAACATTCGTCAAAGTATCTTCTTTTATATTCAACAGGAAAAAGAAACTTAATGTTTGGATGAATTATCTCTTTAAATATCACTACTACATTTATTTTCAACAATAATGTGAACATTCAGCTTAAATTGCGTTCTGCTGAGGAAAATCCATCAAGGTTTGCAACAACATTCAGTTAAGTAAACAATGATTTTCCTTTTTGGGTGCACTGTCCTTTTCACATCCTATTCTACGTCTTATCTTTCAGCAAAACCCCCCACCAGTGCTTTAGTTTTCCAAGCTCATGTGAATCTGTACAGCGCAGAGGTGCAAGTCAGCACATCCAGCAAAAGGCCATATGATCTGTTATCAATCTCTGCCACATGGAGATACCCAAGAATCACCTGAGACCACACACAAGAAAAATAGCTCGCATGGCACCAACCTTTTTTTCCATTACAGTCGCATGTTGATGGCATTTCATAAAAGAACTTCCTGCCAATTTAGAGGGCGTTTACATGATAACGTTTTCAGCCAAAAACTGAGGAATTTTTATGCATTTTGCCTGTTTGTTTACATGACAGAAAACATAAATCTTAAAACCAGTTACAAATCGTATGTTTTTTAAAACGCCAGCATCGTCGTGTCCTTGTAAACACCCCAAAAAATATCATGAAAAAAAAGTCATGTGCGTGCATAGTAAGTGTTTAGGGAGTTGTAGATTAAGGGCAAGCACGAACAAACACACAACAATGACGTCATATGTGGCAGTACTGATGTTGATCAAGTGTTAAGTCCAGGCTTTATTGTCATTTCACTACATGTGTGGTCATATAGTGGAATGAAATATTGTGTCTCGCAGGACCACAATGCTACATAAAATCATAAATATGAACACAACACTGGACGTAAGAGCTATTTCAAACCTATACATAACTAACATACCAGAGTGGAAATCTAACTGTACGTATACTATAGACTATACATGTAAGACATACTATATAAGTACTTATACATAAGACAGAACAATATTGTGCAAGATAATGCACAAGAGAGGTATTTATGGTTGAAGAAAACAAGTAGTGCAACATGATTGTGTGGTTCATTCACAAGTAAACATTGTTTTTCTAATTGAGCCCTTGTAAGATGGAGTTTAAGTAAAGTGCTTGGTGCATATGGAGAGAGAGCGTTTCTACAGGTGGTTTGTCAAGCCCACTCACCTGTGTGAAAAACACTCAGATATGCACAATGTTTTTCAAGAGATATGGTGTGATGAGTTCGTACTAAAGTATGGATTTACTTCACATTACAACCAAAAGCAGAGACGCATCTTACACACACAGCAAATTATACATACACACTAGGGCTGCACAATATGTCGTTTCAGCATTGATCTCGCAATGTGCACATTTGCAATAGTCACATCGCAAGATATGCAATTTTGAATCTGAATTATAGTTGACCAGGAGCTGCAGAATTGTTTTTTAACACTGTATTTCTATGGAATTTATATGATTAATGCAAAAAAGGTTTTACACTTATTTCTTCTGAAAGTGAACACTAAACAAAATTTTTACTTGCTCTAAGATTTTTTTAATATTTGGACTAGAAATGAGACAAAACAAAGTAAGAAAAGCTTTTTTTGCATTGTGATTATTTAATTTCTGTACCTGAATACTGTTGGACTCCCCAGAAAACCATTAAATAGAGCTATTCAAACCATTTTGTGAAACTATTGATATCGCAGTTTATGTATAAAATAAATAAAATAACCAGGAGATACAGAATATCAACAAGAAAAATAAAAATCTTACTTAGAATGTCTTACTTAGAATCTTACTTAAAATGTTTCTAAGCCCAAATATCTACATTTCAAAGCAAAAACAATTTTTGCTTAATTTTGACATTTCTTCTGAAGTTGAGAATTTTTAGATATTTAGACTAGAAACGTGATAAAGCAAAGTAAGAAAAGAATTTTTTCTTGCATTGTGAATATTCAATTTATGTACCCGAATACTGTTGGACTCCCCAGAAAACCCTCAAATACTGCTATTCAAATTATCTGCAATAAACTCTATTCAGTCTGCATCAATAGCCTAGTGGTTAAGAGCGCTGACATATAGCATCATGGTGCTCTCAGCGACCCGAGTTTGATTCCCAGCTCAAGGTCCTATAATAATGATGCAGCATAAGGGAGATTTTGCAGTAACTGAAATGCCAACACAACAGCACTGGTCTGCTAAAGCGCTTCGCGTGTATCTGCTCCACAAGTGCTGCAAGCCTCTTTCTCTGGCTCTGTGCCAAAGCGGGTTGATATTTAGCATTTTAGCATCTGATGACGCGATGCACTAAAGTAAACATTCTAAGCACACCGGTGTAAGCGTACGCTTCAGGAAACAGCCGGTGCCGATCACATCAGCGCAATCGTCCGCCTCAAAGGGTTATAAGTGTATTATTATTTATTTTTTTTCTTGATTATTCAGTATTTCTCTGCGTACCACTAGAAGGAAGCCCACGTACCACTAGTGAACCACAGTTTGAGAACCACTGTTATACTGTATTCCATTTTAGATTTGGTCACACTTTATTTTGATGGTCCGTTTAAGTTACATTGCATCTACATGCCAACTAATTCTTATTATATTATAAGTAGACGGTTAGGTTGGGGTTAGTGTAAGTTGACATGTACTTGCAAAGTTTCTTATAGTGAGTTAAATGTCTGTTGAAGGAGCAGTATCAGCATATATTAAGCAGTCAGTCTACTAATACTCAAATGGACCATCAAAATAAAGGGTTACCTTAGATTTCTATGGCAAAGCATCAAGCATTCAATTGAGTTGCTAATTAGAAATTTTGATTGAAGTATTGATTACATTCTAAATCCTATATGTGGAATGGCACTCCCAGGAGCACAGAAATAACAATCCCACATGCAGGACCTCGTACTGCTCAAAGGGATAACATTATGCGAAATCATGAACACTCTGATGATTGATGACTTATGGTCAGCCATATGATAAAAAAAAACCTCACAAATAAAAGTGAACATTATGAAGAAGGAGAATATTGCGATATTTGTTACGCAACATCGCCCACTCAAGCGTGTAATACTTCTGGAGAAAAATGACTGGATATCAATCATCGTCACCAGAAGATCAGAGGACAATATCCTTAGCAGACGTTGGGTTGATTAAGATGCTAATGACAGAGCGTCTGCATGCACGACACAATCATTTCTTCCTAATGCCTGCAGCATTGCGTCTGCCAACAACACTGAGTCGTCTTCTTCTTTGAATATGCATTCAGTCCCTTGCTTACTTGCTGAATTGCACGTCATCACATATAATGACAATTTCCCCCAATCGAAGCATAATTCCACCATTCGCCTTCAGGGTATTGATATCTTGTGAGCAATCACAGATTTGAGCGAAGGCTTGTGAAATAATAAGATATTTACACTGGCTTCACTCAGATTCTGATTGAGGCAAAGGGTCTAGAGTGGATGAAAGCTTCAGCACTTTTTTTGTGAAGGTCATGCTATGAGAGGAAGGAGAATATGTGCCATTTTGAGAAATTGAGAATTCTCCAACAGCTGTTTCCAACACAGTAATTATCACTGGAGGGTTTTTAATATTTAAAAAGGAAAAGTAAATAACAGGTGCACGTTTGGGTCACTTCCAGTAATGAGCATGTTTACATGCACACCAAGAAGCTGATTCATTCATTCATTTTCCTTCGGCTTAGTCCCTTTATTCATCAAGGATTGCTAAAGCGGAATGAACCACCAACTTATCCAGCATATGTTTTATGCAGCGATGCTCTTCAAGCAGCAACCCAGTACTGGGAAACATGCATACACACTCATTTACACACATACACTATTGGCCAATTTAGTTTATTCAATTCACCTATAATGCATGTGTTTGGACTGTGAGAGAAACCGAAGCACCCGGAGGAAACACACGCCAACACGGGGAGATCATGCAAACTCCACACAGACATGCCAACTGACCCAGCCGGGACTCGAACCAGCGACCTTGCTGTGAGGCGACAGTGCTAAACACTGGGCCACCGTGTCTCCCCAAGATGCTGATAATTCTCAAAAAAAAAAAAAGTACTTAAATAACCTGTTGGCCTGGTTTTGCAAGCAAACAAATAACTTGGCGATGCAAGTAAACCTCATTTACAAGACTCCTGGTAGTGATATCAAAACATAGAAACTTGCATATTTAAAATTGATTGTTTATTTATTTATTTTATAATTTATTGATGGATTTTATCGCAAATTACAGTAAAAACAAACAAACAAAAAA
This sequence comes from Danio kyathit, assembly GCA_903798195.1. Classification (NCBI taxonomy): domain Eukaryota; kingdom Metazoa; phylum Chordata; class Actinopteri; order Cypriniformes; family Danionidae; genus Danio; species Danio kyathit. The sequence goes on from LR812540.1 coordinate 12,331,504, forward strand.
AAAACAATTATGTATTTAAAAAGTATAGATCATATCAACTTAAGTGCATACAATAAAATAAAAGTAATAAAAAAACATACCAACAAATAAAAAGATAAATAATGTACATGAACTTGGCCTATATTTGACAATAAAACATGTTCTTGGATATATTTCCTAAATGGTTCCCAAATTTTCTTAAACTGGTAAGATACATATCTAGACAGTCTTAATTTTTTCCAACTTTAGGAGAGGACATCACGGATTCACTATGTTGGGGTTGGAGGTTTCTGATCCTTGCACCTAAGCAATATTAGTCGTTTGGCCAGGAGCAAGATAAAAGCTATGCAATCAGATTGCATCTTTGTAAGATCATATGATTTATTTATTTATTAAAATAAAAGCATATAAGCAGATCAAGGTAGGCTAGAAATACGTTTTAAACTGTTACAAGATTAAATATAAAATGAAATTTAGGGTATATAGTAGTGCTTGTTAGAAATGTATCTGCATTTCATTATTTTGTAAAAGGTAATCTGCTTAAATCACATATCAAAACCTTTGCGCACTCCTTTAAACAACTTTACTTCACTTCTGGTCACATGGAATGCTTTTCGGGTGGAGCTATCAGTCTTTTAGGGCAGGGCTATCAGGGTGTCACATTTCTGCTCTGCCTTCATTCATTCATCAATCTTTTTTTATTTTTAATTTTGTTAGCAACACCACTCTTCCAACAATCCAATCGGTTCCCAAAAGAAAAAATCATTCACCTCCCAAAACATTTTTCTAATTTCAGGACTGTTTTAAGTGGATGTACGTCACGATAGAAGAAAAACACATCACAATCACAGTGAAACACAGTTTCACAATCAAAAAAAAAAAAAATGGTAAAGGTTATTGCACACTAAAACAGAAGTGTTTGTCCATAATTTTTGCATGTTAAAAAATTAATTCGACCTCATGTTGTGTCAATTGTAATGACACACTGCCTCCGAAACATTTGTCTGTCAAAAAAAAAAACCCCAAAACTTATCTGGTTCGTTTTTTTTAAAAACCATTTTTCACATCTGAAAATGCATTTTGAAAGCTTTTTTGACAATTCAGAGCCACATTACAAGTGAAAGGCAAAATCCAAATTGTCGTCAGAGAAACTTGTATTATATAATACAAATGTTCTGTGTTTTATTGTATGCCAGTTTGTCCGCATGGTTTGGTGTGTGTGTCTGTCAATGTAAGGATGGGATGGGCCCAATATTTCTTCTTTCTTTTTCTTTTGTTATCATCTCCAATACTTGAAGACTCAATTTTGTATTGTTTTGCTAATTATTTCGCAACGGATTTGTTAAAAGATAATTTTTTTTTGGATTTGAATACGAAAAAGAAAAACCCATATGAAAATTTCAGACTTCAGTGTGCAAAGACGTTAACACTTTACAAAATTTTTTTAGATATGTTATTAATTTTACTGTTAGAATGAACAATACTACAGCATTTGCTAATGTTAATGGTTTACTACATGTACTAATGCATTATTAAAATTTAAAGTTATGCTTGTTAAACAAAGTTATGCTTGTTAACATGACTCTGTACTGTGAGTTAACAAGAACTAGCAATGACTGATTTTATTTTAATTAACTAACATTAGCATAGATGAATAAATACTGTAATAAATGTATAGTTTATTGTTTGTTCATGTTAGTGAATACATTAACATTAATGAAACCTTATTGAAGTTACTATTTTTTTAAATAAACACCTAAAGAAGTAAGAAGAAAAATAAAAACAGTGAATGTATAATCACAGTAATATAAGCATACATCAAAACAACATCAAAACAAGCAAAAACTTTAATATTTCATTTCATATATTTCATTTATGTCAGTTGTCATGTTAAATAAATAATTGAAAACAAAAGAAGAGTATTGTAACAAGTGGGAAGCTTATATACTATCCCTTTAATTATGCAGCTTTTTTATGGTACCGCTTCTACTTCTTGCATGACATGAAACACATTTAAAATTCTTCGGGTCACGAAAGCGTCTGAGTTTACAGTATATTTTTCTCCTCCCTGACTGCAAAATATTTTCTCGGTCTGGATGTGTTTAAATCCACATTAAGGACACGATCCTGTCACACATGCAGATAAATAAACTGACAGAAAGCAGATCAATGTGTTTTCATGCTGCGCGAAATCAGTGTAAGCAGCAGAAATTTAGCTGTGTTATGATTGGTTTATGCTTAAGCCTTTTAGGACTTCTGATAAAGCAAAACAGGCAAACATTTATTACAGTATTTATTCATCAGAGACTGTGAGTCTGTGCATTGTCAGTTATTAAGACCTTACCTCATAGAGATAGTCAAAGAGCTCCAGGATGGTTAAGATACTGGCTCCGATAAACAGCCCCATCTGTCCGCCAATGTCACCTGAAACAGTTTTTCAGTCATTAAACCACACACAAACACACTTTCTGCAAGTTTTACAACATACAGTTAGGACGAAGTGTCAATTTACAAGCTGCCGTGTGTGAGTATTTGAAACTGAACGGCTTTATGGTGTCTCATGTTCAGTTTTATGTTTAGATTAGTGCTGTCAATTAACTAATCCTTATTAATTGCATCCAAAATAATCGTTTGTGTCTACATAATGTTTGTGTGGTATGTATATTAATTTATCTATATATAAATGCACAGTAAGTACGTATATGCATATATATATATATATATATATATATATATCTGTATGTTTATTTAAGTATTTCCATGTATACACTACCTGCCAAAAGTCTTGTCACCTATCCAAGTTTTAGGAACAACAAATAATAAATTAACTGACATGACTAGTTGATCATTTGGTATCAGAAGTGCCTTATATGAAAGGCAAAGGCCTCTAGATTACGTTTATTTTACCAAAATAAAATATGATCATGTCTTGATTTTTAATTATTTAATTAGGACAGTAAGTTTGCTTAGACAAAAGTGTGTACAAAAATGTGTTCAAAATAATGTGCAGTATAGAATATAAAGTCATGGTGCAGTGGAAAAAGAATGAATATTGTGTCTGACTCCCATGAGCTTGGAGGACTGCATCCATACATCTTTGCAATGACTCAAATAACCTATTAATAAAGTCATCTGGAATGGCAAAGAAAGCATTTTTGCAGGACTCCCAGAGTTCATCAAGATTTTTGGATTCATCTTCAATGCCTCCTCCATCTTATTCCAGACATGCTCAATAATGTTCATCTCTGGTGACTGGGCTAACCAATCCTGGAGCACCTTGACCTTCTTTGCTTTCAGGAACTTTGATGTGGAGGCCGAAGTATGAGAAGGAGCGCTATCCTGCTGAAGAGTTTGCCCTCTCCTGTGGTTTGTAATGTAATGGGCAACACAAATGTCTTGATACCTCAGGCTGTTGATGTTGCCATCAACTCTGCAGATCTCTCACACGCCCCCATACTGAATGTAACCCCAAACCAGGATTTTTCCTTCACCAAACTTGACTGATTTCTGTGAGAATCTTGGGTCCATGCGGGTTCCAGTAGGTCTTCTGCAGTATTTGTGATGATTGGGATACAGTTCAACAGATGATTCATCGGAAAAATCAACCTTTTGCCACTTTTCCAAATGATCAACTAGAAGTCAAGTTATTATTTGTTGCTCTTACAACTGGGATCAATGACAAAACTTTTGTCAGGTAGTGTAGAGAGCACAAACTGTATATAAATCTATATATATAAATACATATGTATAAACACACAGCAAACACATAATATGTAAATACAAACTTGTATTTTTGATACACTTGTATGTGACTGTATATATATATATATATATATATATATATATATATATATATATATATATATATATATAAACACATCACACACATATATTATGTAATACAAACTTGTATTTTCGATGTGATCACGATCATTTGTTTGACAACACTAGTTTAGAAGCAGGTAATCAGTGGTTTGACTTCCTGTAAAAGAGGTCTGACTTTCTTCGGGGAAATCTATTTTTGTAAACAGTTATTATTTTCCAGGGTTTCCACTGTGAAAGGGCCTCTGGAGGATCAAGCAATCAAATCCTTTCAAGGCTTCGCCTGTTGACATTTGGGAAAACTGGCACTCACCGAGAAGGCCGGCTAACTCGTAGGCTTTCTTCTGCTCGATGGTCTCGTAGTTCAGCGCCTCAAAGAAGATGTCCAGCACCAGGATGTTGTCTCTAAAGGGCAGAACGCAAGAGAAAGGTGAGTACGTCCCGAATGCATTAACTCCCCCAACATTCTCAATCCTTCACACCATCGATACGCAATTTCACAGCATTTCATTCTCTAATCTGAAAGCTGACGGTTGGTGTGGAGCAATTGGAGACCTCCAGCCTTTTTTGACACAGCTCTAGTTAGGACTGGGTGGAGTAAATTGTCAACCATAATAGTTTTTTTTCAGTGTATTGACCTTACTCTTCAAGTACAAGTGGGCGGGGGAATATTTTTGGCTCGAGAATTCCAGTTTCAGTCACTTCCATTGATTTTTAGATGTTAAAAACAGCTTGTTATGCTGCCTGATGATGCTAACTGATATTTTCTGATTATATTTTCTCCTTTTTGTGTATAGTCAAGAACACACTTGTTTGTAGAGCAAAGTTTGACAGTTTTCTGCCATTTATTATTTCTAGTAGTTTCTTCCATAGGCAACTAAATCGGAAGACCTAAGTGAAGTTTTACAAACTAATTTCGAGAGGAGCACGTGATTTGATTGGTCACGGCTGGTCTCTCATCTGTAATCAGCAATAATCCAATCAGACTGATCCAAATGTAACCCTCCCAAGCTGGGTACAAAAAAACTATATAGGAGCCCTGGTATCCCAGCGGAAGTAATATGTAATAACTGGTCCTTTCCCTGAATATTATAGCAGTATGTACTACAATAAACTTTTATTTAGCGCGGTGTCTCCAAAATAGAAACCTATACTTCCCAAAATTAGAAATATAAAGAACATTAACAATAAAAATTTTATCTAAACCTTCAGGTTTATTCATTCATTCATTCATTCATTCATTCATTTTCTTGTCGGCTTTGTCCCTTGCGGGGTCGCCACAGCGGAATGAACCGCCAACTTATCCAGCACGATTTTACGCAGCGGATGCCCTTCCAGCCGCAACCCATCTCTGGGAACTTCCACACACACATTCACACTCATACACTATGGACAATTTAGCTTACCCAATTCACCTGTACTGCATATCTTTGGACTGTGGGGGAAACCGGAGCACCCGGAGGAAACCCACGCGAACGCAGGGAGAACATGCAAACTCCACACAGAAACGCCAACTGACCCAGCCCAGCCGAGGTTCGAACCTGCCACCCAGCGACGTTCTTGCTGTGAAGCAACAGCACTACCTACTGCGCCACTGCGTTGCCCCAGGTTTATTCAATAAAAAAATAAATAAATAGATCAATGAATAAAATGAAGCTCAAATAAGTGATTAATTAAAAAGTATATAAAAATATATATGTATATGAAACCAAAATAATAAAGTGACAGAATTATATAATTACTGACCCACAAATCCACCCAACAGAAAATTTGATTCACATGACACTTCTCAAAGCATCCCCATATATAAATAAAAAGCTAACAAATTAATTGTGAATCTCCCTCTTAATCCAGACTAATATGCAATCTTAGAAAATAGTAATTCTAATAAGTAACTCTTAATCCTGACAGTGGTAAATAGTCAGACTCGTAAATAAACCCTCAGAACATTCAGTGATTCATGAACTGACTCGTTTGACGATTCATTACATTTTAACTAAATCAACATTAATCAATTCACTCGTTACAACGTTAATTCTTAAACCAGAGTCCGCTTAAACACATCATTAAATACTCATCATGTAAATACAGGTACTGAAAATCCAAACTCTGAAACGATGCAAGGAAAACGCGAGACCGTTGTTGACCTTTTTCCTTGAACGATTCAGTTTTGTCAACAGATCTCGGTGACACTGTACTCACATGTCCTTTGTTTATAAGTTTACGGGTGATGGAAACATGATGGAAGTATTAATCCCAAAAAATTCTCTTGAACAACCAAATCCAGAAAAGACTTTTTTTCCCCGAGTTGGCCAGGCGCACAGAAAAACTGTGTCCTTCCAATCGACTTGAAAATGAAAAACTAATTCACGAGTCACTTCACTGTCCGCTCTCGGCTGGGAAGAGAAAACCCAAAACAATCCTTCTCACACTTTCCTGTTTTTTATTAAAACACAAAGAATAAATCAAAATGAAAAGAGAAAAATAATAGTCGTAACATATTTACAAAAGAAATTAAATAAAATTGCTCTCCTCCCAGCATGTTGTCTTCTTTATTTATGAATCAGATTTGTCAAGGGCTACACACGCCTACAATAATTTCACCCGACTGCCTTATCTTCATTTTGGAAGGGACCCCCTTTCCACCCCATCTCCTCCTTTTACCAAGGGGAGCTCTCGATATCTACCTGATCTCGGACCCCCTTACATGCTAACTGACCAGGTGGGAGCCTTGGGCGCAATTATCTCCAAGCTCAGGGTTCTCCCTCAGTACAGCATGTCAAACCTGCTATTAGCGTCAAGCAATATCTAAGTGTGAACTCTTGAAAACAATTGCAAAAATGAGCGCACTTCCGTATTGCAGAATAAGGTCAATACCGTGGGATGTAAGTAAGTGGGCGTGGTTAACTAACATGCAGCATCTTCCTCAGACTCACAATCAATGTATGTGAGTTAGCCACATCCACTCATTTACATATAACAGTATACACAGAATAAAAAAAAATTGATTATAGTTGAGGCAAACGCTGAGTTTGTCTAAAACGTTGTGCTTTAAATTAATATTTTAGATTTGTGACTATCGACCACAAAAAAAATTTAAATCATAAGTCGTACTTTATTGGAAATTGAGATTTATACGTGATCTGAAAGCTGAATAAATAAGCTTTTTATTGATGTATGAATGTTAGGAGGTATTTTTAGGGTTCAAAAATAGTGTGGCATGTACAGTTGAAGTCAGAATTATTAGCCCCCCTGAATTATTAGCCCTCCTGTATATTTTTTTCCCCTATTTCTGTTTAACTGAGAGCAGATTTTTTCAACACATTTCTAAACATAATAGTTTTAATAACTCATTTCTAATAACTGATTTATTTTGTCTTTGCCATGATGACAGTAAATAATATTTGACTAGATATTTTTCAAGACATTTCTATACAGCTTTAATTGACATTTAAAGACTTAACTGGGTTAATTAGGTTATCTAGGCAGGTTAGAGTTATTAGGCAAGTTATTGTATAATGATGGTTTGTTCTGTAGACTATCAGGGAAAAAAATAGCTTAAAATGGGTTAGTAATTTTGTTCATAAAATGGTGTTTACAAAATTAAAAACTGCTTTTATTCTAGAATAAAATATACCAAAATAAAACAAGACTTTCTCCAGAAGAAAAAATATTATCAGACATACTGTGAAAATTTCCTTGCTCTGTTCAACATAATTTAGAAAAAAGAAAAAAAAAGAAGAAAAAAAAAAAGGGGTTAATAAATCTGACTTTAACTGTAAATGAGTGGGTGTAAATCAATGAATGTGAATTAGCCACATCCACTCATTTTATATTTGTGACTATCGACCACAAAATTTTAATTATTTTAAGTCGTACATTTTTTGAATATTGACATTTTTACAGTACCTGAAAGCTGAATAAATAAACTTTCCTATGATGTACGGATGTTAGGAGATATTTTTGAGTGTTAAAAAAATATCTAAATATTGAGGAAAACCACCTTTATGTTATTCAAATTAAGTTCTTAGTCATGTTATATTGACAGTAGGAAATTTATAAAATATCTTCATGGAACATGATCTTTATTTAATACTATAATAATTTTGGCATAAAATAAAAATCAGTAACACTTTACAATAAGGTTGCATTAGTTAATGTTCACTAACATAAACAAACAAAGAACAATACATTTATTACAGTATTTGTTCATGTTAGTTATCATTAGTTAATGAAAATACAGTTGTTCATTGGTAGTTCATTAACTCACGGTGCATTAACTTATGTTATTAAGACATTAGTAAATGTTGAACTATGATTAATGAATGCTGTACAAGTATTGTTCATAGTTAATGTTAGTAAAAACATTAACATTAACTAATGAAACCATACTGTAAAGTGTGATGGAAAAATCTATAATTTGACCCATTTTGGCTATTGCCAAAACTATATTCGTGGCAACATAATGTTATATAAGTGATACTTATTTTATTAACCTGTGAAAAGATGTTAATAGAGAACAGTCAAGGTTTATTCTCACTATTGTGAAACTTGACATAGAGTGTAATTTGTTGTCATGGTGACGGTAACCCGAGTTCATATGTCATTTATATTTATCAAGGTCCAAAAAGAGAGGAAAAACATGCCATAAGATAAAGTCTTTTTCATTTCTGAAGCATTTCAGTTATATCAATATAAATCCATTTTTGATTATTTTTTTTAGAATTCTTTTTTCAACTAGGATGCCTATTTAAATAACTACTACATCATCAAATACACTCACTGACCACTTTATTATTATTGGTTATTAGAACCAAAATTGGACAATAGAAGATTGGAAAAACGTTCCCTGGTCTGATGAGTCTCGATTTCTACTGCCACACTACGGATGGTAGGGTCAGAATTTGTTGTCAACAACATGAAAGCATGGATCCATCCTGCCTTGTATCAATGGTTCAGGCTGGTGGTGGTGGTGTAATGGTGTGTGGGACATTTTCTTGGCACACTTTAGGCCCATTAGTACCAATTGAGCATCGTGTCAACACCACAGCCTACCTGAGTATTGTTGCTGACCATGTCCATCCCTTTATGACTTAATGGTTCTTTCAAAGCAGATTAGCTGAAGAATAGTAATGAAGTGCTACCTGAAAACAAAGTATTAAAAAAACCTTCCTCCTTTAAAAGCCAGACATTACCTCATCTGGGTTTAGATTCTCTCTGCTTTAGATTCAGTGTACCCATCTTCTGATGACTACTTCCAGCAGGATAACGTGCCATGTCATAAAGTGCAAATCATCTCAGACTGGTTTCTTGAACATGACAATGAGTTCACTGTACTCAAATGGCCTCCACAGTCCCCAGAACTCAATGGAATAGAGCACCTTTGGGATGTGGTGTAATGGAAGATTCACATCATGGATGTGCAGTTGACCAATCTGCAGCAGCTGCGTGATGCTATCATGTCAATATGAGCCAAAATCTCTGAGGAATATTTTTAGTACCTTGTTGAAACTATTCCACAAAGAATTAAGGCAGTTCTGAGGGCAAAACGGGGTTTAACCCTGTACTAGTAAGGTGTACCTAATAAAGTGGCCGGTGAGTGTATATCATTATCATTAAACAAAATTACTCATGCCATACAATAACCTAAATTCAGATTATACCACCCGAGTTACCTCACACTATTTTATTTATTTATTTATTTATTTTTATCATCAGTAAGTGGCACTTTAGAGTTTAGATGATATAGCTGCAATTTCCTCATAACTAAATTGAGTTATTAAGCATGTTTTCCACTTATAGTCACGGCAGAAGGTGTGAAGGTTTAATTTTTGTCCCCACTGAATTCCTATTGAGAGTTTAATTAAGCTGTAGACGACAGCTGTAGTGTTTGCCCAAGCTTTTCAAAGCTACCTGCAAGCCAGAAACTCTAAAAAGGTTAGCCTTAATGGTTCTTTCAAAGCAGATTAGCCGAAGAATAGTAATGAAGTGCTACTTTAAAACAAAGTATTAAAAAAATATCTTCCTCCTTTAAAAGCCAGACATTACCTCATCTGGGTTCAAAACCCCAGCCTCTCTGCTTTAGATTCATACATAACCCTATTACTCAAAGACAAGCAGATGATGGCAGATCCGAGATTACGTATGATTCATTTCCTAATTTAACAAAAACCAAAGCAGAGATCTGATTTGGAGCCATTTCACTGGATAGTCATCAATATTTTAGAGAAGAAGCGGAAAAAACTAAAGAGAGGCATTCAGCCATTGTGTTCACAAGATTAAATCCCTCCAATTCTCCAGTAACTTCTCTTTTCCATGTCCTGAATGTAAAATACTGCAAATAATTTACAACAGTTCCACATGACTTCTCTTTTCATTTTCTGTACTGCAAACAATAGTTCTTCTCCATTTCGTTCATGGAAATATATGAAAAGGTTTCATCAAATTTTTGATTGGTACTGTGTTGTACAAATAAGGCTGACGTAACAATTTTGAGATCAACATGAACTCGTTGCACTAAACACATTAGCTGAAAGTCACTTTATTTTGAGGACAATTTCAGAACGTGTTTTTTTTTTCATTTAGAATAACTTACACTAATAAACCGTTCGCATATTGATCAAGCGTCTGCGAATTATTCATAGGAGTTGACTTGAATAAAATGCTGTGCAAAGTTGGTTCTCAAAAATCTCATTTGTAATTTAAGTGAAGCGTACACTGTAAAAAGTGAAAATGTAAACAAATAACATCAACTTGTTACACCGCAACAATTTCATCTTTTAAACTTAATTTGTCACCCAGTTTATAGTAATAAATTAAGTTGAAAATAATATTCTTTTAGGTTTAACAAGTTAAAGTGATTCATTTAAGTTGATCTAATGTTTTTTTATTTAGCAGAAATGTTTATTGCGCTAAAATGGAAAACTTTTGAAAACTAAACTAAAACAAAATTTATATCTGTCCTATTCTCATATTTTGAGTTTTTTTTTGTAACATTTTAACTTTAATATCATTATTTTTTTCTCATAATATGACTTTGTTCTCATAACATTTTGACTGTTCTCGTAATATTTTGACTTTAATTTCATATTTCGACTTTATTCTTGTAATCACTTTATTTTCATATTTCAAATTTATTTTCATTATATTATGACTTCATTCCTATAATATTTTGACTATGTTCTTATATTTCGACTTTATTCTTATAATATTTTGACTTTATTCTCATAATATGACTTTGTTCTTGTAATATTTTGACCTTAATTTCATATTTTGACTTTATTCTTGTAATCGTATGACTTTATTCTTTTAGTATTTCGAATTTATTCTCATAATATTATGACTTTTTTTCTCATAATATTTCGACTTTAATTTCATATTTTGACTTTATTCTTGTCATCTTATGACTTTATTCTCATATTTTGACTTTTTTTCTTATATAATGACTTTGTCATATTTTGACTTTATTCTCATAATTTTGCAACTTTTTTCTCTTAATATTTTTACTTTTTTCTCATAATATTTCAACTTTATTTTTATATAATAATGACTTTATTGTCATATTTTGACTTTATTCTCATAATTTTGCAACTTTTTTCTCTTAATATTTTTACTTTTTTCTCATAATATTTTGACTTTATTTTCATAATATTTTGACTTTATTTTCATATTTCGACTTTGTTCTCGTAATATTTTGACTTTATTTCTTATTTCGACTTTATTCTTGTAATTGTGTGACTTTATTCTCATAATATTTTGACTTTATTCCCATAATATCACTTTGTTCTCATAATATTTCGACTTTATTCTCATAATATTTTGACTTTATTCCCATAATATTATCACTTTGTTCTCATAATATTTCGAGTTTATTCTCATAATATTTTGACTTTATTCCCACAATATTTTCACTTTGTTCTCATAATATTTTGACTTTGTTCTCATATTTTGAATTGTTTTCACATAATATTTTGACTTTATTCTCATAATATTTTGACTTTATTCCCACAATATATTCACTTTGTTCTCATAGTTTGACTTTTTTCATAATATTTTAACTTTATTCTAATAATATTTTAGACTTTAATCCCACAATATTTTCACTTTGTTCTTATAATATTTTGACTTAGTTCTCATATTTTTACTTTATTCTCATAATATTTCGAATTTATTCTTATAATATTTTGACTTTATTCCCATAATATTATCATTTGTTTCATAATATTTCAAATTTATTCACATACTATTTTGACTTTATTCCCATAATATTTTTACTTTGTTCTCATAATATTTTCACTTTATTCTCGTAATATTTTGAATTTATTCTCCTGTTTTGGCTTTGTTCTCGTAATATTTTGACTTTACTCACAATATTATGACTATTCTTGTAATATTAGGATTTTCTTCTCATAATATTTAGACTTTTTTCATAATATAATAATAATAATAATTCCTTACATTTATATAGCGCTTTTCTGGACACTCAAAGCGCTTTACACATTGGGGGAAATCTCCTCATCCACCACCAGAAGATGACTTTATTCTAGTAATATTTCAACTTTATTCTCATAATATTTTTCCTCATAAAAGTTTTCCTCATAAAATTTTGACTTTTATAATATTTATTATGGGCAACGCAGTGGCGCAGTAGGTAGTGCTGTTGCCTCACAGCAAGAACGTCGCTGGGTCGCAGGTTCGAACCTCGGCTGGGCTGGGTCAGTTGGCGTTTCTGTGTGGAGTTTGCATGTTCTCCCTGCGTTCGCGTGGGTTTCCTCCGGGTGCTCCGGTTTCCCCCACAGTCCAAAGACATGCAGTACAGGTGAATTGGGTAAGCTAAAATTGTCCGTAGTGTATGAGTGTGAATGTGTGTGTGGAAGTTCCCAGAGATGGGTTGCGGCTGGAAGGTTCATTCCGCTGTGGCGACCCCGCAAGGGACAAAGCCGACAAGAAAATGAATGAATGAATGAATATTTATTATTTAAACTTTATTCTTGTATTTTTATTGAAATTTATTGTTGTATTTTTCTTGAAATTTTTTTAACGTGCCACACTTATATGCCATTGTAGTTATTTATATTAAGTTAAGTTGAAAAAAATATTTTATGTGTATCAAGTCGAAGTAATTCGACATATTTGTTATTCTGATGAAATGCAAAACTTTCTGAAAACGAATCATTTGAAATATCGGTCCTATGCTCATAATATTTCAACTTTATTTCTGTAATATTATAACTTTAATCTCATAATAATTTGACTTTAATCTTGTAATATCATGACTTTATTGTCATAATTTCAGCTTTATTCTTGAAATATTACAACTTTAATCTTGGGATCTTGGATTTTTTAATTGAATACATTATCGTAGTTTTTAGTATTAAACGACACAAGTTAAAGTAATTCATTTAAGTTGATACAAAGTTTATTTAGCAGAAATATTTGTTATAGCGCTGAAATGCTACTATAAGTCATAACAAGTCAAAATTGCATTATTGAGAGAATAAAAAACACAGATAAGGAACATTGGTATACAAGTTGCATGTTAAAATTTGATTCAAAAATAACATACTATAGCTCTAAATAAAATAAAAAAATTTACAGATATAACAATACAGATTCTAAAATGCTCTTACCAAATAGCCTAAAACAGAAAAAGAAATTAAAATCAAAGTGTATCACAAATGAAAATTATAGTGACATTCACTACGAACAAATTCCATTATAACCATTGATCCTAAACAAATAGATTTAATTGTGAAACTGAAAGTGAAACTAATTAATTGAAATGTGCTTTACTCAAGCCTATCTTGCTTGACATTAATCTACTTGTAAAACTTTCACTTTGGGATATGACTCACAGAAAGTTTCAAATCATTAAAAAAAGAAACGTATCCCAAAAATGTCTTTCTGAACTTGTGTTTTAACCTGTGAATTTTGTGAGGTGTAAAAGTGTGATTATGCTTGTTTGGTATGCTTGTTTAATTGTCCAGATTGGCAGCTGTTTAGCGGCTCATCAGTAATTAACTGAGATCTTCGTCTGCCCTCATTTAAGATCCAGACAGCCAATCATCTGAGCAGCTCAAAGCGCAGATAACAGCACGGCTGACCTGCAACACTTCACTGCCCTGACAAACATGCCGAGAAATGTCAGGAAACGTCTGCACATCCGCAAACAACTGGAACAACACCAATCCTAATTAAGTTTACAGAGCAAGCTGTTGCACTTCTAGCCAATTCTGCACGATTAAGGTTTTGATTGACATACTTTAAGATTTAGTCAGCCTGACCCCATTTTTGTTTGGGATGCATATTTATCATTGAATCATTGCAGTGCTGAGAATGAATGAAATTTACTTTTACTTTGAAACTTAAATGGAAAGTTCAGACAAAAATCATAATTCTGTAATCATTTGTACGTCCTTCACTTGTTTAAGACCTGTTTGACTTTCTTCTGTTGAACAAAAAATGAAGATATACTGAAGAATGTTGGACAATTGTAGCCAATGACTACTAAAGTAATTTCTTTCCTATTATTGATATCACTGGATTCCAGCATTCTTCAATATACCTTCTTTTGTGTTCAACAAAAAACATTAAAGACTTATGAGTTTTGTCATGAACTATCTCTTTAAGTCCAAAAGCAATTAACCAAATATCTTAAAATCCCGCTTTCACGCTATCACATCTAAAACTGGTGCAAAACGTGACATGATTAATTTCCTCCACTAGTTTCAATGGAATTCTGAGTTCATCGCAACTGCATTGATTCCTATTCGAGCACACATGCCATTTGAAATAACAAAGTTGAGCATGGAAAAAATACACAATATGTGAATGGTTTCTTACTTCCCATCCCCAATTATTTAAGACGGCTCCAGAAATCTCTGAAGTGCTTAGGAATTGTCAATTTTTTATTGTCAAATGTCTGTTGAATGTAAACTCCTCTTTGGAATTTGAACATGCGATTTGTATGAATTTTTATTTTTATTTTCTTTTTTTTATTGGTGTTTAACAAGACAATACATCATAGTATACAATACAACAGGAAAAATTACAGATTGTCTTGATTTTCTTATTTTCCCACTATCCCCTCAAAATAAAATAAATGTATGAATTATAAACAAACATATCCTCTGAAAGAGAAAAAAGAAATAATAATAATACATTAAAAATAATTAAATTCTTTTTAAGAAAAAATTATAAATGAGCAAGTTTTCAGTAAGAGCAAAAAAAGAAAAATAATAAAAATAAATACATAAATAAATAAATAAAAATGAAAAGTTTACTTTAAGGAGTCAATATTTCCTCTTTCTAATTAATTACTGTGTATTAGATCTGATATTAACTGAACAGGCCTTTGATATAGTCTAAAACAGGGTTCCAGGTCTTGTAAAAAGATTTGAGAGATCCTGCAAGTAAACATCTTAAGATTTGTATGAAAATTTATATGACAAATATCTCAAATAAGAACTCAAATTTACTCAGTGAATGGTCTATGTGGCAGACGCAAGTGTGTTTTGCTAGTTTTTTAGCCTGACGCAGATATAATTAGCTATGTTTCCATCCAAAGATGCGAATTTATGATTTATGAGCAAAACTGGAACACATAAAACATAAAGCAGCGTTTCCATCCAACGAGTCAAAGAGATCAAAATCGTCACTTCTTGATAAACTGGCGACAAATATCAACAAGAAAAAGTGAGTTTGTTGCGGTAGGAGAAGCCACTGTGGACCTTTTTTCTTATATAATAAATTACTTGCAAGAAAACAGTGAAATGCAATGAAAGCGCAGTGGCTTTTGGAGGCGTGAGACTCACTTTGGTACGGTGGCCAGGGAGTTTAATGCACTGCATTTTAAGAAAACACCAGCAAATTAAGAAAATAACTTTATCGGTTTGACAGCGTATGCCCAGCAACTCTTCACAACAACAACACAAATAAAAAAATATGGTGCAAAGCCTCACAACGCAAACACAAATAGAAAAAACGTGCTGCAAATCATCATAAGACTTACACATTAAGAAAATGGGCTGCAAATCCTCACAGCACATGCAACAAGTACCCTACCACTTTTTGGTCACCCTTTGCAAAGGGTACCAACAGGCCCAAAGGGTACCTTAAGGCGAAGCTAGAAGCGCAGCTGAACGCTATTGGTTTACAGAAATACGTCACTCGCAGAAGCAGGAGAATGAAAACAAAGGAAGCTCCATTTTTAAAAACACAGCCGAGACATTACATCGTAATACCGTATACATATAGTAACAAGCCATGGTCGACCCAAGCTCAAACAAACCTTGTCTTCGTCTTGATAAACAGCCACAAAGCCAAGAAGAACAAAATCTGCTGTGTCCTGTTGTTGTTTTACGAGCCCGTCTAAAAAGTGTGACCTGTTTCACTTTTTCGCTTGTGTTCGCTGCGCATCTATATTTGAAATAAAAAAACTTTTTGAGCTCATATTAATAACGTGCGCGTGATCATTGAAGCGTTCTGATATATCTGATGATCCTTTCAGAAAAGAGACAAACGCAAGAGTGAAGCGCGAAAAAACAAAACAAAAGCTGGAAAAAACAGCAGCAAATGATGCTTCTGCAACCTAAAACATGAACAAACTGCCATGTTTAACTATTATCATCACCTTTTGGACCATTATGAACTGGGAATGACAGAATTACTCTCTAACAGAGGTTACATGTGCTGCTGAAGATTAAAGACACAGATGAGAGGTTTGCACTGACTGGAGGCTATATGTTGCGTGTTGGTTTTGAACCCAAATAAGGACTAAATGAATGCTGTGTGTAGTTTTTCTGTAATTGGTAACATATCGGAGACTGTAAGGGTCTGTATGTGTTCATATATGTTGCATTTATTTATTTATTTTATATAATTGCAGAAGTTACAGTAGGCTATTTCGCATCATTGATCTGCAATTATAATCAACTCATGTTATTAGAAAGGTTAGTAATGAACAATTATACACAAGTATTTATGTGTATAAAGCCTCTGTTTTGTGAG
Organism: Danio kyathit; assembly: GCA_903798195.1. Lineage (NCBI taxonomy): Eukaryota > Metazoa > Chordata > Actinopteri > Cypriniformes > Danionidae > Danio > Danio kyathit. The sequence goes on from LR812540.1 coordinate 12,348,313, forward strand.
AAGTGCTTCACGTATATATGAATGACCCGGACGGCTTTACTGTGACATTTCCTCGAGTAAATAATGTTGTCTGAAACTTTCTGTCGTACACCACGCCCACCAAAAGGGTACCCTTTTGGCAGTAGAAACGCAAGCTTGATAAAGGTGACCCATACCGTACCGTACTGTACCACTCAGTGGAAATGGGCCATTAGCCTACTAAAAGGCTGCTACTACTACCACTACTGCTAATACTATTAGCCTACTAAAAGGGCCTAAATAATTTTAAAAATATTATTCGTTTTAACAATGAAGAATTGTGAATTTATTTTCATTCCCCTTGAATGTATATTTAGTTATCTAATAATGCAGTTATTAGTCTAATAATCACAGGTAATTGTCAGTTTATTTAGGCTGGTAATATGCAAAAAACAAATGAATCATTTAATCAGGGTGTTAAACTAACGAAGAACTCACCTTCACGTCACCTACTGAGCAATAGTTACTGTACAATAAGCAAATCTCAGCCGACCCCATCACATTTTTCTCTTCATCCCCTTGAAATATTTCCATTGTGGTCCATGCTTTTTGCTTGCATTGTGAACATTTGCAGCGCGAAGATTTGGAAACAGCTAGTTTAACATCCTACGCTATGTATATTTCCCCATTAATTTCTGATATGATAACTTTTGACCCCAAACAACATTAGTGTGACTATTTTTTCGTGAATATTTAACCTTTTCATGTCATATACAGTTGAAGTTAGAATTATTAGCCCCCCTGTATATTTTTTCCCCAATTTCTGTTTAACGAAGTGAAGATTTTTTCTACATATTTCTGATCATAATAGTTTTAATAACTCATCTCTAATAACTGATTTATTTTATCTTTGCCATGATGACAGTACATTATGCACTGCAAAAATGCTTTTCTTAGTTAGATTTTTTGTCTTGTTTCTAGTCCAAATATCTAAAAATTCTTAAATCAAGAAGAATTATCTAGACAAGCAAAACATGTTGTCTTGTTTTAAGAAATAATTTTGCCAAAATAAAGAGTTTTTCCTTAAAACAAGCAAAATTATCTGCCAATGGGGTAAGCAAAATAATCTTATGTCAAAAGGAAAAAACAAGATTATTTTCCTTCCACCATTGGCAGAATATTTTGCTTGTTTTAAGGAAAAACTGACTTAATATTGGCATATTATTTCTGAAAACAAGAGATTATATTTTCCTTGCCAAGAAAATGTTTCTTGATATAAGAATGCTTATATATTTGGACTAGAAACAAGACAAAAAATCTAAGTAAGAAAAGCATTTTTTGCAGTGTGTTCTACTAGATATTTTTCAAGACACTAGTATTCAGCTTAAAGTGACATAGGTTATTGTCATTAACTAGGTTAATAAGGTTAACAAGGCAAGTTGGGGTAATTAGGCAAGTCATTGTATAACGATGGTTTGTTCTGCAGACAATTAAAAAAATTCTTAGGGGGCTGATAATATTCCCCTTAAAATTGTTTAGAAAAATTAAAAACTGCTTTTATTCTAGCCGAAACAAAACAAATAAGACTTTCTACAGAAGAAAAAATATTATAGGAAATACTGTGAAAAATTCACTGCTCTGTTAAACTTCATTTGGGAAATATTTGAAAAAGGAAAACAAATTCACAGGAGGGTGAATTTTGACTTTAGATGTACATTATTATTCTGAATGTGTGTTTGTGCCAAATGCGTATACAAAGTTTTGCATCAGTACTATATATATATATATATATAAAAGCCAAACTTACGAGATGTACTGCTCAGTCTTGTTGTACTTCTTGGCCAGGTATTTGGCGGAGGCTTTGCTGGGGATCCTGACGAAGGACAGCTCTTTTCCGTAGCGTGTCATGTTGCAGGGTGTCTCGCAGACGCAGTAGTCATTATCCCTCTCCACCAGGAAATCTAGAGCCCCAGAAAAAAAGACAAGAGCGTTTCTCTTAACCTCAGAAATCCTGGTTAAAAAACACGGGGGACAGATGATGAGGTATGAAAAGGCCCGGGGAAGTGGGTGGCGAGGTTAGCAGGGGTCATAAATCGAGCTGTCCCGTCATGGCCTCGGGATCAGACATGGGTAATGAGGAGTGGATGAGTTCAGCGGGAAGAAACGGCCTCTAGACTCAAATGTTTCAGGGAGGAGAAGGCAGATTTCTTACCTAGAGCTGGATCCGCACATTCCTTATACTGCTCCGGAGTGCAATATGGAGCATCTCCTAAAGACAAAAACAAAGCAGATGAGCAAAGAAAATGGTTGCTGTTTGAGTTAAGGCTGCACAGTATATCGTTTCAGCATGGATATCACAATGTGATCATTTGCAATAATCACATCGCACAATACTGTGTATGCAACATTGAGTCTGGATTATAATTGATCATTTGCATGGGTTTTTGAGACCTGTGACTGTATGAGAATTTGAAAAGCATTCCGGTCTGAGAAATTGGACCATTTGTAACTTTTATAACTATTAATTTTATTGAATTATTTATAAAAAAAGAGACTATGTATGCATTTGATTATTCGATTACTGTAGCCAAATACTGTTAGACTCCATGGAAAGCAATAAAACACAATTTTTTTTATTTATATTTTTTTTTATTGAATTTTTCTGTGTTTTTAGATGTTTATTGTATTTTATAGTAATACTTTATTATATTAGATTAATAATAGTTTAATAATAATAGTATACTAACAGTTTATTTATTTATAGTTTATTATATTTTATCTTATGCAGATACACTCCCCTACAGAACCATACCAATCAATCTAAAATGAATCAATTCTTTTTTCCAAAGAATCGTGTCATGATCACCAGCGATCTAGGCCTTGCAGATAGCTGGAAAACATGCACTATTACCCAGATTAAAATTCTGCCACTGAATTGAACTACAAATCCCATCATTCTCTGCACTCACACATCTGGCCCAGATTCCTCTAAATTGCAAACACACAGCTGAAGCTTGTGAGGACTGATTGCCAAGACTATAAACACAGCACACACACATCTTTGCTGAGCTTGTAATACTGTAAGTGAGCATTATGAAGCATTTCCTTGCCTTGTCTAGCTGTTTTGACCTTCGCTTTGTTTTACTGTTTAGGTTGCTTTTGCTGACTGTCCTGACCATTTGCCTGTACTCTGACCATGCTTTTGGATGATCTGCATGTTCCTTGACCTTACGACTTGCTTAATAAACTGCACTTGGATACTCATCTCCGTTGTACCCCCGGACTCATTACATAGAACTATTCAAATCATCTGGTGAAATTGTACTAATATTGCAATATAAATTGGCGAAAAACTAAATATCGCAATGTCAGATTTTTCTTATATTGTGGAGCCCAGGTTTGAGTTATTTTTCATATAGAATTTAAGTTTCACAACACTTTCTGTGCCACAAATGAGATTTTGGATGACATTGACCAATCACTGAATACATTTGAGTGCTTATTTGACAATATTCTCAGATAAATTCATGTTGAATAGTCTCTATGAGTTATTTTAGTTTTGAGAAATCTTTTTAAGAAAAATATGCAGGTCATGTTTAACCCCAAAACCAAAATAAATCTTAATTTGAGATTCGAAAATTTAATTTAAAAAAAGAGTCATTCACATTTTTTTTCTATTATTTGAACATTTTGAACATTATTTTCTTATTATTTAATTTTTTTGTAAAATTATTATTTTATTAATATATATTTTTATCTATTATTTTAACATTTTCTTTCAGTTTCTCATTAATTTGAATTAAATTTTGAAGGATCATTATTTTTATTATTTTTTATATATATCTTTAATTTTTTTATCTGTTATTTTAACATTCTTTTTTATTTCTTATTAATTTTTACATAAAATTTTGTAGGATTATTTATTTATGTATTATGTTTTATTTTAACATTGCTTTTATGTCCTCATTTGTTTTATATTTGCTTTTTAATTAACATTTTTTAAGCCATTTTATTTAATAATTAAACTCGTTTATTAAGCTCAGATCTTTATTACTATATTAAGTATACGCTTATCGTTCTTACTGTTAATTTTAATTACATTTTTTTTACTGTAATAAAGTCATGCAAATGCTTGCCTTGAACACAGTAGGTAATCTAATATATATTTTTAATAAGCATAAATTAGTCAAGTCAAGTCAAACTTTATTTATAGAGCACTTTAAAAACACAGAAGTGAGCCAAAGTGCTGTACAGAAATAAACAACAAAATAAGCATAGCAGTATATAAAACACATAAACTAAGGCACATAAACTAAAATAAGTTAGTTAGATCAGGTGTCAAATGCCAACGAAAACAAATTAGTTTTAAGAGCTGATTTAAATGAAAACACGAAAAAGGCCTTTCTAATGGGCAGCGGCAAATCATTCCAAAATCTAGGACTCACCACAGCGAAAGCACGATCCCCTCTAAGCTTAAGCTTTGCTTTTGACCTGACCTGAGAGAACGAGTGGGCTTATAGTGGTGGATCAGCTCAGAGATATAAGGTGGGGCAAGACTATTTAGAGATTTAAAAACAAATAAAAGAATCTTAAAATGTATCCTAAAATTCACTGGCAACCAATGAAGTGAAGCTAACACAGGGGAAATGTGGTCATATTTGCGAGTACCAGTTAACAGTCGTGCTGCAGCATTTTGCACCATTTGCAAAGGTGCAATAGCTGACCTCCTACTCCAGTGCATTACAGTAATCTGCGCATCGATGGATTTGCTCTTCAGTGTTTGGACTCTCAGTAGTGATTATTAACCGACACTGAACTGAGCTAAACTGAACTGAACTTAATCTCTGAAAACTGAACTGACATTGTTTCAATTCACTATAATATTCCATGTGAAGCTGCTTTGACACAATCTACATTGTATAAGCGCTATACAAATAAAGATGAATTGAATTGAATTGAATTAATCTAACCCAGTCACAAAAGAATGGATTACTATCTTAAACTGTTGTTTTGGTAAATATTGGGGTATATATTGCTTTATTTTGCTAGTTGTCTTAATTGAAAATAGCTAGATTTAACTACCGTTCTAATCTGATTGTCAATTTTAAAATTTGAGTCAAATTTCACCCCTAAGTTTGTGACTGAAGGCTTAATATGCTGAGCTAACAAACCCAAACTGACCAGAGGAGTCCCAACAGTACCTTCAAAAACCATTACTTCTGTTTTGTTTTGATTAAAACTTAAAAAATTAAGCAGTACATATTGCAAAAAACAAATGAAATACTAATTTCGTACCTTTTCTTACCTCAATACAAAGTCATAAATGCATTTTATTTAGTAAAAACATAAAAAGAATGCACATTAAATATGTCAATTAATGGGCCGCCTTTAATTTATGCTTCTATCAATAAAGAGAGATGAGACGTTTACATGAGTTTATTACAGTAATGGGAATCTAATGAGAAACATCGTTAAATATAATTACAAACAAAGCCTAAAGTAAAACGTCCACACTCATTACAGAGATGAGAAACGGCCTCGATTGTCATGCAAATAATAGTTATCATATCAAACCTTTAATAGTCTTAAAATAGCTTTCCTCATGCATGATGTATATTATTATTATTTTTTTGTGTGCTTCAGAACATGTGAGTTATCCTTTAGCAGAAAGCTTGAGGATCAAGTACAAAAGGTGCGCGGGAGAGAGAAAGAGAAGAACACAGTGTTCTGGCTAAAGGTGAAGCGTCTGTCTGTTAATTAAAACGTGTTGCCGTCCATCACGCTGTTGTTATCAGCGCTGAAGCTCTCCTCAAAAAATCTGATTTCCTCCTTTAATTAATTCTATTTATTCAGCTCCTGAAGTTTCCCTGAATAGCTCAAGGACTCTTGCGGTGAGGAGAGGAGAGAGTGAGAGAGAGCAAACAATTGATGATACGCTGAGAGAAGAAAATGTGTCTAGACCATATTACAACTAATTAACCAGTTTGCCTAACAACAAAGCTGGGGATCCTCAACTGCAGTAAACAAAATGGTCAACAAGCTGTTTCAGTGGATTATTGCATTGATCTGCAGCTTTGTCGATCATAATGGAGGCGTTTTCATGTTCTCTTGAGTGGAGATTGTGTAGCGATTTATTGATTTATTTATTCATTCATTCGTTTTTTTTTTTTGGCTTAGTCCTTTTATTAATCTGGGGTTGCCACAGCAGAATGAACCGCCAACTTATCCAGCATATGTATTATGCAACGTCCTTACACTCATTCAAACACTACGGACAATTTTTTAGCTTACCCAATTCACCTATAGCGCATGTCCGGAGCACCCGGAGGAAACCCACATGAACACAGGGAGAACATGCAAACTCCACATAGAAATGCCAACTGACCCAGCCGAGGCTCGAACCAGCGACCTTCTTGCTGTAAGGCGATCGTGCTACCCACTGCGCCACCGTGACGCCCCTGATTTATTTATTTGCATTAATAATTATTAGGCACTTTTATTAAGCTTTGTTTCTGAATACTATATTATTAAGTGTGGTCATTTTACTGCAAGTTTGCTCATCATTCTTATAAACATGCATAAAATCAATGACATGCTCGAAGAAAATAAAAACATGTTTAGACCATCATACGAGTCAAAATAGGAAATAATTAAAGGGATCATTCACAGAAAAATTGGAATTCTGTCATTATTTACTCGCCCTTCCCCATAAGATATTCTGAAGAATGTTGGACACCAGTAGCCATCGACCTCCATTATATTTTTTTCCTACTATGCATGTTAATGGCTACTGGTGTTCAGCTAGTGTTGGGTTATTCTGCTAAATATATTTGTATAATGAAGCAAATACAAATACATATTTATACAGAACTGTTGAATTCATTTCAGTATTTATTTTTTAATATATTTTTGTATTATTACATTATTTAAGCAAGTATATTATAAGTAGTGTTGTCCTAGTTACTGAAAAATAGTAACTAGTTACAGTGGTTACTTCATTCAAAAAGAAACTCAATTTCTTTATTGATTACTTTCACCAAGAAGTAATGCATGTTAAAAGTAATTTTTGAGTTACTTTTCCAAAGAACATTTTTAATGCTCTCATTAAATTATTTTACTCTTATTTAATAACTCTTATTAATGCCCCTATAACATCACTTCAGTGCTGCATTGAGACTACACTGCCGTTCAACTTTACAGTTTTAATTAAAATGCATTCTCATAACTGATGCACAAGACAGACATAAATAAAAAGTAATTTTTAAATAAAAAATATCACAAGGTGATAAACCAGCTGAATAATATATTCAGAAACAAAGAAGCAAAAACTAAAGTTACTTCAGCATCATAAAAGTTGTTGTATTTAACCCTTAAACATGTTCCTTCACAGCTTGAGTATGAAAACTAGCAACAATATACAATAAACACAAAACCTTTATGAAATAAATAAATGAAGATAATCTGAATTATCATTCAGAATCAATTTGGCTAAATTCAACATAAAAAAAACTGCTATTATAGACAACCATAAACTTTATGCATTTTAAACAAAACAAAAACATAACAGCTGCTCAAAAATGAAATCTATGAGCAATTTTCAAACTAACAACAAATAAAATGTGGTATATCAGCATCTTGTGGAAAGTAAGCTGTGTATATTCAAAGTGCAAATATCTGCTGTTGTATGGTGCTGCGTTCACACCAGACGCGGAAGAAGCGTCAAGCGTGAGTGATTTACATGTTAAGTCAATGCAAATACGCGAATAGACATCCTGGCGCAATATGTGCGAATATGGTGGAGCGCATGATGCAATTCGTGCGAATGAAGCTGCTCGAGTTGAGCGTTTTGCTAGATTGATGCGCTTAATGCGTGTTTTACACGAATCGCTCAAATTGGAAAATCTGAACTTCAGCGGACATTCGTGCCTGTTGTTGGTGTCCCAGGGGGAAATCCTCCTGTCGACATCGGACAACAGTTCATCAAACTGGGCTTGGCTCAGTTGGAAGCACCGCTGAAAGCTTCTATCACCCAGGTTAAGTTTCTGGTGGAGTTAATGAGCTCACAGAGCTGGGTGCACCTCTCAAAGGATCTAGTGGCTCCAAATGGATCGACACTGTTTTTCAGCCTTCATAAAGTACATAAAGTACAGTCATTTTCTCAATCAAATCCATGTTAGCCATTTAGCAATGAAGCTAGAGTCACTGGGCAGACAGAAGCCCTGCCCATGATGTGAATCCGCGTCTATTGCTCAGTGAATTAGACGGCCGAAAGAAGCGGATTAGAAGCGAATGAAGCGAGTAAACTCAAAATGTTCATGCGTCTATTTACGTGTGAAAATCGCAATTTATCCACGCATATCACATCTGCTGAGAACACAGCATAACAGCTATAAAAATATGTAAAACAATAAAAAAAAAATCAACTCCATTTTTCTGCTGCAATACAACACTATACATTTAAATAACGTGTTCTGAAATATAACAGAAATGTGTCACTGTGTCTGCTAAACTAATCAATTCTGTTACACAGTTAACAAATGTGTGCTTATTTATTTGAAACAACAAACATAGTAGCATCAGTTATAGTAGTTAATAACAGTGACGTTAATACTCTCTCTGTCTCTCTTGCGCGCACACTTGGCTTCTCTTACGCACGCTTAGTCTCTCTGCTTTTGCTTGACTTTTGTCCAGTCATGACGTGTCTTCATTTACGGTGGTTGGTTGGCATCCACCAATCGCACAATGCTTCGCCGATGTAAACAGGTAGATGTAGGCTAGACTGCAGCCAAAATTAATTAATTTACCAAGTAACGGACAAACGTATCATATTGTAACGGTAATGGAGTTAATATATTTTAAACGTAATGCGTTACAGTATTCGTTACTGTCAAAAGTAATGCCGTTACAGTAATTTATACATTTTTATAAGCAATAAAAACAATAAGTAATTGTAATTAATTTACCGTAAAATGAAAAGTAATCCAAAAGTAATCCATTACTTGACTTTTTCAGTGCAAAAGTAACTTAGTTACTTTATAGTTCCTCACACCTTTATTTTGTGTTTAACAAAAAACAAAGAAACTCCAAAAAAATTTGGAACTACTTGGGTTGAGTAAATGGTGAATTAAGGTTTTTTTTTCTAGTAATAAATAAATAAGAATACTTGAAATCTTAATTTTTTTTTCTTGATTTGTGTTTACGACAATTATGACTAAAAGCTATTCCATCACATGGTGTGTGTGGTGGCAGTTGTAGCTGTTTCATCACACCCGCCCAAGCAAACGAGTGACGCGCAACACAGAGGCAGCCCTGTTTGCCAGGTGTGTGCAAAGCACTTTATGTGCGGTTCAAATCCAATCCTGCCTCCAATCTTCAGTGCTAAACTCACCCTCACGCTCCATCATAACATCACAACTCACGAGACAACTTTTCACCTTGACGAGAAATGTCATAGCGATTTAGTCTCACGAGAACTCGTCACACCCCTATTAGTTACATTAACAAAGTAGTTCATGACATTGATGTCCATTTCCGCTTCCAGTTCCAGTTGATTATAAGTTTCTCCTGCTGCTTTGAGATCCAGCAAATCCCCGTTTGACCCAGATCAGATCTAGTTAATGACAAAGTGGCTGGTGATGATCAGAGGGCCGCACTTGAAAACAGACGTACAGATCTCAGCAGGGTGCAGGAGCCCAACAGGAACGCGGCAAATCACGCTTTTCTACTCACAGAGGTGAAAATCCTCTTACTCGTGCTAAGCTGAAAACTAGCAACCAGAATTAAAGCAAGACGCGCTGAATGGCTTTAAGAGCACAGCGAGGGTTTACAGTCATCGCAGGCTTAAAAGGCAACAGCTTGAAAACAGCGATGCAAAAATGAGCTGCTAATTTGTTTAGTGTTAAATAACTGGTAGCAAGAGTCTGTGAGAAATGCAAGATTTTCTCTCAAACTTGAAGTCATTAAAGCCCTAGATCTGTTTACGCTAGTGTTTTTCTTTTAAAATGCATGTTAAGTTATGTTTACGCCTAGCATCCACACCACTCTGACAACTTCAATCCATGAAAAACAGAGCAGTTTGAAATTGCTAAAGACTTTGTTTTAGTTTAAAAACACAGATGTTGTTTTTTTAGTATACACAGTCTAAAACAGACTTTTAAAAATGGAGGCTTGGCTACCCAGAATCACTCTCTAATATGGACTATTGCATGTAATAAAAATAAAAAAATATTTATTTATCAGACTTTTATGACAGTTAAACAGATTAAGAGTAAAAGAGAAAATAACAGTACAAATAGAATAAATAAATAAATAAAATAATGATAATAAAAGAAAAAAGAAAAAACTAAGAGACAGAAAAGGGAAAAGATTTTAAAGGTGCTGTATGTAATTTTTTGACTCTTCTAAGGCATAAAAATACCATAATATGTCTGCTGATATTTAAGAAACATGCCAAGTGAGCATTCTTGTTTGTCTGAAAAACAATTCCGAAGACAGTTATTCTGCTTTGAAAATGAAAGAAAACCTTTGGTGTCATGCATAAAAAAAAAAAAAAAGGGGGGGGGGGGGGGGGGGGGGGGGGGGGGTTTGGGAGGTTGGGTTGGGTCACTTGGTGATTTCCAAAAAATCTCATATATTTTATTAGACTATTAAAATTACCATATTTTATCCATAAGCTTTAAGATTTTATCCTTTAAGCATGCGCGACGTCGTAAGTTGTATGGCGAGTGTTAACACATTAATCAGATATGGGTCACAATTAAAATAATGTGTAAACAGACAGGCAAAAAAAATCAGATATAGGCAACAAATCAGAATTGGGCATCAAGACCTGACAGTGTAAACGAGGCCAAAGTGTGTGTCTGCGACCGAAATGTGACCTCCGGTGACAGTAACAGTCTCCGAAATGAGACGGAGATTCAGAGTTCCACATGAGGTGGTTATTAATTAGCAAATAATATAATTATTACGAATGTAAACATTATGTGAGCAGGTTACATTGTAACCCCATGTCCCAACAACACGCTACAAGAGGAGATACGCAGTAATAAGCAATTTGGCTGTTTGCACTAGACGCAACCAAAGAGCTTAGAATGACCAAGAGGCGACACTCAATAGAACGTTCCATTGCAACAGCAGCGCCCAGCAACAGCCCTGCTATTCCGCCATTTTTGAGTGAAAGCGATCGGCCTTCCATTGGATCTCATTGCTGTCACGATGGCAAGCAGCTGCTTTGTTTTTTATTTAATCATTTAATTAGCGCATTTAAGCTGAGGTACAACCTGAAAGACGACAATACAACACTTACTATGACAATCCTCAGCACTTTTAATAGTTTATTTTACAGACTTATAATATGCTGTTGTTCCATTGGAATTTTCATTCCAAAATGGCTGCCGCGTGACACTAGCGGCATCTAGTGGCTGCTTCCCAAACAACAACAAAGTGTCGCCTCTTGGTCATTCTAAGATCTTTAACGCAACTTAGCCATTCAGAAGCACAGAATAGTGCACTAACTGCACTTCAATGATATGGTAAGGTTTATGATCTAGTTAATACATATTAAACCTCTTTAACATTAATAAATGTAGATGCTGTCTCGCATAGTTTTGTTGTCTTGCACTGAGTGACAGTTCTAAAGTTTAATTTCAAATGGTTTATTTTATTTTCAGGATCTGAGGTGAACTATCTGCTGCTGCTTTCAGTAGTATGGCAATAAATGTCACGTAGAATGACATTCAAACTCACATTATTAGCATTTAACACTGAATAAAGCACATGAGGTTTACATGAGGTAAACATTGTCAGTTTATCCTTTTGTTCAGCTACAAGAAACAGAAGCCATTTCTAAAACAAAGTTCAGGTTTTGGTTAGGACAAAAACTCCTTTTAACATGGAGAATATTCCTTCTATCCCATGACATTGCTTTTATTTACAACTCGACTTAAATCAGCCTTTAGGCTTGATAGTCAGACTTGCTCCTGTTGGTGTCGTCTATCTGGCAACCTGCACTTGCGTGTGTTTTGAACCAGACGTGCAATACCTAGTTCAACCACTGGGTGTCAAACTTACATACTGCACCTTTAAAGTGAATAGGCTAAGCATCTTCTTCAAACTTTTTTTACTTCAACAAAAGTATGCTTGTGCCATTTCAGCACTTGTACTCACTGCATGTCATTCTGTGATTTGTCAAGCCCCTGTAGTATGACCACCAATATATGCCACTGGTAGACGCCAAGTATTAAAGCCATCAAGATATGCGCATGTCAAATGAGCTGGCGTGGTCATGAATCATGTGTTTTAGTTTGTACCATGTGGATGGAAATCATTTTTGCTGTAAATGCAGTAAAACGGCAGTCTGGAGGAGAATTTTTCAGTCTAAAATGCTGTTTTAAACACTCTAGGGTAAACGCAGCGTTACATTTAAAATTGCATCCACACTTTAAAGAAAATAGATCAATAACATTTAGACACAGTCTTCAAAACTTTCATCCATCATTTTGTTTTTCTCATATATACCAAGTGTTTTGACAATTCAGAGTCACCATACAAGTGAAAGCCAAAGTCTACAATGGCTTAATCCACTTCATCTTGCAACTTTATGACAAACAAACAGTGAACTATAAAGTCATGTGTAAATATGTGGCAGATGAACCATAGCCTGTCTGGTGTGTGTGTGTGTTTGTTGTGCGTGTTTGTGAGTGTGTCCAAACTTCTGACATACTGTCAGTCTCTGTTCAGGATCAATAGACACAATATATTGTCTTTCTTGTTTTTTTTTTTTTTTAAAGAAGAAGAAGAAGAAGAAGTGAGGAGAGAGGGGAACAAAAGCATCCCTGCGTGAAGACTCCTTTTTGTATCATTTTGCAACATTTTTTCACAACGGATGTATATTACACATCTCACTTGGTCTGAAATGTTTATCGAATACAAAATAAGCTTATGAAAATTTCAGACTCAGTTAGGGTTGGGCCGATAGACGATGCTATCGTCCATCGCGGATGGCCAATAAACTTCACGATGCTGAGCCGGCATCGCGATCCATCGCCCCGCCCCACATTTATATTGATATATAACTTATTATTTGCATGTCATCTTAATAGCAATAACGGTCTTTTCATGAGCTGTGTTATAATTTACTTATAGCTGCCGTTTGCACGGCTGACAGCATCGTGAGGATTAAATACATTGTGAGGATTATACAGGACCTCTCGCGCTTAAAATGTGTAGATTCAGTGGCAAACGCTGTTACCTGCAAACCCCGTCCCACAGACTTTACAGTGAATGGCTTTAGTTATTTTCATAGCGGACTTGAAGCCACTGGAAGTCTTTTATCCACTCTTGGAAAAGTGCAAATGGTGGATTAACATTCAGCACATGATCACTAATAAGATGTGCCATTATTAGTAACGTTAGGGTTTCTAAAACTAAATCTGTCAGTGTTATTTTCATTCTCTCTTCTTCAGCGCTTCACATTTTCGTGGTTGTAGCTTCTGTCATCTGAAGGCAGAAGGCATTGACTGAGTGATTGACAGCTGATATTAACCAATCCATTCGCATTCAGTTCTAGCGCAGTGGGCCAATAAGAAGAGCACAAAGGCCGGGCAAGCATTCCGGGCTTTTTTTACTTCAGCAAGTTCACAATCGCATAACAACTGTTTTAATCTGTTCCTGAGCGCTGCGTTTGGCGTCTTTAAGTGCAAAGATGCATCCTGCATAAATGTCTCCTAAATCCGCGCACGCGGTGAGGATTTTGCAGTGAAAACCGGTCGCACGGCAACAATTTATGCACTAGCACAAATGCTTTCAAATATATATTTTAGGTCGCATAAAATTTCGGGCGCATACGCCGAAACGGTCGAGCTCTAGCATCATTACTTGTTATTATTCCCTCATAATAATAGTAATAAAATAAGGAAGTTATCATTAATCACAATACAAATTACAGTGAACTTCAAACGAACTCTCGTCTGGTCTCCGCCACCAGCTGTGGGGAAAAAGCCATTATAAGGACACAGATCACTCCGCTTATTCATGCCAGAGTCCCGCGGAAAAAAAGTGATTGACAGGTGGTAATTTGTGTATAACTTTATTTATTTATGGTTTGGTTATGGGTAAAGCAATGACCATGTGGGTCAGGTAGTGAAAACGATAGGCTACAATTATTAAATTCGTTATGAATTAATTGATATTTAACAACAACCACCCCCACCCCGCCTACGATGACGATACCATCGTCCATCGCCGATGTTCACATTAGACATTGTACGATGCCAAATTGGTCAACATCGCCCAACCCTAGACTCAGTGTGCAAAGACCTTGAGTGCTAACTGTTCATGTAAGATTGGCGAGTTTTTAAATCTCACAGTAATAAATAGATATTATTATTAATTCAGAAAACAGTATCAGACCTGTTTAAAATACCTTTAGCTATTATTATATATAGACATTACTTTCACGAGCATATAGCAACTCAAGTTGTAGACAAAGAGGTTGATTTGTAGTGGGAGTCCAAAATAAAAACCCAGTGTGAAGATTTGTGATGCTCAAATCATGGCTGGAAAGATGGCAGTGATCAATTTTAGTGTCAGATTCTCATTTCAGCTTGAAGGCATATGATAAAACCGACAGCATTATTAATTGTGAATAATTGCTTTAGAGGACTTGAAATTGGCAATTATGCTACAGGGCATTACATTTGTGACACATGCATGAAGTATCTGACCAATCAAAACCCACTTGCTTAGCTGGCCAATTAGAGCACTCTGGGCTTTTTGGATGGATAGAGCTTTGTTGAAACTTGAACACAATGATAATAATGTGTTTTTTGAGCATTAAAGCGTGCTAATCTATTATATTCTTTTATTATTTTACTCTAGCTATCTGTTAAAGATTTAAAGATTGTTTAATTGATAATTAACCCTTGTGTATTTTCCAATTGACTACCTTTTCGTTATGTTGGTGGTCGTTTTTGCCCCTCTGACTTCCATTATAACCACATTTTTTGATTGCAAAACCATGACAATAATCATGCATTCTTGATTGTTGGTGGTTTTCCCTGTTAGGAGGAGGTCAAATGTGTAATTTTTACTCTTGATCATCAGTTGGCAGCATTAACCCTTTAGATAGGCCTGTGCAAACAAGTTTCTGGCTTTTATATTAAGTTCTAAGAAGTAATAGATTATAGTAGGGATGTTCCGATCAAGTTTTTTTGCCCTCAATCCGAGTCTGAGCTATTTGCTTGTGTATTACTCAAATGTAGGCCTGTCACGATATCTATTTTTTGTTGTGAGATATATTGCACCAAAATATATTGCGATAAACGATATTATTGTCATTTTTAAGACCATTTTATGCCACTCATTATATAATGCCAGAATGACAATATAATATCCCAATGCAAGTACACTCGTTCAAAAAACACACAATATTTTATTTTCTTAAGAATATTTAATTTAATTATAGTCATTTTAACAATTCAATAATTAGGCATTGAAATCAGAATGTGAAAACGCATATCCTAAATGAATAATAATTAGTGTTAACAAAAAAGTGCAAGGTGAAAAGTAATATATCTGCTACCAGATCTATTTTCAGTTGTCAGACATACACATGAAAATATACTATAGTAATTTATAGTAAATACTATAGTGTTTTTAACCATACTGACACCTCCAGTAGAGGTAGAGATGTTGCACAATCAGCTAAAATGTTGCTAGAATTGTTTTTATGTATGGGCGATATTTATTGCATCACTAAAAATAATTGAATTGATATCCATGTGTTGTGCGATAAGTCGATATATTGATTATTGTGACAGGCCTATTCAAATGTACTAATATTTTGTTATGTTTGTGGCTGTTTTTGCCCCATTGACTTCCATTATAACCACATGTTTTGATTGCAAAGCCATGACAATAATCATGCTTTCTTGATTTGATTTTGAGTATCTACCGATACCGAACCGATACTTCTATAATACAGTTAAAGTCAGAATTATTAGCCCCCCTGAATTATTAGACCCCCTGTTTATTTTTTTCCCTCATTTTTAGTTTAACGGAGATAATTTTTCAGCACATTTCTAATCATAATAGTTTAATATAACTCATTTCTAATAACTGATTTTTTTTTATCTTTGTCATGATGACAGTAAATAATATTTTACTAGATATTTATCAAGAAACTTCTATAAAGCTTAAAGTGACATTTAAAGGCTTAACTAGGTTAATAGGTTAACTAGGCAGGTTAGAGTAATTAGGCAAGTTATTTTATAACGATGGTTTGTTCTGTATACAGTCGAAAAAAAAAAATAGCTTAAAGGTGCTAATAATTTTGACCGTAAAATGGTTCATAAAAAATTAGAAACTGCTTTAATTCTAGCCGAAATAAAACAAATAAGACTTTCTCCAGAAGAAAAAATATTATCAGACATACTATAAAAATTTCCTTGCTAAACATCATTTGGGAAATATTAAAAAAAGGAAAAAAAATTTAAAGGGGGGCTAATAATTCTGACTTTAACTTTGCATAAAAAAGACAGCAGACATGCTCATGCTTTCCGCTTCAAGATGCTTTCATGTTCTACTTTACTGGTGTTGAAGCCTCTACCATAAAATGCACCCCCTCTGAAATGTGCATCTATTAACTGAAAATGCTAAAAATATATATAATAATAGATTTATGACACTAATGAGAGTGACTGAGGTGAGTTTCATGAATGAAACCCTTCCTTTACTGAAATATATAAATAAATAGATTGACTTTAAATACAATACTGATGAGATTAAGTAAATTGTTTAATGTGTGGTTTAGTTTAAAACAGCAACAACAATTTTATGTGTTCCATGTGCCTAAATGTCTGTTTAAACTGTTTAGGCTACACTACAATCAATATTATTATTTTACAATTATTTGTAAACCTAATGCGTTTTAAAATGTGTTTGACTTCTTGTCATTGCTTTATCCATCAAAATAATGATCCTTTTACGTTTTAATCAATTATGGTCTTTGATTTTTTTGAAACGTAGACTGAGAATGTTAATGAAAGTCTAGGGGTGCATTTTGCAGCAGGAGTGTGTTTCTCGGCACAACAATAGCATCTCTGCAACAAAGTGATGTAATGTCGCACACGTTGCTGTATCTGTGTGAAGTCAAGAAAGAGGTCTAACTCTGTGCCACCGCATAACTATAGATGTGTTAATAATAATAAGAATATACAGTTGAAGTCAGTTATTAGCCCCCCACCCCCCTGTTTGTTTTTCCCCCAATTTCTGTTTAATGGAGAGATTTTTTCAACACATTTCTAAACAATAGTTTTAATAACTCATTTCTAATAACTGATTTCTTTTATCTTTGCCATGATGATACATAATATTTTACTAGATATTTTTCAAGACACTTCTATACAGCTTAAAGTGACATTTAAAGGCTTAACTGGGTTAATTAGGTTAACTAGGCAGGTTAGGGTAATTAGGCAAGTTATTGTATAATGATGGTTTGTTCTGTAGACTATTAAAAAAAAGAGCTTAAAGAGGCTAATAATATTGACCTTAAAATGGATTTAAAAAAAATAAAAAACTGATTTTATTCTAGCAGAAATAAAACAAATAAGACTTTTTCCAGAAGAAAAAATATTATATGAATTACTATGAAAATTTCCTTGCTTTGTTAAACATTATTTGCGAAATATTAAAAAAAAAAAAAAAAATCAAAGGGGGCTACTTCAACTGTATAAAAAATGAAGTTTGATGGCCACCTGGCCATCGGGAAGAAGGCGGAAAACTGACAAACTTTTAAATGATTTAATAAGGAAAAAATAAAACAAACACACTGAAACCAAAAGCAAAACATAAATCGTCCTGGCCTGGTCATATCTCATCTAGCACTGGCGTCTCATTTGCCACAACATATATATACATAGATATTTGAGTCCTGATCAGGATGTAACGTCTGATTCCGGTCGATTCTAAAACCACGTGATCGGGCTCGATTTTCTATCACGTGATCGAATCTGGACATCCCTAGATTATAATGTGTGTGCATAAATACACTTACTATGTTTACTATGTTCTGAGAGCAGAGGGCCTTATTTTGATTTTCTCAGACATATAAAGGCCCAATTCCAATTCTAGTTTTGTACCCCTACCCCTTGCCCTTCCCCTTGGCCCTTAAAACTGGGCTTCAAAATTTACCCCAAAGAAATGGGACCGCACTACAAGACCACCACACGTCATCATATGTCATTGCCATCTCTTGCTTCATATGAGATCAGACAAGCGCGACTGCTGTAGTGATTCCAGTTGTGTTATTTTTTGGTATTTATCTTCAGGAAATCACTGTAGGTATATATTATGTTATCATAATAATCTAATGTGGCAATAAGATCGTAACTGTACTGCGCATTTACACCGTGGCCATATTCATGTATGTAAACACACCAAAAACAACATTAACAATATAGCAGACACTGTAAAAAGCTCATTCCCAGCCACTAGACTTTTCTGACAGGGTATTCGAGTGTCATTGAGTGTCAGAATGTTGTGGGACTGCTGTACAGGAGTTATGATTACGGATTATAGTTAGCAAAATTTTGCGTTTTTTATTTTAGTGTTTTTTTAAAGCATGATGGTAAGACACGAACTCATATTAAAACGTTTTTGTTTGTTGCAAAAATTCATAATAATGACAAAAAAATACTAATTTGTGGATCTCCTTACTTCCGGGTGCAGCTATCCTGCCGTTGTGGCTAGTGTATTCTGGAAAATTTTCTTACTCCTTAGTTTCGCATGTGGTCCTGAATAATCTCAGTTCAAAGGGGTATCTACCCCTTCCCCTTAGCTCTACGCCTTCAATCTAAAGAGAATTGGGACACCCCTACCCCTTCACAGGAATGCGCAAAACGAGGGGTAAGGGGAAGGGCTAAGGCGTAGAATTGGGATTGGGCCTTCCTATTTTTACTATGTTCTGAGAGCTGAGGGCCTAATTTCGATTTTCTCAGACATATAAAATGTACAAAGGTTTCTCCTACACTTTCTCTCTCACACACACTATACTCCATATAAAAGCCATTAACTTCACAATCACAAATTTGACCTCTTCTCTACAGGGAAAACCACCAACAATCAGCCACAAACACAACTGGGTAGTCAATTTACCCAGAGTTTATTGTTGAGTTTTTGAAAAACAAAGCATTTTCCCAAAATCAAAGTAAGATTCGTCACCAAAAATCATTCCATTTGCTAAAACACAGAGCAATTTATGGCCAAATCAAGCCTCAAAAATCACGGCAGAGTGAATGAACACATCCACAACAGAACACGAGAGGGTAAAGAAACCAAAATATGATTGTCAAGAATAAAAAGTGCCTTATATTGAAACTTTATTCCTGCTTAATCACTGTCAATCAAGCAAGATCTGACACAATCATGTCTACTGTGTGATAGATCTGTGTGTGTGTTTACCGGGCATGTGCACCATGCGGCAGTTGCAGTTTTCCACCAGATATCGCGTCTCGCAGTCGATGCGGCAGGCGGTGATACTGTATGTGTTGAAGAAATCAGAGTCTATTGCCGTAGCCTTACAGTCACCCCATGGAGGAGGAAGATACGTCAGCTGCAAGACAGACAGACAGACAGACAGACAGACAGACAGACAGAAACACAATAGTGAATTATTCATAACAGGAATGTGTGAAGCTTTCAGTCTCATGCAAAACAAACAAAAAACAAACCGCTTTATTATGCTGCTTGAAGTTGAAACTATCATTACTTTAACTGTCCTGCAAATTGTTAGCACTGTAGTTGTTTATTATAGCAGCTAATGAGTTTGCACAATCAGAGAAAACTGCTAATTTTGCACAGTGTTGGCATTATCGAGTTCTCAAACTGATGCATTATTTAGGTTTGTAGTTTGGAATTTGTCTTTAAAGGCTGCATGATGTTGTTGCCTGCATTATGGAGCAGCTTTGTATGCGGCTTAAGATTGTGTCTAGGTAGGCTGCTTACTGTACTATGTGTTTTGGACCACTTCGTAATCCCTGGAGACACTTCACTATCAGCTTAAGGAATGTGCGCAGCATAAATAAATGCATATGCAAATGCATGTGCTAAAAATGCAATGGGAACTCTAAACAACAACAAAAAAATCTTTGCATTACGTCTCTGCATATGGATTCATTATTATACGTAAACATCCTACAAAAGCCACAGAAACCATAAGAGAATTTTTTAAAGTTCAAAACAACAGCTCTATACCGCCAACATCTGACATGTTGACTGTACTCTGAAACCTGCCAACAGAGGCAGGACTGGAAGGTGTTATAGGGCAGTCTTCAATGCGAACGCTCTTCTAAAAGACATGCTGCATCATTACGCTCCACAGACACCTTGTTTTTTTTGCATCCACTCAATCCCAGAATCCACTGCAACCAGCAAAAAGTAAAAATAGCTAAGCCTAATTTAAATTTGAAAGTTTTACTCAATAATTACTCAATGATTGCCTTGTTATCTTAGCAATATGCTAACATAAATGCAGGATAACTCCAGCTGCTTTTAACGTCTCAATAATATAGGGTTAACTAAATTATCAGTGGCTTAAAGGAATAGTTCACCCACAATGAATACACTAGTCCTGTCTTGTCTCGTATGTTGTGCTCGGCTCAAGTTTTCTCGAGTCGAACACTCATATCTCCTGTCATTGTATGTCTTCATCTTTGTATGAGCGCCATCTTGGCCATGTTCAGGCCGAGCATGCTCAAGATGCGTACTCTCGTTCTGGTGTTTGCTTTGTCTGTGGTAAGTTGTTTTATTTTCAGCGCCTCAGTCTAGTTGGTTTCAGTTGGCGCTGGGATGGAACATGCACGTCTCATATGTGAGTGCATGGCGAGTGTTATCATTTATTGTGAGATTGTATCTTGCTTTCTGTTTGTGTTGGTGTTGTTTAAGCACGTGGCTTCATGTTTACATTGTGGCTGTGTGCTTTAGTGTTGTGTTTCAAACACAATGTGAACACGCGTTATAATGAGTTCTCTCATTGGCTGCGTGTTCTAGTGCAGTTTTACGTAAACACATGGCTTCTGTTATCTCTGTGTCATGTTCTCTCTGGTTTATTGTCAAGTTCCACCTACCTTGTTAACCCATTATTAGTTAATTCTGTTCATCTGTCTGTTAATTATTTCTCCTTTATAGCTCCCTCTTGTCTGCTGTCCTGTCCAAGTTTGTTTTTGTCTTTTGTTAATGTTTTCCCCCTCGGGTTTTTTTTTTTTTTTAATGCTTTTTGTTTTATTTTATAATTAATAAACCCCATGTTTTTGTCCCTGCAATTGAGTCCTAATCCATCCCCAACCTTAATCATGACATATTTGGTGTGCTGGAAGATGGCTCCAAGCTCGAAAAGACACCCTTAGGGCCGGTTCACACAAAATGCATTTTTCCTCTTTCAACTCACTACTTTTCTTTTGTTTTTTCAATGTAAACTTGCTTGATAAATGTGTGTTGGATATGCTTTTTTTTGAAGCACCGCACATGTGAGAGCTGTGTTTTTTCATACCTGTCAACATTGGGATGTAAAAATAAGGCATGTACCCACCATAATAAGGGATACCCCACCCCCCACCCCCATAAAACAAATCCCCAAATAACTAAATCTGTTCCTCTGGAGCTGTTTCATTGTAAATAAACTGTTAAACGGTCAGTAATATGTTTTATTATTACTATTATTATTATTATTATTATTATTATTATTATTATAATTAGAAAAAATAAATAGTATACATTAGCAGCAAATAAATGTGTATATGTCTGTTCAACACGCACCCAAAACCCAGACAATCGATTCACCTCTAATCGCGTGCACAGAATCCGTTTGGGAAAAAGTGTCTATTTATCACTATAAAGTGCGTCAGCTGACAGTCACACACCACTATATGACTGTTTTGAGGATTGCGTAGGGGGGTGATGGCACCTGTAATAAAAAGGAAAGGGAATCCCAACGTTTTTATATATATATATATATATATATTTATTATTTTTTATTTTTTTTTAAAGTGTTTTCATGCCTAAATAAAACAAAAGCACAGAACAAACTCACATTTAAGAGCAAAGGGTGGCCCCTGGTGGTTCGGCGGTATGGGTTGCTTATAGAGAGAATCGGCTTTTTAATGTTTATTGCCACCCTTCAGAGAAAGACTGAAAATACGGGAAAATAGCATTACGGGATGATAGCGGGATAGAACTGTAAAATACGGTAGAATACCGGGAAAAACGGGAGGGTTGACAGGTAAGGTGTTTTTTTAGATGCCATGCCAAGTTGAAAGAACTTCAACTTTCACGCGCAGCCCATCGCTGTCAAGTCAAAAAGCAATGGTCCAATCAGAAGAGCTCGAAGGTGGAGCAACTGTTGCAAGCTTCAGTTTATCATTGATTGGAGATAATGATTTAAAAGTTATAAACATTTCTGTTACAAAAACACATTAATCCGCTTCATAAGACATGCGTTAACCCCCTGGCTGTATATGGGTTAGTTTGACAACAGATTTATGTAACAATTAGTATGTTCGTTTTAAGGATGTCTATAAGCTAGTGCACTGCAAAACAGTGACATAAACCTGATATAACCACCCAAAGTGGGCGTTACGGTGGTGCATTAGGTAGCGTGACTGCCTCACAGCAAGAAGCTCGCTGGTTCGAGCCTCGGCTGGGTTAGTTGGCATTTCTGTGTGGAGTTTGCATGTTCTCCCAGTGTTGGCGTGGGTTTCCTTCGGGTGCTTCGGTTTCTACCACAGTCCAAAGACATGTGGTAGTATAGGTGAATTGGGTAAGCTAAATTGTCCGTAGTGTATGTGTGTGAAAAAGTGTGTATGGGTGTTTCCCAGTACTGAATTGCAGCTGGAAAGGCAACCGCTGTGTAAAACAAATGATGGATTAGTTGGCGGTTCATTCCGCTGTAACGTACCCCAGATTAATAAAGGGACTAAGCCGAAAAGGAAATGAATGAATGGATGAATGAATGTCACTTCCGCCTAAATAGATTAACGATCTTTTTCAAGTCACCTCATACAAATCTTGACCAATCAAATGCTCTCTAATATCTGACATGTCCCGCCCCCTTTTTTGGCTTTAGATGCACTCAACTGAACTCACTGGCACAACTGTGAGAAATCTAAACACTATTGGTTGTTTTTGTTTAAAGGGGTGGATCTACTCTATGCCCCGCCCTCTCTTCATGTTTCAGTTGAGATTACGTCAAATTTCAAAGCACTTTGTATTGTATTGTATCTAAAAAACAACATTTAGAAGTTGAAATAGGATTGGATTCATTCCAGTTGATGACAGTTATCTCTAGTCCCAAAATGAGCCTTGAAATACGAGTAAAACTGCGTATCTCCACAGGCAATATATGAGTCAGTGAAGTGCACTGGCTTGAGTAAATGCTGCTGTCCATGCTGACACTATTGGATCTGCTCCTGTCTGCACGGCACAATCTGAGCATCGCCTCCATTACTAAATACGCCCGTCAATCCGAGAGCGACAGAGACGGATGCTAATCCTGCAGCATCCAGTGACACTGCATCTGGACACGATGGCCTGATCTTTGTGTAAGAGGAGAATAAATGAGGGGAAATGTTACAGAAATCAATCCACTGCACACGGGAGACATGCTGACCTCCAATTACCAGGAGCAGAGAGCCGTCTGTGCATATCAACCACCCGTCTGTCTGTTAGTCAAGAGTCAGATCTTCTGCCGCTTGTTTATTGATCACATGTTCCATCGCTTTCAATCTCACGCAGAAACAAAGCTGCTGGTTCTTACTTTTCGCAATGTGGGCCTCATGAAAATGAAACATGGGAGGCCTATAAATAAATAACATTTATTCCAGACAGCAGGGTCGACCTCTGTGTCTCTCATTTGAAAATCAAATCATGCTCATGCTTGTCAGAAACCAAATTTCTTCTTCTTGAGTGAATCTCTGCGCACGTCATAGCTCGTCGCAGAAATCAACAAAAAAAGCAGGAAATTATATTTTAAAGGGAGTTAGAATACATGTGTGTCCCTTGAATAGTGAAAACGAAGCCTATTTTCTGGCCTTTCATGACTGTTCTGGACATTTTCATTCATTGCAGTCATTAGCTGTTTTACTATTTGTATTAAAAATGTGCTTAATTTAATGTAATGATGAAAATAATGTAATGATTCCAATACGAACTCAGAAATTGAGTTGTGCTACTTTACAATAATGCACTCAAAACTACCAGTCTTGGGTAAGTTACTTCAAAAAGTGTATTACTAATTACATCATTAAAACTGAATTTAAATTACTATTCTAATTACTATGTCTAAAAAGGTCATTTAAATACTCAATGAAGAATTTAGTTACTTGACTCAATAGTACTTAAAAAAAAGTCTCAAAATAATATATTAAAGTTATAAATATAATATATAAATATAAATTTGAGCCATTTAATTAATGATTTTATAATTAATGATTTGTATCGGAACATGAAATTCAAAGAAATTGCCTTATATTTCATAGCATATATTGTCATCAATATCTTAATTAATTAAGTGGAGTTTTAATTAGTTTAATGCTAATTAGGCTTATTGATTAATTAGCTTAATCTTATAATTAGATTAAATAGTGAGTGGAGTTTGTGTTGAGTTTTTTACTTTTAAATGTTTAAATGATCTTGGCCATGTCTCTGAGTATTGCACACCTTGTGCTTTTTGGCACTCCAATGATGTTGCAGCTCTGAAATATGGCAAAACTGGTAGCAAGTGGCATCTTGGCAGCTCCACGCTTGACTTTTCTCAGTTCATAGTTCAGTTCTCAGTTTATGTTGACTATTTTGAATGAAACACTTGAATGTTCAATGATCACGCTTCAGAAGCTTGGCAATTTTAAGAGTGCTGCATCCCTCTGCAAGATATCTCACTATTTTTGACTTTTCGGAGCCTGTCAAGTCCTTCTTTTGACCCATTTTGCCAAAGGAAAGGAAGTTGCCTAATAATTATGCACACCTGATATAGGGTGTTGATGTCATTAGACCACACCCCTTCTCATTACAGAGATGCACATCACCTAATATGCTTAATTGGTAGTAGGCTTTCGAGGCTATACAGCTTGGAGTAAGACAACATGCATAAAGATGATGATGTGGTCAAAATACTCATTTGCCTAATAATTCTGCACTGCCTGTATCTGTGTGTGTATATATATATATATATATATATATATATATATATATATATATATATATATATATATATATATATATATATATATATATATATATACAGTTGCAATCAGAATTATTCAACCCCGATTTATTAGCCCCCCTGTTTATTTTTTCCCCCAATTTCTGTTTAACGGAGAGAAAAATTTTTCAACACATTTCTAAACATAATAGTTTTAATAACTCATCTCTAATAACTGATTTATTTTATCTTTGCCGTGATGACAGTAAATAATATTTTACTAGATATTTATCAAGACACTTCTATACAGCTTAAAGTGACATTTAAAGGCTTAACTAGGTTAATTAGGTTAACTAGGCAGGTTAGGGTAATTAGGCAAGTTATTGTATAATCTATATAAAAGAAAAAAAAATTCAAAGGGGGTTCAAAAATTCTGATTGCAACTGTATATATATATATATATATATATATATATATATATATATATATATATATATATATATATATATATATATATATATATTTACAGTTTACAGTTGAAGTCAGAATTATTAGCCCCCCTTTGAATTTTTATTTCTTTTTTAAATATTTCCCAAATGATGTTTAACAGAGCAAAGACATTTTCATAGTATGTCTGATAATATTTTTTCTACTGGAGAAAGTCTTATTTGTTTTATTTCGGCTAGAATAAAAGCAGTTTTGAATTTTTTAAAACCCATTTTAAAGTCAATATTATTAGCCCCTTTAAGCTATATTTTTTCAATAGTCTACAGATCAAACCATCGTTATACAATAACTTGCCTAATTACCCTAACCTGCCTAGTTAACCTAATTAACCTAGTTAAGCCTTTAAATGTCACTTTAAGCTGTATAGAAGTGTCTTGAAAAATATCTAGTAAAATATTATTTACTGTCATCATGGCAAAGATAAAAGAAATCAGTTATTAGAGATGAGTTATTAAAACTATTATGTTTAGAAATGTGTTGAAAAAATCTTCTCTCCGTTAAACAGAAATTGGGGAAAAAAAATAAACAGGGGGGCTACAAGCAGCTGTAGGAATCAAAAACAAGTACTAAAACAATAGACCACCACAATCACAGCCCTGTGTATTTGGGACGAGTCCAGCACTGAGAAAATCACAAAGAGAACAATCATTGGGTACCCGCTGTTCTTGGCAGGAGACGAACGTCTGGAAGCCTGGAGCCACTCCGAATCCCAGCTGATCGATGAAAGGTGGTTCATCCTGCGTGTGGATCTGTACTTTGATTCCTGCCTCGAACGTGGTCTCGTCTGCAAGAGAGATAAAGAGACAAGAACACGGGGACACAGACTCAATGCAGGCGTCTCAGAAGAAGAGCTGATAGCAGATAAGACGGCCCGCGCTTTCAGCTTATTTCACACTATCAAACAAGCTCAAGCTGAACCCAGGAGTCTTCTTTTACTAGATCTATATGGTTGTACTTCTAGTATGTGAGCTTTTTGGATTTGGAGATTATTTTTTAGAGTTTAAGTTTAACCACCTCCTACCACACAACAGTGAAAATATGGATTCATCAAAAATTCGTATTTTCACTGTTGTATGGAAGGGGGTGTTATAATGCACGCTCTGAAATCAATCTCCAAATCCAAAAATGCACTTTAATCCACGGAAAAATATAATAATTTGGTAATCTTTAATCAAATCTGACCATTTTCTTCCACATTTGGAGTGGCAGTACTTCTAATAATGCGTTTTCTTAACCACGTTATTCTTAACCACACCCCTCTTACTGTCAGTTTGCTATGAGGGAATGACATGCAAAAATAAAACCCTGCCCCCTACTCAATATTCCATTTTAGTTTGTTGATGTACTTCAAACGATAAGAGGGGCGTGGTTTAGATAATAGAATACAGCCCTATTATTTCCAATTTGTGTTTCATGTGTTCTTCCATCCATTGGAGAGTGAAAGACTACTACAAACATTAGTGCTTCGGCCATTTATTGAAATGAAAGCCACCTTTTTGAGGCCTGAAAAGGCAACTTTTAAATATACAATACTGTTATTTTCTCTGTTGCCACGTGTCAACATACAGGGAGTGCAGAATTATTAGGCAAGTTGTATTTTTGAGGATTAATTTTATTATTGAACAACAACCATGTTCTCAATGAACCCAAAAAATTCATTAATATCAAAGCTGAATATTTTTGGAAGTAGTTTTTAGTTTGTTTTTAGTTTGAGCTATTTTAGGAGGATATCTGTGTGTGCAGGTGACTATTACTGTGCAGAATTATTAGGCAACTTAACAAAAAATAAATATATACCCATTTCAATTATTTATTTTAACCAGTGAAACCAATATAACATCTCAACATTCACAAATATACATTTCTGTATCTACATTTATACAAATCAGTGACCAATATAGCCACCTTTCTTTGCAAGGACACTCAAAAGCCTGCCATCCATGGATTCTGTCAGTGTTTTGATCTGTTCACCATCAACATTGCGTGCAGCAGCAACCACAGCCTCCCAGACACTGTTCAGAGAGGTGTACTGTTTTCCCTCCTTGTAAATCTCACATTTGATGATGGACCACAGGTTCTCTATTGGGTTCAGTCAGGTGAACAAGGAGGCCATGTCAGTAGTTTTTTTTCTTTTAGACCCTTTCTTGCCAGCCACACTGTGGAGTACTTGGACGCGTGTGATGGAGCATTGTCCTGCATGAAAATCATGTTTTTCTTGAAGGATGCAGACTTCTTCCTGTACCACTGCTTGAAGAAGGTGTCTTCCAGAAACTGGCAGTAGGACTGGGAGTTGAGCTTGACTCCATCCTCAACCCGAAAAGGCCCCACAAGCTCATCTTTGATGATACCAGCCCAAACCAGTACTCCACCTCCACCTTGCTGGCGTCTGAGTCGGACTGGAGCTCTCTGCCCTTTACCGATCCAGCCACGGGCTCATCAAGACTCACTCTCATTTCATCAGTCCATAAAACCTTAGAAAAATCAGTCTTGAGATATTTCTTGGCCCAGTCTTGACGTTTCAGCTTGTGTGTCTTGTTCAGTGGTGGTCGTTTTTCAGCCTTTCTTACCTTGGCCATGTCTCTGAGTATTGCACACCTTGTGCTTTTGGGCACTCCAGTGATGTTGCAGCTCTGAAATATGGCAAAACTGGTGGCAAGTGGCATCTTGGCAGCTGCACGCTTGACTTTTCTCAGTTTATGGGAAGTTTATTTTGCGCCTTGGTTTTTGGTTAGGTTTTTTCACACGCTTGCGACCCTGTTGACTATTTTGAATGAAACGCTTGATTGTTCGATGATCACGCTTCAGAAGCTTGGCAATTTTAAGAGTGCTGGATCCCTCTGCAAGATATCTCACTATTTTTGACTTTTCGGAGCCTGTCAAGTCCTTCTTTTGACCCATTTTGCCAAAGGAAAGGAAGTTGCCTAATAATTATGCACACCTGATATAGGGTGTTGATGTCATTAGACCACACCCCTTCTCATTACAGAGATGCACATCACCTAATCTGCTTAATTGGTAGTAGGCTTTCGAGCCTATACAGCTTGGAGTAAGACAACATGCATAAAGAGGATGATGTGGTCAAAATATTCATTTGCCTAATAATTCTGCACTGCCTGTACATGTTTTGTGTTCAGTTTACAAGCATGCATGAGTACATGAAAATCTAAACAATAATCCTGGATAATGAAATATTATGTGCGCATATGTGTCAAGTTATTTACAAAGTGACGGCCAACTACTGGCCTGGCATAGATATTACAGCATTGTTTGGTCAGTTTAGTTGATTCATATGAACAAATTTTGACAACATTGTCGTCTTCATGATAACGCTTAAAAAGGCAAGGTAACTGCAATATTGTGGATGATGCAACAAAAAATGTCAAGATTAACCATTTGGCTCAAGAAAAGACACATTTGCCTGCACACTTTATATCCACATGAACATGTCTGTTCTTTCTAAATGAGAAAAGGCAATATTAACAGAACAAACCAAATTCAAATATGAAAACAAAACAGTTGCAATGATGATTAAAAATATGTATGAACTAGTGTAGTCAAGATTACCAGTTTCAAGGTAATTCATGGTAAATTTTATGACAGTATTATCATTTTTAAATTGTCATTATCATAAATACCGTGATTGATTATCGCAATTTTGAAAACTCACAGTAAATCTTTTAACATCACTAATCGCCAAAGGCTGCAATGTATATACATATTTCAAGAGTTCCCACTTAGATATGCTTAGCGTTTATAGGTTTGGCATGCTTTCCCGGGAGAGAACCCGGAGCTCGGAGATACTTGAGCCTAAGGCTCCCGCCCCGTCAATAAACATATAAGGGGATTTGAGATCAGGTAGGTCTCGACAGCTCCCCCTCAGAAAAGGGAGGAAAAGGAGGAGATGGGGTGGAAGGGGGGTGTTACGTTGCGGACGCACTGCGCTATGCACATAATGATTAAGATGACCGTCTGTAAAAGAGGTCAACCAGAGTCCCCTTTCCTGCTCCCCAAGCACGCACACACACAGGCAAGTTGTTGAAAAGGGGTAACAAATATTTGCAGTATCAGAAGGGAACAAAAGGCCAAAACAACAAACAAAACAAGGTACGCTACCTAATATTAAATTCCTTACCTAAACCAAAAATAAAGCTCTACTGTATAAATCAAACAACAATTCTACCCTCCTTTTAACAGGAGAAAACGTAACAAAAGAAAAAGGGCATTCCCTTTGATCATTCAGCAGTAAATAAGCATTTAGCCACAGCTAACATAGAATACCGTCCTATTACCGTTTTTAACAGAGTATCGCACCATATGACTTTGGAAAAAGGGTTGCAGGCAGGAAATAATCGATCAGCCACCGATAATGCAAGTTACCGTCCTATTACCATATTTAACAGAGTATCTCACCAGATGACTTTGGAAAAAGGGTTTCAGACAGAACAATATCACTGCCACACAGAGAACTTAGAGCGATCTGCTCACACACACAACAGCGAGGGGAAACAGGAAGAGAACTCGATGAGCAGCGGCCAACAGCATGCTTTTATAATTGGCGCCGCCCCTCTCACAGCTGCACCTGATCTCCGCTCATGTGGAGAAAGAGAAAGAAATAGATAATAGAGGATACAACACAGCAACAATACACACCAGCATTGTCAGAATGAAGTTACTCAATATGTAACAGGGGGATTCTTCCAAAACGAAGATAGAGCAGTGGGGAGAAAACGATCCATTTATACTGTAGTAAGCTTGGATCACTCTGATTGGATTGTTACTGATTACAGATGAGCAGCCAGTCGTGCTTAATCATATCACGTACTCTTCTCGAGATTAGTTTATGAAACTTCACTTATATAGACAGTTAATGAATATATAATTACATATACAGTTAAAATATGTTGTATTTCATTTAAAGTGTGTGCTGCACACTATTTAAATGATTGCAAATCAAATAGCAATATCAGTCATCATCACAACTAAATATTTTCATCAAATCGCACAACCTTTTTTGGGTTTTATGAAATAGCTTTATGCAATTTTGTAACAAATGACATAAACATGAATACCTGTGAGGTTATTTTCTAAGTCTGTTTTTTTCTCAAACTATATTTTGAGTAAGAAAATATATATGAAAACACACAAAAAAAACAACGTACATGAAAAAATACTGTCATAAATAAATTATTAAAGCTGTTTGTCACAAAACGGTATTAAGCTGCAAATTGTATTTGTTGTTTGTTCATTTCAGATACAAAACTTAGTGGAATGATTTAAGTGTGTGTTTTCATTTCATTCTGAACATTTTCAGCTCAATTTAACAAAACTGTGATAATAACAGTGATGGAAATAACGGTGCTATAAATAAACGGCGATACTAACAGTGATACAGTGTTTTTACAGTAACAAGTAATCAAATGAATTCCTGTTTCCCCATTACAATGCCGTTACGGACAATGTAAAATGTGCGTTTCTATAATTGAAAACACTGAAGCGGTTTTTATGCTAGCAGCGTCTCACTCAGCCATAGGACCTCTCTTTTTCTGGTGTGTGTGTGTGTGTGTGTGTGTGTGTGTGTGTGTTCGGGCTGGGGCGTGACACATAATCAACCAGTGATAATGATTGGTGTGTCTGTGAACGTGATGTAACTGAGAATGTGATGATTGGCTTAGATAGAGCACATTTCCATCGAGTATTTCCATCGTTACAGTATACAAGTTGTGTGACAGTTTCATAATTTTCATTTGTATAATTCATATACAAAGAGAGTATGGATATGTATTATACAACACAGGCTAATTCTGATAATGTAGTCCCGTGGAAGTTTCTGGAGGCCGCGAATTATGTAGCCGGAGGTACGTATGGCTGCATTTCATTTTTTAAGCGAACGCTACTGGGCGCTATGACGTCGTTCCTTTTGGCGCTTACCAGCTGTCCGCTTACCTCTGTGTGGAGGGCTTTCCCGCTACAACAAGTTTGTCCAGTTAGCTCGTTGTGTACATCGGCAGACTTGAGACGCAGAGAGGAGTTGACCACGACAACGATGACCGGGTTCGAGTCTGGGGAAGAGTGGTTCCAGAAATCAGGTAAGACAAAAACAGAATCCAAAAAATAATAAATGAACGAGTGAACAACAGGGTGAGAATGTGGTAAAAATCAGACGAGGGCTTTTCTTTTTCTGGACGGCTTTTGTAAATTGTTGGTTGGGTTTAGGGGTAAGTAAGTGGGTGGGCGGGTCAATCGGTAAAATTGATTGGGTTTAGGGAAGGAGGAGGGTGGGTCAGTCGATTGGCCGGTCGTCCAGTCAATCATTCAGTCAAACAGTCGGTTGACAGCAGCCTCTCGCGGATTCACGAAAACAAAAAATGCAAAAATACGTACCGCCCGGGACGTATTTCGCGGTCTCCAGAAACGTCCACGGGACTACGTTTTTAGAATGAGCCTGGGTTGGTATTATTATTTGTTTATTTTTGGTACATTTCTTAAGAATAATAATTTATATTTAGACTTGTGAGTTGTGGTCTGTGCAATAAATACTCAAAGTTCTAAACCATTTATTGTGCAATCATACTAATGATAACATTCATAATGATCTGTTGAATTGATTGTTGTCTCTCACATTGTCCCACAACAACATTACAATAGTGTAGATTAGTGTACAAATTTTTAAATTTATTTTATAGTCATTTGAAAAATTCGATTTATTTAAAGTAACACAATAGTTACTTTCCCCTGGTAATTAGTTACTTTTATAATTAAGTAACTCAGTTACTATTTGTGAGAAGTAACTAGTAACTATAACTAATTACTCTTTTAAAGGAACATGCCCAACACCGAATAATAACGATAACCATGACTTTGTAATTGTAGAATTGAAATTTTCATACTATCATTTATAATATTGACTAACCTTCATTTCAACCAGCTCAACATCTAGAATATTTTGACCACGTATCGGAGACTGTAAACACAAATAATCCTCAGTTTTCAAAACACATCTCTATAGACATCTGACTAATCACTTTCAAAGGTGTTCCCACAGATTACAGACACCACCCGTTCAGTTCAAACACTCAAAACCAGTGCGTTATTGTCCAAACGCTGGCTTTCATCCCCAGTTGTCTGGATTCTTTCATTCAGACAGAGTCCTCGACTAATGACTGGTTACAAATGCGGTTTCCAAGCACATCCTCAATGAGGACACAGAGGAGCACACAGACGGCTTTATCACACTTTTCCCCTTTTAAACATCTGCTTAATGATAATTAAAGCACAAACAAAAGAGCATGAGGGAAATCACACAGCCGGCCACAATAAAACTCGCAGATGCGCCTGTTAATGAATACTATATAAGCAGATCATCTACGCCACTGAATGAACTCACTTTTCTGGGCCTTGTTAAACTCAATCCTGGGTTTATAATTAATCCTAGCTAGTCAGGCTTTACGCCGTAATGCAGTCTGCTGGAGATTGTGTAATGAAGCCGATACCCATTAATTCTGGAGGTGTTTTAAAGTTCAGATATACTCGCAAAGAAATTCAGAAGTGCTCTAAGGACGTATTATACATTCACATCAAATTCAACTTTTTCAACTTGATACTTTTTGGACTCATAAATTCCAAGTTAAAGGGCAAATCTGATGAATGTTGGATGGGGATTGTGCTGATAGCTTGTAAAAAGAAGCTATAACCAGAAATTGGTTGCTGCCTGAAATAACAGAAATTAGAGATTGGTTTGAAGTGAAAAAAAAGGGATGAAAATGGAGAGGCTAACAATGAATCTTGTGTTGCAGTCTGAGAAATGTAATGAGTCATGGAACGAGTGGATTATATTCTTCTAGAGCTAATTAAAACACTGGAATATTTAATGAAGAGGAGAGAAATGCTGTGAGAGGAAGTCGGTGAGGAAGTCGGTATAGTGTTAGGTGTATTATGAAGAAATGGTAAATATCTGTAGGTTTCGTTTTTTAAATGAGCTCTAAAATTACATTAATAATCATTTGTCTGATTGAGGAAATGGTGCAGAATTCTGAACAGAAACGAGTGGATTTTTTGTATTTTCCACTTGTATTAATGCCAGACTAAATATAGATACTGGTACAATTACGAAGAGAAGAAATATGTTGTGAGAAAGTTATGTTTTTTTCTTGTAATTTGTGCATAAGCGTTCAAAACTGTTTGATATAAAGTTGTGCAGTGTGAAATTATTATTATATAAATGTAATTAGTTTTAACAATTAAAAGGTTTTAATTTCTAATAAATAATTTAATTTGTCTTTGTTATGATCACCATCGATCTAGCGT
Organism: Danio kyathit; assembly: GCA_903798195.1. Taxonomy (NCBI): domain Eukaryota; kingdom Metazoa; phylum Chordata; class Actinopteri; order Cypriniformes; family Danionidae; genus Danio; species Danio kyathit. The sequence continues at coordinate 12,382,271 of LR812540.1, forward strand.
TTGTGGATTGCTGGAGAACGATACATCTGCCACTTTACCGAACTACAAATCCCATCACGCCCAGATCTCACACACCAGTTCTAGATCACCCCTTGATTTCACAGACACAGCTGCAGATCATCCTCACCGACTACTTGGACTATTTAAGCACCACAGACACACTGATTCTTTGCTCAGTCTTGTCCTTGTTTCCATGTTTTATTAGTGTGTTGCTGTGTTTATTAATGTGCTGCAACAAAGGTTTTGTTTTCATTTTCCCTCTATAAGAGCGCTGCTGGACTCACGTGTGGATTACAGTGCATGCGACATGCGACAGAATGCGTTTGTAAGGAACATTTTTTACCCGAGAGCTTTTCGCATTTGGAAATGGTGAAATCCGAATTTGCTGCTCGTCTTCTTTTTTAAAAAAGACACAGTTCCAGTGTGATTGTCCTGTTTGGACAGATTTGGTATGTGTGTGCAGTGCAGTGCCCTTTGTTTAACCCAGATGGCAAAGTTACTTCGTATCATCAGCAGTGGTCTTTCAGTTTTTAAAGACATGCCATAGTCAAAATGATTTAGTTACTAAGTTTACAGTATGTTAATATCACTGCAATATTACAGTACAATATTATAGACTGAAAGATCCGCTGTAAATGCTGCTCTCCGAGTGTAAACATGTAAACACAAACTATTCCCGTCGTGCAGGATTTTCGCTGTATTTTGTGACAGCATAGTCTATACCAGGGCTATTTAATTGGCGGCCCGCAGGCCGAACCCGGCCCCCGAGGCAAGTTGTTTCGGCCCCCCAAATAGTGTGACCAAGACATCAAAAATAAATTTAGTTCAGTCGAAAAAAGGTCGCTATCATTATTAAGTGACGTGCGTCTGTTCAATACAGTATGAGCTGCAGTTAAAGGCTGCGCAGCAAGTCTGACATTAAGTGAGTGGCACGAGCAGATGTTTGTAGAAAAGGCCTTTTGTACAATGCACTGATCGTTAATAAGAATGCAATGATTAGCCGATTTCACTATTAACCCTGCTTTTATTCTTTAAGGCTTCTCAACGCCGCATTTCTGTTGCACGGAAAAAAGCTGCTGCAACTAAAGTTATGCCAATACGCACGCACATTGGATTAACTATAGCAGCAAGCCGTTAACATATTGCGTCTTTTTCGTGCGCAAGTACATTGTTTCCAATTGAGACGTGCGCATATTGGAAGTGGTCCGCGCACTGCTCACAAGCGGACCGTCACACCCACGCCCTCCAGGCGTGGCACACAGTAGAAAGGATCTCAGGCTGTAGTAGTGAGAGTTGTGCGTGGCTTTCAGTGCAATGTAAACAAAAGATATGTTAGATGAATTATTAAAAATTATTAAAATGATTATGTATGAACACAGATGATAACAATAGTTCATTTAAACTCTTATCTTATATATAGCTTAAATTAACATTAGACAAATACTATTTTTATTTATTCTTATTTTTATGTATTTATTCATTGTTCTGTCATTTATTTTCATTGTAAAATTACCAATCATGTTTAAATCAAAAACTTTTTCATTTATTTTTAAGTCCAAAAAGAGAAATGGACTATTGTTTGTTTTTTATTAATATTTTGTGCTGTATTTGGTTACTGAGCTGCAATAAACAACACTTTAAAATATAAGCAGTTTTCCTGTGATTTTCTAAACTAGTAGTGTTTAAATTTAATAAATGCATAATAATCGTGATAACCGTGAAACCATGATTATTCTTCAGACTATAATCGTACAACCAAAATCTATAATCATTGCATCCCTAATTGTTACGCAGTTTAAAACAACATATGAATGTGTCTGAATGTAGAAGAAGCCTACTGGAGCAATACACTGCTTTTGTGCCTCCAAATACATCTGGATATGCTTGTAAAAAAAGCCACATTGTACAATGCAGTGATGTTATGTAGTTTCAAAATACAATATATTAACATTTTAATGTAGAAAAAGTCAACGTGGGTGTCTTAAGGAGCAAAAATACAGCATATGGGCTCTAATATTGCTGTTGTGTCATCAATTATATTGCAAGTCATATCTCCGGCCCCCTGTTTGGGATGCTTTTCATGAACCGACCCTCATGACAAACTAATTGAATAGCCCTGGTCTATACACACACAGCTTTCTGACGTTACCTATCGAGTGCATCTAAGTTAGAGAGAAATGCGGAGGATTTTTTTCTCCCATTCGCCGTGCGGTATCAAACATACCATTAAAACTCCATTGTCCAGCAGTTCCTCGCTTTCAATATCTCGTTTGTCACGGGCGACATGTAGGAAATGTTCCTGAATAAAAAGTTAAAGTTTCAAACTGCAGTTAAAGTCGACAAATTAATAATTTAGCAAGTAATTACATTACTTATGTCCATGTAAACACAGTCACTCTCTTTTTCCCCTGCGTCTGCGTGCCCAAACGGAAACTCCCATATTTGCAAATCCTTCCCTCTTTCCCTCCCCCGACACTTCCACCTAAACAGAGCTGGACACGCCCACTTTCCTAACTTTTTCCAAACTAGAGGTGTGAAAACACCCTGCTGAGACAGGGGGTTTCATGGCCCTTTAAAACACCAGGTCACATGACTAAAGCGATTCAAAGTGTCAATCTTTTCAGAAGCAACTGTGCTGTGAAGAGTAACTGTGCTGCAAATGACCCAAGTTTGAATCCCGACTTATACAAATGCTCTTAAATTATGACTTGATGTGTTTTGATGTTACTTTTTATGACCAAACAAGACATATTTATTCACAAAGTGTTTATTCGGATGTCAGACCAATGTTAAAACAAAACATGTTACAAGAACAGAGCATTTAAAAACTAACATCTATAGCTACTTAACCTTGGATTCAAACCCATTATCTCGGCATGCTCGTCTAGAACTCTCACTGCTTCATTAAATCATTTGAAACCTTTACAACATGGAGTTTAATGCCTCCGTTTGCTCAACAGTTTCTTTGCTGAAGCTGTTCCAGATCAATACATAAAAATGACCACTAGAGACCACATAGAGACGTTTCGAAATGTTTCGAAGCTTAGACACATTTGCTTTGACTATTTCAATGTTTCATGAAGCCTCGCTTTGCCCACCACTAATACAGACAAATGGTCAGGCTAGGCGGCAAAGAATTAAAACGGTAAACAAGACAGGGATCAAAACACCGCAAGCAAACAGGGAAAAGCGCTTTGTAAAGTTTGTGGGAGAAACAAGACTCAGCAACGTGTATGAGAAAGTGAGTGGTTTAAATACTCCAGATAATCAATGATCATGAGTTTCAGCTGTGTGTGTGTATGTCCAAATGACAGTCAGCTATGGCAGGAGTGATGAGTGCAAAGAGTTCTGGGAGTTGTAGTTCAGTTCAGTGGCTGAATTGTAGTTCTCCAGTGATCTGCAACTGCTCGATCGCTGGTGATCATAACAACAACAGTGTTTTGTTCTGTAGCTGATCGAAACAATAGTCATTTCTGTGAGGGGCTAATAATATTAGCAGTTTCTAACTATATTTAAACATTTTTTATTACAGCCACATAATAAAAAAAGTCTTCTTTTCTCTAGAGGAAAAATATAACAGGAAATATGGTGAAAAATGTCATTCATCACTTGGGAAATATTTGAAAAAAAAGAATTAAAAATTTACAGGAGGGTGAATAATTTTGTCTTTACATGTAACCTGTTTTGGTCATGTGACATTAAAATATTTTATTTAAAATTATCTTTTTTTCCATTTAAAAGTTAAATAATTTCTTGCCCAAAGGCAAAAACAATACACAAACATATCCACTGGGATTAAAGGGGCTAAGAAAGAAATAATATGAAGAAAAATTAAATAAATGAAAATTAGTGTACGTTTTAAGTCAGATCTGCCATCTTCATGTACACTGTAAAAAAATATCTGTAATGAGCAGTTTTCCATATTTTGTGATTCATGTTTTAATTTTTTTATTTTCCTCATTTACTTATGCTTTTGAATTGCATCACGGAACCTTGCTCTTTCTTCCAACAACTTTTAACCTTGAAATGTTGGAAAAAGTGACATTTATGAACATTTTTAAGAGTTTAAAGTGATATATTGTCTGTGTTCGTGTTGTATATTACGCTACAAAAACCTTGTAATAAACTTCCAGTACATTTTCTGCTATTTTACAAACTTATTTCTTATTGCTTATACATTATATTATTTCAAACTACTAAAATGTCAATTATAGTCACTTTGTTAAACTGTAGAGTTGAATTTTCATCATCAAAATTGGACAGAGCAGTGATCAACATCCCAAAATGCAATTGACAACCATAAATAAATGGAAAACACTTGTAAATCACAAAATTTGGAAACATACAGTGTACCGACATTAATAATTATTGGTCTAACTGAGGAAATGCTGCAAACATTTGGAGCCTAAAATGATTTCTTGCATTTAATTCTGGAAACAAACCTTTTTTTTCAGCAATGTTTATAGTAGTTTATAATCCACTATAAATCTGAAGTTGTTTGCCACGATTCGACATTTATAACAATCGATTTACAATTAATTTAATAGGGCTCTGTATACGATTGGCCTCAGGATGCTACAGTACGCGCCTGCCAAAACATTTTACCACTGCATCGTTTCTCTATCGTATACTCTTCTGGTATCCAATTCAGGGTTAGCAGGGATCACAACTCAGGGTTAAAAGTAATTCAATACCATTTTAAAAAAAGTAACACATGAATTAACTCCGGGTTAAACAGACGTTAGCCTGGGGTTAAGCACACAGTGTGAAAAAACCTGAGAGAGAAGCAGTGCAGAGAGCAGCGTATCTGCAGGAGTCTGCCATTGTCAGGACATCCAGACAGCTGCTTTGTAATTACGGAGAAATGCAGTCAGCCGCGGAGGAGATTTCAGGACAGCGTTCAGCGGCTCGGAGGATGTGATTAGATATCTGAGACCTCTGAGAACACCTGGCGGCTGGAGAAACTGGAGGGAGCACGAGCAGAACTCCTCGGGAAATCACAGCATTATAAAAACAATCTGGGTAAATGTCGGGCGGTGACACTGGCAGGTGTGAAGGGTTTCCCATCTACCCCCTCTCTGTTTTCAATTACAGCGGCGTGGAGAGGTTAAAATGGTCCCGAGACAGACTCCAGAGGGTCTGGACGCGTCTCATCACTACAGCCAGACACAATCTCTGGACCTGTTTTTTTATTTTTATTTTAGTGCATAATTTTGTAAAAAGATTTCTGCTGAATGCTTTTGAGAGAATAGGAGCTAAAATACTTTTATTTTTATTTTAAGGGGATCTGTTATGCAAAAATCACTTCTATAAGGGGTTTAAACACAGTTGTTTGGCTGCATTGTGTGAATATAACTAGCTTCTAATAGTAAAAATGCATTAATTCTATTTATTTATAATCACATTTGACAAAAACAGTCTGCAGAAACACTTTGATTGACATTCCTCTTTGTACGTGTCATCAGAGGAGGAAAGCCCCACCCATTACTGACAATCTCTCCCCCATTAGCATAAACAGCTCTAAGTGAGAAGCAGCCTTTTTAAATCTGCTGCTATGCTGACACATAGGCATTTTTAGCTCCACCCTCTTTTGAACATCTCATTTAAATTTAAGCGACAGTCACCAAAAATGGCACAATTTGGCTCAAAGCCTAAAAGAGGCAGTTTCAAAGAGTTATAAAACATTTGTTGTGGGGTATTTTAAGCAGATTTTTCACATACACACCAAGGTTCTTATAGCTAACAAAAACTAATGAAAAAACAAAAACTAGAACTGAAAAAACATTTTGATTAACTAAATAAAAACTAGAGTTTACTGAAACTGTATTGTTTACATACAAAACTAACTGAAATTAACTAAAATTATAACAAAAAACATCCTTTGTTTTCGTCTTTGTAAATGTATTTAATACATACTGTACGCCTTTTAGAAGTAAATCTATTTACTTCGCGCTGCCAGGTGTTTGACCCGTATGGCATCTCAGAGTCTGTAATGCTAATGCTGCTATTGGCTAGATCAAGTCAGGCCTCCTTCAGCCATCCTCTCTGTTGCTCCCGCGACAAAAACAAAGACTGGACATGAGAGCAGCATGGTGACAACATTAAATACAACCCGAGCAGAGACCTAAAAGTATCAACTTAACACATTTGTGCCCAATAATGTTTTTTTTTTTTTCTGTATTAGTGAACGCGATTATTCTTTTCAACCGAATCTTCTACTGTTAGTGTACCGGTTGAACTAATTTACCAAATCAAACTGAATCATTTGAAACGATTCGCGTCTCCAGTAATGTTAAGCACTCATCCACAAACAACTTACTTTTTACATCCCTGATACCCCCTTCTGACCCGAAATAAACCAATATATATTGAGTTATTCAGTTATTAGAACAGTACACTGAGATTAAATTTGAGAAGCGGTGAACCGATAATACTGCGCATGCATGATTCAGTGAACAGCACACGACAGCCTGCTGTTACTGAAGTAAACTTGAACAACTGCAGCACGGGTAAACTGAGGGCTTAAATGAGAGAATCTGGCGAATCATGCTTCAGTTGGATTGTAAAACATAATTGTAAGAAACTTTTCAGATCACAGTGATGTTTTAACTGACTGAATTTATGATTTCTGACTACATATTTTTGAGTCCAATCTTTGGAAGATTGTAACAAAAGATCAGGTTTGCATTAAAGATCTGAACTTCCCATCACTACTGTGTATTTAACCTCAGAAGCAACCTTGCACAAATATTTTACTTACGGCTGCTATCTTGTGGGCTGTTGTATTTGAATTTGGGGATGGGTAGATGGTTGTGGTATATGGTAGTGTTCTTGTGTCAAAAAAAGTAGCCTATCTTTGGTTGAGTTTTTATTACACAATATTTATTCTGATGATTTTAAATCTTGAACAAATATCTTAATTTACAAAAAGCAACAAACAAAAAACTAATACTGAAACTAATAAAAACTAAACTAAAACTAAGCAATTTCAAAATATAAAAAACAATAAAAACTAGTAAATCTGCCCCTAAAACTAATTAAAACTAACTGAATTTGAAAATAAAAAGTCAAAATGAATATTATAACCTTGACACACACTAGGGATGTCAGAGGCTTATTTCATATCTTGTAAAAATAGGCATAATAGGTCCCTCTTTAAGGTTTAAAATGTCTTATCTTTCATATAATATATCCACAAAAATCATAAAATATTACTTTAAAATCTGTATGGTATGCAAATCTCCTAAACATTTAAATATTATTCAATTAGATAACAAATAATTATTTTTTAAAAATCTTAACAAATGAATATTTCCATACGCATTTACATAAATGAATAGATGAAATGACAGGGTCAACAATGTGCAGAAATCAGTTTTATTCTGTAGATTTCTCGGCGCACAGATTCTGTGTGGGTCTACTCATCACATGTGATTGACTTGCAGTCTTGCATCTGAAATGATGGTTTGGGTATGTGCAGTTCTGCAATCAATGTGATCCAACGTAACATCACTTTCTGCATCTCGAGTGCTGAAAACTGATTGAACTTTAGCAGAAAGGTCACTGACGTTTTCTCCTCGCAGCATTCTGACCTTCAGCTGGAAAACATGCCCTGTGTGTGCTGCTGTCGTGTAGCTTGCTTTTTAAAAAAAAGGCTTAAGCTCTATTCGGACAGGCTGTTGTTTCTCACGGGGACGTCTGTGAAAGAAAAATCTCTCAAGGTCCTTAGTTATTTAACACATGCTTTCGGATAGGACAGGATGTTATGGTGGCAGTGTTGGGTAAGTTACTTCAGAAAATTAATTAATTACTAATGGGCAGGGACAGACGGAATCTGCGGACGTTTTTTGCTTTTTCTGCTGAGAATTTTGGTAAAAATCTGTGGATTTCTGCGGAATTATTTAGGAGTATCATAACTAAAACCTTAAAATGTGAAATAAAAAATAATATCTTTTTAACTTTTATTTAATGTTTAAAATGCAAATCAAATTAGATTAACAGTAAATAGTTAACTTTAAGTAAATAAACAGAATTAATGATGGGCTAAAAATCTGCGGAAAATCTGCGAAAAATCTGCGGAATTCTGCACGCGCAGATTCCGTGTGGGCCTACTAATGGGCTATATGCACACAGACTTTTAATTTTCAGCCAGGCAGCCCAAGGGCTTCCGGTGAACTGTCATTCCATTACAAAATTGTCACGTTTAAGATCGGATTTCTTTAAAAATCAGCTATGTTCACTGCCTGTTAGATATACGATATGAAGTGGGTCTCAGATTGTACAAGAAGCACTGCATTAAATTCCATTTCCCCCTTCCATGTCTTTAAAACAGTTTATTTTACCCCAGTATTTTCAATGGAATTTCTGCGCTAGCCTGCTGATACTGACGGTCTTTCATCTCGTTTATGCTTGAACAACTAAATGAATGCTTAAGTCTATTTAACTGAATGTATTGTAATTACATTACAACATCGATGCTGTAAAAACAACTATGTGAAATTGAAAATAGTCCCATTAAGCGTTCACCGGAAGTTTATCGTTGGCTTTAAAACTCTAGCTGTGCATAGAACCCATTGCATCATTATGGTTGGATTTAATTGCCTTTCTAATGACTTTGTCTGAAAAGTGACTAGCTACTCTATAAGTAATGAAATTACTTGACTAAATAGTAATCCACATGTATGTCAGTGCATAGATAACAGAAACTAAACTCTCAGTTCTTTCAATTTGAGTCAAACAGGACCTTTTATTTTTGTTTTAAAAAAGGAACACTTCAAATTTAAAGGGGACCTACTATGCCCCTTAATAAGATGTAAAATTATTCTCTGATGTCCTTAGAGTGTGTATGTGAAGTTTCAGCTCACATCTGAAATCATTTTCTATAGCTTTTTGAAACTGACCCTTTAAGGCTTTGATCCAAATGCCTGATGCTTTAAATTCAAATGAGATTGTGCTCTTTCAGAAAGGGCGGAGCTACAAATGCCCAGTGTTGCCAACTTATCTGTTAAGACTTTTCAGACCTCCCTAGAGACAAATTCTCAAAAAAGTGACTAGCGACAAATCTAGCGACTTTTTTAGGTGTTACTAGAGATTTTTTATAGATTCTCATGTGTTCATATTGTACTGTTCCTACTCTTCTTCTCTTCTCTGCGGGTGATGCTGTCAGCCCTTCCCCAGCCTCAGAGCACTCACAGGTGGTCCAGTACCACACAGTCGTCTCTCCCACCTGCAACCTGAGAGCAGATCACCCCTCTGCATACCAACGGTAAATGTTTTAGCACCGCGAGTGTGAGGTATTTCCCTTGTACAGTCAAACTGATCTGCTTCTCCTTTGTTTTTTATTCATTTTTATTTCAGCTTAGTCCCTTTATTAATCCGGGGTCGCCACAGCAGAATGAACCGCCAACTTATCAGCACGTTTTAATGCCCTTCCAGCCGCAACCCATCTCTGGGAAACATCCACACACACTCATTCACTACGGACAACTTAGCCTACCCAATTCACCTGTGGCGCATGTCTTTGGACTGTGGGAGAAACCGGAGTCTCCTTTGTTTTAAATGTAACAATTTAATTTGACCGTTTATTTTTTTCTTGTATAGAACCACAAGAGATTTTAGTGAGTTTCAGAACTTGTCTGAGTTTATTACGTTTGAGAGATTACTACAAATTCACTACACCTCTATATTGACATACTGTATTCAAACAGCAATACACTTAGTTAAATTGACATGCTTACATAAAGCTTAGTGCAAATATAACCATAAACAAAGTAAACAAAAACTGTTAAACAAGGAGAAACTACTGGACATGATGAAGTCAGTAATATGCAAATTGACGTATTATGTAATCTAGCGACATTTAGCGACTTTTCGAGCAGAGCTTAGCGCCTCTTCATTGAAAATAGTTGGCAACACTGCAAAAACCTATGCTTCAGCGTAGCAGCAGATTTAAAACAGGATTTATGTAATCTCTGTGAAAAACTGAAAATCTCAAAGAAGTGGTCCAGAGGAAGGCAGTCTATGGTGATCATTTGTGCATGCTAAAACTGATCATTTATAATGTCCCTCAGCTGCTGACAATAGCCCCTTTCACACAGTGATTTTCCGGAACGACTTTAAATAATTCATAAAAAAGGTGTTCACACAGACACGGATGTTCCGTAATTATTCCAGAATAGACTGTTCACACATCCATTCCAAAACACCGGTAAATTCTGACATCATTAACTAGAAATGACCTATAAATGGCTGCACTTTTATTTGTAAACATAGAAGGGGTCGGCCTTTACTTGATGGGTTCACTTTTATTTAAAGCTTCAGCATTCATGCAGCTGCTTTGTGAGACATCTAAACGCGACTAAATGTTGACACACTTGACTACATTAAAATTCTGTGGATGGATAAGTATTGTCAACAACTTATATGAAAACTTATAGAGGAACACTTTCACATGTCGAGATGTTCATAATATGTGTGTGTGCTGGTGCTCACCGGCTGCTTCACGTGCACGCGCATCAAGCAACTGAAGCAGAGCTTGAGGGTAAACAAACTGCAGTTTATCATAAGCCTTTTATCGATAGTTTTTTTTTACACAGTTGGCATTAAGAAGGAACATAGAAATGTTATCTGACTAACATCTACCAGCTAAATGTGTCTGGAAAAATATATAAAGGCTTTTAATTTCATAAACAGTGTGGGTGTGAATGCGTCTGAATGTTCTGATTGGCTAAAGTAGATGTCTCACGTCACGTCAAGTCTCACGCTCTTTCCGGCAATCTTCCTTCTGCGTTCATAGAGCGCAGCATTCTGGCAAATTACCGGTAATGTTACAACTTCTCTTTTCGGAAAATTGCCGGAACAAATTTACCGGTATTTTCAAAAAAAGGCTCTGTTCACCCATACAGACCTTTCCGGAAAAATGCCGGTAATTTTCCGAAAAGGTCTGTATGTGTGAAAGGTGCTATTATCTTTGGCATTTACATTGCAAAACTTTAATGGTGAATGGCTGCTTCTCACTCAGGGCTGTCTTACATTATCATTAAAGGACTCAGTTAGATGTCAGTATTTATTAGGATTATCAATACAACATAGTGTTGAGATTTTTTTTATGGCAACTCTATATCAATACATGGATGGCCATCTTGATATATCACCAATATTTCATTATGCTATTTGATGGAATAATAAAAATAGTAAATTCATTGCAAATCGCAGTAAATAAATTTCTTTTTTTTCTGATGAGAGGGGTCTGCAATATGCAATATGTATATGATATCACAATATAATAAAAGGCACAATAATACTGTATCATGACACAATTATCATGAAAATATTGTATTGTGGAGACTCTGGTGACTCACACCCCTAGTATTTATATGTTGGATCCTTATAGGGTTTGTGAGGTTGACAAAATAGAGCTCACATTGGTTGGTGTCAGTATTTACATGATTGTCATTACAACAATTACAGCCTATTACATTTGACCACAGCACAAAAAGGGCGGGTTTAACAGCTAGGCAGTGATTAACAGCCTGTACGCGCACACTAAATTCTAGCATTTCGGTTATGTACACATCCATTTCTAATGACTTTTGGATTGATATCCTTTGTAAACTCAGAGATGTGGATTTTAATTGCAATTAAATCACCGCATAACCTTGGTCTTTGTCAAAAACAGTCTGTCATTTGTGAGAGAAAACAGAAATTCTGCATTCAGATGGCTATAAAATCACCAACAACCCCCTGTAAGTGATGAAAACCCGCTTACGTGCCCCTGAGAAACCATTAAGCTTTAGTCTGATAGTTGTGTTGATTTGGTTTTTACGCTGTAGTGTTTCTGTTTACAGATCTGTTCCAAAATCTGCTGACCTTCCTAAATCAAGAGCATTAGAAGACGCCATATGCATAATGATTGCTTTTTAAGATTCCCAATTTCATATCCTGCGATAAATATGCAATCCAAAGTGAACAGTAATGAGCTCTAATGAAAACATACGCCAGGAAAGTCTAGACAAACATCCACTCTACTATCCATCTGATATTTTCACAGTATGTCTGATAATATTTTTTCTTCTGGAGAAAGTCTTATTTGTCTTATTTATGCTAGAATAAAAGCAGTTTTGAATTTTTTAAAAACCATTTTAGGTTAAAATTATTAATCCCTTCAAGCTATATATTTTTTTTTGATAGTCTACAGAACAAACCATCGTTATACAGTAACTTGCCTAATCACCCTAACCTGCCTCGTTAACCTAATTAAGCCTTTAAATGTCACTTTAAGCTGTATAAAGTGTCTTGAAAAATATCTAGTAAAATATTATTTACTGTCATCATGACAAAGATAAAATAAATCAGTTATTAAAAAATGAGTCTCTCAAAATTATCGTAAATGAACTACGAGACATTTTAAGCATATTTCATGAGTTACATATACAGTTGATTGAGGCTGACCTCAGAACTCATTTTAGGACAGTTATTGCTCACTGAGCAAATCAACAAACTGTATTTTTGCTAATGGGGTATATGTCGAACGTCACGTGACCAAACCGGATCCCTGGGTAGAACACTTCCGCTCATCGCTATTTCATATGCGCCAGCGGTTTGTTATTGAAAGTAGTAAGTAATAAGTAGTGTTTTATGTGTTACATAATAGGATATATGTGCAACTTACGCGTTCCAATCAACCTGGGTAAAACACTTCCAGTTTTTCACTCTCCGCCAATTTGGAGTTGTTTTATACAAGAAGCCTCCAGGAACTACCAAAGTTAAGCATCACAGATGTCCACCGAATATGCTCATTATCATCTAAATGTCCGGCCACCAAATTGGCCAAAGGATTTAAATTGTATGCTTTATATATATATACATATATATATATATATATATATATATATATATATATATATATATATATATATATATATATATATATATATATATATATATATATATATTTATTTATTTATTTATTTTTATTTATATATATATATTTTTTATTTATGTATATATATATATATATATATATATATATATATATATATATATATATATATATATATATATATATATATATGTATATATATATATATATATATATATATATATATATATATATATATATATATATATGTATATATATATATATATATATATATATATATATATATATATATATATATATATATATATATATATATATATATATATATATATATATATATATATATTTATATATTTATGGTGTCTCAGACTTCTTCATAGACCTGTGACAGGCTGCCCCAATGCTGACATCACCAGTCAACCTGTCTTTATTTGATACTGGTGCAAAAATTCACAAAGTGTTAATGTGAATATGTAGATCCATACGGCAGACCAGATAACTTTATAGCGTTAGCTAGTTAGTGACATTGTACAGCATTTCTATTCCGCTAGCTTAATTACCTTCATAATCCATTATGTATGATAAAGCATACAATTTAAATCCTTTGGCCAATTTGGTGGCCGGACATTTAGATGATAATGAGCATATTCGGTGGACATCTGTGATGCTTAACTTTGGTTGTTCCTAGAGGCTTTTTGTATAAAACAACTCCAAATTAGCGAAGAGTGACAAACTGGAAGTGTTTTACCCAGGTTGATTGGAACGCGTAAGTTGCACATATATCCTATTATATAACACATAAAACACTACTTATTACTTACTACTTTCAATAACAAACCGCTGGCGCATATGAAATAGCGATGAGCGGAAGTGTTCTACCCAGGGATCCGGTTTGGTCACGTGACGTTCGACATATACCCCATTAAGCTGCCAACACCCAAAGCATGGGTGCTTCAGCAAGCTGGTAATCTCAAACCAGGGCCGGATTAACCAATGAGCATTATGGGCACAGGCCCAGGGGCCCGTGCGCATTCGGGGCCCCTGCAAAGGGAGGAAAAATACCAATTTTGCAGTGTCTATTTAGGCTAAGTGCGAATAGCACACCTCGTTGGAATGAGCTAGTTGAGTGATTCCCGCCCATCACCTTTTGATTGACAGAGACAACATAACTGAAGAGAGCGGCAAATAGCAGCGTGAGTGGCGTAGCTTGTAAAGCGCATGACAACATGTTTTGACACGATCGTGCATGAACCCGGTTCGAATCCAGCGTCTGATGAACTTATCAATCTTCTAAACCTTTAAACTAAAGTGAATATTAAACTCTAACAAGTATTTTTTATTAACTTTAAACACCTAAGATTACTTTTATTGTTGACATTTCCCTGGGAAGTACAAGTCCAGTCCCTTAACCAGGTAGTTGGACCAACACAATTCCTTCATGTTGTCTCAACACAAAGGCTTCAGTTAACTTAATGGTTTACAAATTTAAGTGGGCTGAACATAAAACAAATAAATTGTCCAAAGAAATTACAAGAAATATGTTGTTTAGCTCATTTTAAACAGGTAGTTTGAACAAGCAGCATGATCATTTTTTTTTTTTATGTAGTTACAAGTTGTTTATTTAATTTAAAGCGGTAAGTGAACACTTGTGCTGCGTCCCAATTCGCATTCTTATACTACGACCTAAAAGTATGTACTTTTTTTGTGGAGGAAAAATATATACTTTTGAGTGTGTAACAGAAAAGTATGCAAGCTTTGGGACATACTACTTCCTCGTTACACAGATCGTTGTGTTGCTTAGTTAGAGCCCTGTCAATCATCCACCTTTCTGTCGTATTTAATTTCCTACCTTATTGGAGAAGCAGCAGCAGGATAATCTCCCATTCACGAGTCTCTCATGCAGAGAAATCTCCTCAGGTGTTTGGATAATTCTGCATTCAGACGGTAATGTCCAAACACGTCTTTATTTAAGTTCAGTACTGTTGTTGCAGATGAAATATAACACAGACAACGTCATTTAAATATTCTCCAGTGGGCTAGATATTAATTAACAGTCATACAAACATCTGTACCGAAGCCTCTCTGCTTGACGGTTGGTCTCGGGCGTCCATCATGTTTGTAGTTTGTTTACACTTTTCACCCGCGTTTTGTAGTTCTAGTCGAGTTCACGTCCAACGCGCAATGTACTGTGAGCAATATCAGCGGTTAGAGCATGGACGCTTCTACACTTAAAATTTTGACCGGAAATAGTAAACCATCCGGGAGTTTTTGGCATACTCTTTTCAACATACTACGATTTGGGACATACTAATTCTATTTTCACATACTATTTAGGACGGATAGTATGCGGATTGGGACGCAGCATTAGGCTTGTTTTTTTTGTTTTCGCTTAACTTTATACTAAACATTTTGTTTGTATTTAATCTGCAACAGCAGCTTTTATAAATAGTTTTTTTTTGTTTAATGAGCTCACAAGAAAATCATGTTTTCTGTTGTTTAAAAGCAAATGAAAACATATTGAGATATATATCAAATATTGGAAAAAATTTGACAATATCAAGATATAGGTTTGTTCCGATATTGTCCAGCCCTAATTACCATTGTGTGTATGAAATGTGCAATATAAATAAACTTGCCTTGCCTCCAATACTCCATTTAAATCAAGTCAAGCATTCAAAATCAGTTCTAATATTAAGGTTGGTGTCAATATAGGTAATTAACTTTATGTTTTGGAACAGCTAATGTGAACGCTAACATGTACGCATTTGTATCGATTGTGACATTTGCGCTGAGCTTTTTGACATTACTGATGCTCATTTAGCACCTGATTCACAGTCTGTTCACTTTAACCTGTGGATTATTATGAAGACGCCGCAGCAGTCTAGCAAACACATATTAATCCTAAACTAAACCTCCTAAGAAGATTACTGATGTTTAGACGAGGCTGAGGGCCATGCTGATATTATGCAAATCGAACTGAAAGAGTGGATTGAATCCTAAGTATTTCAGCTGGAATCATTTAGTGTTTGATTGGATATCAGGAGTGTAAAAAGATAGATATCTGAAACGAGCTTTTATTCCTCAGAGACTGAATGAATCCAGACAGATGAAATGCAATTATCAACTTTATCTATAGTTTATTAGCAAACTAAACAAAAAATAAAAAGGCAAAAAATGGTGTTAGAGAATGTCAGTATGATGCATGGCTATTTTAGTAAACAAAAAGTAAGACTAAAACTATTGGCTATTGGTTAAAAACATTTTTTGTCAACAAAAATAAAATGAACAAATCACAATAAATGAAAAACTAAAGGTGCTTTCACACCTGTATATCAAATGTTTTGTTCTGAAACAGGGATTAAATTGCTACAATGTTTATTTTTAGTTTCTAAATGGACCAAAACAGTTAAAACAAGTCATGTGCAAGTAAAATCTCCTCGCATTGGTCAAAATTTCAGGGTTTATTTTTCAGTGTCCCACGGATTCTGCTTAGCTGTCATAAGTTGCTGTTTTAATTTATGATGATGAGAAATAAGACATTATAAGCGAAAAGGTGCGCTTTAACTTCGAACGGTGACACCCATAGACATCGTCACCAAATAGAAATCTGAGAGGTAAGACATTCTCATACAGAGCCTCATTTTTAGTTGTCAAGGGTTGTACAAATCGATCTATTGAATCAATCAATCTATTGCCCATCATATTTTGTAACATTTAATTCGTTATTTTAAAACAAGAATAAGACATTTAATAAGTTTGTTTTCATTATTAATTTTGAGCTTAAAAAACGTTGGCTAGAATTTTGAATCTAGAATCTCGCACCGATTGTTTTGGCACGTTCAGAGTGCGATTGCTGGATTCACATTTGCCAAACGAACCAAGCTAACGGAGAAAACGCACCAGGTTTTGAAACAAATGTCTAGGTGTGAAAGCACCCTAAAACTAAACAAAACTAACAACAGTCACTTGTTAATAAAATAATAATTAGCAAAAAATAAGCACTTATTTTGAAGCAGAAAATGTACAAAACAAAACAAAAAATGTGTTCTAATTTTTCTTCATTTATCAACATTTTTTGTATCTAAGCATGTTTAACTATGAATGTATTAATATTAATTAGATTTTAAATATTATACATCATTTTAAATTTTTTTATTTAACTTTTATTCATTGACATTGCATCTATATGGTTTTAGGATTAATGTTCATTCAAAAATAGTTTTATTTTTATTACTAAGAGGTTTGCACAAGATATAATGTACATTATAATGTAATAATGTAAACTTTGCTTCGCACTACACTGTTAACCCTACTAAACCGTAATTAGTAAAACTGAAACTAAAAATATAAAAAACAAATAGAATAACAATTCACAAAAAATAAAACTAATCTAAAATCTACAGCTAACACAACCATAAATAAAAAAGTGGATTGAATCCTAAGTATTTCAGCTGGAATCATTTAGTGTTTGATTGGATATCAGGAGTATAAAGAGATAGATATCTAAAAAGAGCTTTCATTCCTCGGGAGACTGAATGAATCCAGATAGCAATGGAAATGCAATTATCAACTTTATCTATAGTTTGTTAGCAAACCATACAAGACAAAAATGGTGCAACTGTTCATAGAAGGTCAGTATGATGCATGGTTGTTTTAGTAAACAAAAACTAAAACTATTGGCTATTCATAAAAAAAACAAACTAAACTGAAATTGAGCAAATTGTAAAAATTGTATCGAATTAAAACTAATATAAAACTGCTAAACTATAATAACTTTGATATGACAGGATCTCATGTAAAATTAAGGTCACTTTAGATTACTGGAGTTAATGTGTCGTACCTGTTTCTCCCCACACGGGCAGGTATTCGTCCTGCTGGATGTCCAGCATTATCTCCAGGCCATTTCCCATCCCTCCTTTTGTGGTTATCAGAAGTGGCCGGCCGTCCTGTCCAGAGTTGAAGGTGTAGCATTTCCCATAGCGTGTGAAGATCTGAAAAACAAACAGACTTTGGGTAAGCAATGGCGAAGTACACTCAAAAAAGGATGTTTGTTCAGACTACTTATTTAAAATGAGCTGAAACAACACAATTCTTTAATTTTTTTAATGTTCAATCAACTTAAATTTGTAAAAACTAATAAACTTAATTCCTTCATGTTGTCCCAACACAAATCGATTGTGTGGAATCCCAGCATTTATTTACAGTGTACAGCAGTTTAGCTTAGCATTAGATCACATGAACTAATACTAATGTTGTTTGTTCGATTCCCAAAGAAGACAAAAACTGATCAAATGTGTACTTTCAACAAATTGGAAGTTGCTTTTGTGTAAAACTGCTGTAAAAAAATTGCCATTTGTTAAGATAATTTAAATGTGCAGACTTGTTACCTTAATTCAATTAAGTAATCTTATCCAGAGTGTTTACATAGTTGAAAAAGTTACATTTAAGAATTTTTGAGACCTTTTTGATACCATTCATTAATTCATTTTACTTCAGCTTAGACCCTTATTTATCAGGAGTCGCCACAGCGGAATGAACCACCAACTATTCCAGCATATGTTTTTTCCAGCAGATGCCCTTTCAGCCACAACCCAGTACTGTTAGTCTTTTTAATACCAACTTATTTAATATTTAAGACCACCAAACATGCAATACACGTACATATATAATCATACACTTATTTCAATCTGTGTAAACTACATAAAAAAGAAAAAGATTTTGCAAAAGCAGTGGTTATCATCCCAATACAAATGTGTAGAATAAATAAATACTAAAGCCACCATTGTTTTATCTTAATGACACATTAATTGAATCATTCGTTCGGATGATTTATTCAAAACTACTGATTCAATTAGAAATGGAGCTGCGCATCGATGGATTTGCTCTTCAGTGTTTGGACTTTCAGCAGTGAAAATTAAACACTGAACTGAACTTCAACCCTGAAAACTGAACTGACACTGTTTCAATTTACTATAATCTTCTATGTGAAGCTGCTTTGACACAATATACATTGTAAAAGCGCTATAGAAATAAACATGAATTGAATTGAAATGAAGCTCCATTAAGTATGAATTACTGAACCACTGACTCAAATGATTCATTCAGAATCAGATTCAATAATGTTTCAGCTCTGGATAGAACTACTTTTCATTGGAAAAACAGAAAAAAACACAATTGTGTGTATACAATATAACTCACTGAACACACTGAAAATAAATATGCAGAGATGATTCCTTGGATTTACTATTTTTTTGAAAGGAAAATTGTTGTAAACAATTAATTTGGGCTGAAATTAAACAAATAAATTAAGTTGAACATTAATACGTTTAATTTGTTTGTTTAAATTCAGCCCATATAAATTGTTTGCAACAATTTTGCAGAAATATTTTTTTCAGTGCAGACACAAAGCTACTGTACTAATAATGCAAATCACTTGTGTTGCTTTGTGTTAATCGCCCCTCCATTGGACTTTGGTTGAGAAACCCAATTACATCTTTGGCTCCTGAAAAGCTCACATACTAATAAGAAAAACATCCTCTGAATGTTGTGATGTCTGGGAGGTGTTTTTGAACTTTGTGAAAATGGAGATATTGAAGAAGCTTTGGAAGTCTGAAGTTGTGGAATGTGGTGTGATTATTATTTCATGTTTATTTTTTCTCTAAACCTGTCTGGGGTATTGGGGTTTGATTTATTGTAAAACTTAATAAAGACATGTTATATAATAATGCAAACTACTAATATTAATAACAATACAAGACAAGCAGAATTCTGCTTAAAAATTCCTTAGCTGCATGAATTATCGCAATGCTTATCAAACGACTATGAATAATACATAAATCCACTTATAATACAGTTAAAATGTTCAACGGGAGCACATTCCTGAAAGCCTTTGGTGCGTTTTTATGGAGGCACTTCTTTTAAATGTCAACACGAGCATATTCATTAGAGTCCGAGTTAAAAGGTGCTTCAGCAAAGCACCCGGCCGCACTTCCTGCTGCTTTCAGCGTCTTACTCGGCGACTTTCAGGAAATCGTTTGATTAATTATAGAGCATTTCGTGACATGATCTACGCCGGGGCAGAAGGGCTCGTCCCACCCGTCTTAATTGAAACTGAACTAATGGACATCTAATCTGATCACAGACCGCCGGATATGGAGAACGTGGCATCTCAGAAACACAAGCGCTCCGCGCTGCGGGAGAAGCTGATTACCATCGCAGACAAATGAGGAAATTTCAGCAGGGAGGAAATGAAACGGCCACGTTATTAGAGGAGCTGGTAACGCAATAAGAAACTGGCAGGAGCTCTCCGGGGAATCACACCTGAGAGAGAAACGCAACACGTGTCTCCATTAAAGAGATAAAAATAAAGAAAAATCCTTATCATTTACTCATACACAGGTCAGCCAAGCTGCCTTTCTTTCTTCAGTAGAACATAGATGACAATTTTGAGCTTAATCTGGGGTCTTTGGTGTTTCATATAATGGCAGTAAATGGTGATAGGTCGTTTAGATTCAAAATAAACACATATAAATAAGTTCAAATCAATAGTCATGGCTCTTGATGAAACACTGAGGTCTTGTGAAGAGAAATTATCTGTGTAAGAAAGCATTATTAGCCAGACCCCCTAGTTTTTCATCATTCTGTGATCGCTGAATCCAACGCAAAATCAACAAACAGGCCACATTTTTTTAAACGCAAAATAATCGCAAAAAATTTTTATAATTTCATAAAACATCAAATTCCAAACCATATAATCAAAATATATTTATTTCAGTTTGCAATGACTTATAGTTGTTGCGTACGCAGAGCACATTATTTATTTGAGTGTCTCTCTAAAAATGACGTCTCAACTGCGCCCTCACAAGCATTACATTACATGGTGGCGGGGGTGTTGTGCAGCCTGTGCAGTAAGCAGACATGGTTGAAGCACGAGTGATGTACATGTGAAGTCAATGCATAGATTGGATTAGATATACTGTGGCGCAAATTGGCCATTTTGTGCATTTGATGCGCTTCAGACTACAAAAAAGTGTGAGCAAACATCTAACAAACGAAGCAACAGATCAGGCAGAAAAGCAAGCAGCTTACAGTGATGGAGACTTGTTGAAGGATGACGGCCGCTGGACGTGACCAAATTGAAAGACATTATTTGTGCTTTACATGTCGTGCTTTACATGGCGTTCATGAAATCGATAAGTGATTTCGTTGAACTCTTTTCCTTGCAGGTAACGAGAAACCAAAACGCTTCCCTGCGACGAGTTTCACGGCAATCTGTGTTTTAGGTGTATTACGGTAGGGGAAGCCCTAACTTATTTCCTGAGTGAGGTACATGTCAGATGCTCCGGGAAGCGAAATCTGAGAGAGAGAAATAGAAAGTTTGTGCATAAAAATTATGCAGCCTTGGTTTGGCTTAATCCCGACCGTTTTACATCTGTTTTAGATCTTGTCTTGACAAGAGACCAAAATAAAGAAGCTTTATTTTTATGATTTGTGTTATTGTCATTGTGTCAGATTGCACACCTAACATAGTAGGCTACCTAATATTGTAAATGATATATATATATATATATATACATACATATATATATATATATATATATACATATATATATATATATATATATATATATATATATATATATATATATATATATATATATATATATATATATATATTAGGGCTGGGCGATATGGCAAAAAAAAAAAATCTCGATTTTCTCATAAAGTTTGACCGATTTTCGATTTCGATTTTTTTTATTTATTTTTTTTTATTAATTTTGTTTTTACTGTGTAACTACCTTACCAGTTTACCTTGTTCATTTAAATTTAAATAAATGCCGAAACTAGTTTTTTTCATGCTCACTTGTAAAAGAAAAGCAACTGTGTGACTAAACGTGGTTATGGCACTCTCTCATGTAGGGATGCTAAACATAGCTACAATAGAAATCACAGCACCCGTATTTATGTAGAGGTCATATGTTGTGCAGCTTTGGGCAATTTTTTTTTGGAGAGAAAATGACCAAAATGTAACGTGAAGATTGAAAAGGATTGGAGGGGAAATAAATATTTCAAATAACAGAAAAATAAACAATGATAATGCAACAATAGTTTATCTGTATTAGTGGCATGGCAGAAATATATATTTAGACAGGCCTTGTCAAAGTGAGCGGGCACTTTCACTAATAAAAAATATAGCACTTAAATTATTTCATAACAATCAATAAAATAACAGCGGTTTTATATCAAAAGTTGGTAATGATATAAAATATACTACATTTTGATGGTAAAATATAACCATTTAAATGATTTCAGTATTCAAATATTAAACAACGAATGCATCAAGTTAAATATAAAAAAACAAATGAATCAACACAGCATATCAGGATATAAAGGACTATATTTAGCAAAATGCTGCTCTTTTGTTTTATGTTTACTTCAGTAATTCCACCCGGGAGCTGTTTTGCACTGTGAAACTGAAAACACTGAAATAAGTAAAAGAAGGGCATGCATCGAGTACTTTTGTCCGTCTCATCATTTGCTCGAGCATGAATTAACGAGCTGTTACTCTGCCGCCGGACATTGCGGAGAAAGTTACACCTATCATCATGCTTAAAACAAAGAATTAGAATTATTAAAGTGGCGATCGGGTGCGGATATATATATCAGATAAAATAATATGTGCGGGCGGGTGGATGATTAGAATGAAGGAGGCAAGGAGCGGACCTCCGCCTGTCGAGCCTTCTCTCCTCTCCTCTCCTCTCCTCTCCTCTCCTCGCGCGCCCGTCTCGCAGCTCGCGCGGGAGAGACAGGCGGCTGCGGGACAGAGCCGCGACATCAACACACAGAATCAGCACAATTCAGCACGGTTGTCTAACAGTTTAGAACGGTTTGGCACGATAGTGGAAAAGCGGCTTTAATATTTTTATTTAAAAAATCGCGATTTCTCGATTTTATAAAAAATAAAATCGTCTTAAAACGTAAATTCGAATTAATCGAAAAAATCGAAAAAAATCGCCCAGCCCTAATATATATATATATATATATATATATATATATATATATATATATATATATATATATATATATATACACACAGTTGAAGTCAGAATTAATAGTGCCCCTGAATTATTAGCCTCTTTAAGCTTATTAGTATAACCTTAAAGGGGCTAATAATTTTGACCTTATAATGTTTTTAAAAAAAAATTCAAAACTGCTTTTATTCTAGCCGAAATAAAACAAATAAGACTTTCTCCAGAAGAAAAAATATTATCAGACATACTTTCATTTTCCATAGAAATTTCAGACGACACAAGGTTTTTGCATTTGAACTCTTTATATATATATATATATATATATATATATATATATATATATATATATATATATATATATATATATATATATATATATATATATAATTTTTTATATTTATGTATATATATTTTAATTACAAACTTGTCTGCAAATATCTGGGATTTACCGCCACAAAATCAGTCATTTTTATCGCGAACAATTACAAAAAATAAAAATAAAAAAACCCCGAAAAACTCTGGTCTGATTAGCATTAATCCACAGCCTGGTTTATTTTTGGCACATATACGAATGTAGTCCGATTGTAGTCCTGTTGCTTTAATGACAAATGAGGGCTGGTATCTATCAACAAACTGTGTCACTTGACCTCCCGTCCAAACATACTCTCGCACATTTGTCATCAAAGCAACCGGACTACATTCGCAAATGTTAGATCAGACTGTGGTTTAAAGCTAATAATATTGTACATTTCTTACACAGACCAATCATTTTGTTTCAGAAGACCTCAGTGTGTCATCAGGAGACGTGGCTATTGAGTTGGACACATTTGTACATTTGTGTTTTTTTTTGTCTAATAAGACCATTCAGACCATAGTAGGTAGTGCTGTTGCCTCACAGCAAGAACGTCGCTGGGTCGCAGGTTCGAACCTCGGCTGGGCTGGGTCAGTTGGCGTTTCTGTGTGGAGTTTGCATGTTCTCCCTGGGTTTGCGTGGGTTTCCTCCGGGTGCTCCGGTTTCCCCCACAGTCCAAAGACATGCAGTACAGGTGAATTGGGTAAGCTAAAATTGTCCGTAGTGTATGAGTGTGAATGTGTGTGTGGAAGTTCCCAGAGATGGGTTGCGGCTGGAAGGGCATCCGCTGCGTAAAATCGTGCTGGATAAGTTGGCGGTTCATTCCGCTGTGGCGACCCCGCAAGGGACAAAGCCGACAAGAAAATGAATGAATGAATGAATTATATGCCATTATACTGCCATTATATGAATCACCAAGGACAATAGATTCAGCTCAAAATCTTCGTTAATGTTCTACTGAAGAAAGAAAGGCAGCAACATCTTGAATGACATGTGCACGAGAATGTTTTTATTTAAAGGGGAAATATTCTGCCCCTGTTTACAAGATGTAAAATAAGTCTCTGATGTCCTTAGAGTGTGTATGGGAAGTTTCAGCTCAAAATATCACACTAATAATGTGTTATAGCTCTTTGAAACTGACCCTTTAGGCTTTGATCCAAATTGTGTCGTTTTGGTGACTGTCGCTTTAAATTCAAATAAGATTATGCTCTTTTCAAAAGAGGGCGGAGCTAGAAATGCCTGTGTGTCAGCATAGTGGCAGATTCAAAAACAAGACTATTGTCCTATGCTAACGAGGGAGAGATCATCACTAATGGGTGGGGCTTTCCTCTGATGACACGTACAAAAGAAGAATGTCAATCAAATAGTTTCTGCAGACTGTTTATATCGAGTGTGATTATAAATAATACGTTTTTCCCATTAGAAGCTGGTAATATTCAGAGTCTGTTGCCGCATGACTGTGATTAAACATTTAAGGAAATGTTAGTTTTTGGGTGAACTCTTTAGTCTTTACTTCTTTCTGTTTGAGATACAAAAATCTCGAAGCCATTGAAAGATGTGTCAGACATTAGTTTGTGTGAGCTGAAATTCTGCAGACTGACAGATGAATAGTTTATTCAACCAGATGGGGCTCTTTTATAAATGTACATCTCGGTGAGAATGGCAAAAACAACATATAGATTCTGAGCCTGAACTTCTGTTCTGAGTGTTTCTATGAGATTCCAGACATTCATAAGTCAATGTCTGCCATCTTTATAAATGCTTTAAAAAAATGTCAACACTGAAACAGTGCATTAAAGGAATTGTGTTCAAAATGAATGGCACAAGGTCAACTAACACAAAATAACCTCAAAAATGTATATAAATGCTCAATTTTAATTTAATACTTATTTAGTAGTTTTGAAATAGTTTTAGTTAATAAACTCTTACACACTCTCACACACTTTTTTCCATTAAATGCCACTTTTGTTTGAAAGAGTATTGTAAGGACACTCAGAAATAAAGGAACTAAACCTGTATAATAATACAAAAACAAAATAGCTGTAAATAAGCAGCAAATTAAGAGATTATTGAGGCAAAAGTCATAGTTACGTGGTTTGATAGCGAGAATTGTACCTTAAAATTAAGTAAACACACTAAGATAATGAATACACTCTCAAAATAAAGGAACAAAACATTCACAAAAACACACAAAAGTCATTGTGGTGGAAACTTTTCAATAGGTACACTTTTATACCTAACAGCTCCATGTTTATACTGTACTTTTAAATGTACTCATTAATACCACAAAGTACAAATGAGTTTCCTAAAGTGCCTTAAAGATGCAAAATGTAGTTTTTAAAAAAAGTTACCAGCCCAGTGACAGGTATTTTCCCTTTATTTTTGAGTGTATTCATTTTGGTCACACTTTATTTTGATGGTCCGTTTGTTGAATTTAAGTTACATTGCATCTATATGCCAAGTAATTCTCATTAGATTAGAAGTAGACTGTTAGATTGAGGTTAGGGTTGGGGTTAGTGTAAGTTGACATGTACTTGCAAAGTTTCTTACAGTCAGTTAAATGTCTGTTGAAGGAGCAGTATCAACAGATATTAAGCAGACAGTCTACTAATACTCAAATGGACCAATAAAATAAAGTGTTACCCTTTATTTTAATGTACAATTATCACTATTAAAAAACTCATTAACTATGACTTTTTGGCTCAATAAACTCCTAATTCGCTGCGTATACTATACTAATAGTTAGTAAGGTAGTAATTAAGCTTAGATACTTCAGTTTCTCATAAAATCTTGACCAATCAAAAGCTCTGTAGTATCTGACATGCCCCGCCCTCTTCAAGACGCTTCTCATTTGATGCATTTGAGGTGACAAAACAAAACTATTGGCTGTTTTTAGAAAAAGGAGGAGCTACGCTATGTCCCACCCTCTCTTCGTGTTTCGGTTGAAATTACATCAAACATTGAATAAATATGAACATTTCAAAGCACTTCACATGACACTTAACACTTTTGTTCAAATACCAATTCCCACAATTAACTACCTGCCTATTATTAAAATACTGGTTGATACCTACTCAATACCTAAGCCCAACTACTAACTTATTAATTATTAAGCTAAATTAATTATCAATAATAATTAGGCCTTAAAATAAAGTGTGACAAAAAACTGTGATGGAAAAATGTATGTAGTTTCAACCAAAAAAAAAAATCTACTGATTGCTAGCCTTTTCTTCTTATGACCAATAAAAAAGCCCCCCAAAAGGGCAGAAACTACAACTAAAAACCGGACTATTGAAGTTTACAAGGCATAAAAATTATTATACAAATCTAAATAATGTAAAATGTCAAACCTGACCTACACTGTAAAACCAACAGTCAACTTTATCAAATGAAATGAGTGTAGGTAACTCAAAATTGACTGAAAGTTAATTCTACTCATTTGAAAAGAGTTTTGAACTCAGCGTTGAAGGTAGTGAGTTAATTAAATACCTCATTCAACTTAAATGGAGTAAGTTCACAGTACTCATATAGATTAGTTTAACTCAAATGGTTTGTAGCAATCGGTTTCCTCAAACGGTTTGAGTTGCCTTAGATTATTGGGGTTTACAGTACTCAGTTGGTTTGAGTTCTCTTCATTTATTGGGTTTTACAGTGCTCAAATCGCTCCATTTACTCAAGTGGATTAAGTTCACAGTACTCATTAGGATTAGTTTTTGAACTTAGATGGTTTGTTGCAATCGGTTTCCTCAAATGGTTTGACTTTCCTTAAAGGTGCTGTATGTAAGTTTTTGATTCTTCTAAAGCATAAAAATACCATAATATGTGGGCAGATATTTAAGAAACATCCCAAGTGAACATACTTGTTTAACTGAAAAACAATGCTGAAGTCAGATATTCTGCTTTGAAAATGGTTTTTCCGTGCCGGAACGCTGTCTTTGTTTAGGTCAAGTTAACCTGCAGAATGCCAGTTTAGCCAATTATAATTCAGCACTCCGGGTTGCCTTGTTGGAAAACAGCGTATTTCATTCATTCATTCAGAAAGGCTCTGAAAGCATGCGCCCGTGACCGAAATGGACAGTATCAGACGTCGAAATGAGACAGATTCAGTTCCACATGAGGTTATTAATTAGCAAATGATATAAATATTACGAACGTAAACATTAGGTGAGCAGGTTACATTGTAATCTCGTGTCCTAGCAACACGCAAACAGCAGTTTGACTCTTTGCACCAGTCGAAACACGACAAAAATGTAAATACAGCCTTTCAGAAGCACAGAATAAGCACTCACTCACGAAACGGTAAGGTTTAGAATCCATTCAAACTCACATTGTTAGCATTTAGCACTGAATAAAACACACGAGGCTTACCTGAGGTGCACTGTCATAGGTTTCACATGTTGAGCTGTGAGAAATAGAAACCGTTTCTAATATCTCAATTCGAGGTGTTGGTTAGAACTAAAACTCCTTTTAATATGGAACATAATTCCTTCTATCGCGTGTCGTTGATTTTATTTAGAACAAGGTTTAAATCACTCGCACCTGTACTCAATCTCTGGCATCCCACGCGTGTGTTTATTTTGATCTAGGAGTGCAATACCCAGTTCAACCACTGGGTGTCAAACTTACATACTGCACCTTTAACTTACTGAGATTTACATTGTAGTGACAGTTAGTAAACTGGCCCCAAACTCTCTATACTGACTCCCGTTCAGCAGCTCATTTTGTTGTTATTGGCTATCTATCAAAGCCTTAAGACCTGCTAACCGACACAGGGTTTTTATACATTGAAAAAAAAATGGATTTTATCACTCAAAAAAAAAAGAAAAGAAAAAAAAAGCAGCATCCACGCTAATGTTTTTAAAAGCTCTTCCACACAAACATGTTAGAATAATCGTTCCCGTTTGCCATTACCGACAATAAGTGCTCCGGATCTGCTTCCACATCTAAACTACTCCTGATGAGATAACAACATACAGAGCGTTAAGCATAGAGATGCGAGGCTGTGCCAAGATGAGTTGCTGTGTGGTTACCATGGCGACACTTGAGTAGTTAGTTAGGGTGGTGTTGACCTTGGGACACAGGAGAGTTGACGTTAGCAGAAGCATTGTGAAGCCTTTCTGAGAAACTTCACAATGAAATCCCCTCAGCAAGGCCACCGGTTCATTAAAAGCGGATAACTACTTGTTATTTTGAAAGAATGGTCCTTCATGATGGCCTTAATATGCTAACAGTGCTTTTGAAAAAATATTTATAATGTCCAAAAGGGCCCCACACGCCGTTCTACAAGAAAAATGAGTCAGGAACACAGTGTACGTGCTCCACTGGAGTATTTTCCAGTTGTTTTGAGGACAGACATGGATTTGTTTATTTGTTAATGTACAAAAGGTGTACTTTAAATGCCCGAGGTTTACGTATTTAAGTATTACAGGTTTAAACACAGGTCAGATTTCTTTCTTGCAGTTTTTGTAACACGTTTCAGTGAACCAGAATTGTTAGCCCCCTTTGAATTTTTTTTTCTTTTTTAAATATTTGAACTAGGGATGCACCGATACCGATACCAGTATACTCGTACTCGTATTGGACATGAAAGGCCGATACCACGCACTGATACCGCTGAACAGTAATTCACTATGGATGTGATTTGTTGCCCTACCTGACTTCAGTGTCTTAATGTATTAATTAGCCTAATGTATTATATATTAATAGCTTAGTCCTTTTAAACAATCTGTTTATAAAATACATTATTAACGAATCTATAGCCTAGGCTACTGAAGAATAAACCAAATATGAAATATGATCCTTGCATAATGATCACAGCTAAGCACTCAAACAAGCTAGCACTCATTTTATATATAAACTATAAATAAAAAAATGAAATAAATTTTAAGAAATGGAACATTATGTAAAAAAAAATCTAAAGACTACAGGCTAAATAAAAGCGCCTGAGTTTAAACATCACTGCGGTCACCGCGCGCGTGTCAGTTTACAGCTTCTGTAAAGATCAGACAGCTTTTACAGACCACACAATCTCAAACACCATGTAAATGTATAAATATTTCGATAAGTATCGTTAATGTAATATTCATAATGATATGATCTTGCTTGTGGTTAAATCGATACCGGCTTTGAGCTGTCACGCGCGCTTTTTCAGCAGCTGTTGACACGGACTGCGGCGCTATACACACAAGACAGACAGCAGCATACACTAGCAAGACAAGTGCTGAACTTCACGGGCCCGTATATTTTATTTAGGGGGGATTGTGTTGATGTTGCAGATGAAAGTCAGTACGTTGGGGGCGCGTTTGCCGCCCTCACTATTCTATATTATAGGTCGCCTCTATATGGACGCGCCGGCACTGGGTGCGCAGTATGAATATACCCGTACGTTTACACACTGCATACACAGGCCTACAGCTCTGGGGTGTTATGAATTGCATGTTTTAAATGACAGCGAGGCATGCTACATTTAGTTATTATTGTAAAATATACCTTAGAACTCAGTACACAGTAAAATAATATTTTTGAATGGCTTGCCTATTGGCAGCGCATATAACCGCTAAGCTTAAATAGGCTAAGCATATTTTTATTCATATTAAAACAAATTAATACAAACTAGTCACCCTTTGACTTTTTTCGTTTCCGTATATTTTTTATCAAACGAAAAATGCAAAAAATTGTTGATTTTGGTTTTCATTTTATTAGAATTAATATAATTATTAGGCTACACAAACTGTACATACCATCGGCTCTGATTGCGTCAGATATCCTACAGATAGCCTAGACTTTTTGGCTCAAAGACATTTATGCCTATACATTTCAGTGCTGTATTTTGACAGATTTCGCAAAGGCTTCAGCTATTCTGAAAAACTGGTACCAGCCTCCGTTTTGCGGCTTGACTTGTGCGGCGTCTCCGTATCATTGTCTGGATGACAGCGAGAGAGAGATTAGATCAGACCTTAGTTTCGATGTGTGGCCGCACGTCACAGTTACTTTACTGCAGTTTTTAAATATTGGCTTATTTAAATTAACTTTTCATTCGATTAAAAGCCGAAATATTGCCTGACATAAACAACTTTCGGTTTTAGAAGCGAGAGGCTTCAGTGAAGACGCACACACACACACAGGATACACTTTTGAGGTCTATTCATTATTGATTTTTAAACATTAAACGCATAATAATCAAGTGCAAAAAAGAACGGCTGGACTTCGGAAAAAGAGATCACTGCGGTTGCCACGATGGTTGCTTTGTTTTTCTGCAGTTGGCTTTGTCAGTGGCTCGGCATTGCGAAATCACTTTTATTTTAATAAAACAAGATTATTTATTAATAAACATTGTGAGATGATGGTTGCGTGATTTTTTAAAATGAGCTATTAACCGCAACCCACCCATAAACATCTAGTACTTTTTGATTAATTGACCGCGGATCAAAGGCAGGACTCATGAATATGAAAGAATGGTGCAAAACAGGGTTTAATGCGTCCCCAATATGCAATGACAGTGACTCTATAAGGTAACGTACACTGCACACACCTTGTGTAATGTGTGAAGTCGTGCACACATGTAAGCCGCAAGGATATCTCATCCTTTAAATGTCCAAGCTTAATCGTTAATAGACAAGGTCTGGGTTAGCAGGGTTTTCAACAATGTGTATATTTTTGGCTTGGAACAGCCTCCTGTTAAAGATTTTGGTGTTCATCCTTGCTACAGGCAAAAAACAAAAAACAAAGCAAAAAAACTAACAAATAAACTTAGTTGAAACCAAATCTATGAAGTATCGGTATCGGTATCGGCGAGTACATAAATCAAAATACTCGTACTCGTATCGGTTTGTAAAAAAGTGGTATCGGTGCATCCCTAATTTGAACAGGTGCGTGTGAGCGGTGCATGACCGCAACTTGTAGTTCATATACTGGCGGATTTGTAGTTCTTTAGCAAACTGCGTTTTAGCCAGCGAGCTGCAGCCACTAGATCTCTAGTGATCATAACACATACAGTTGAAGTCACAATTATTAGCCCCCCTTTGAATTTTTTTTTTTTTTTTAAATATTTGCCAAATATGTCAGATTTCTTTCTAGCAGTTTTTGTAACACGTTTCAGTGAACCAAATGAATTTAATTGAATTATATCACATGCATTAACCAAACATTTAAATTTTCAGTGTTTTGAGACATAATGAGGGAATTCTGGCCAACAGTAACTTCTGTTTGGTTATTTTAATAGACTATTGGTTCTCATAGTGTAATGTGATGGGGACGTTGACAAAGGAAGTGTGGATCCAAACGCAGGTTTATTACACAGAGATGGTCAGGAAAACAACAGTCAACACAGGGAAAAACAGATGTATCCGGGCAATCCAGAGTCGTGGTCGATAAACAGGCAAAAGGCAGGCAGCATACAACGTAAATACAACAAACAAAACAAAGCAAGCGTCTTAACATGGAAAGGCAAGGCAAGGAAAACGCATTGTAATGTTTACAATGAAAGACAAACAAGACTTAGCAATGATGTGTGCGTGTGTGCTGTGTATATAGTCCTTGTAATCAGTGCAAAATGATTCTCTGGCTGTGAGTGTGTTTAATCAGTGGAATGAGGAACAGGTGCGTGTGAGCGGTGCATGACTGGATCTTGTAGTCCATATACCGGCGGATTTGTAGTTCTTTTGCGAACTGCGTGTTTGCCAGAGAGCTGCAGCCACTAGATCTCAGGTGATCATAACACAGATTACCTGTTTTGGATAAAAATGGATAAAATTCATCTGAACGATGAAGTTTACATCCTCTGTTATCTGAGCGATAAATTAATGATCAAAAAAGGTCACTAACCATTTTACTGTTTAATGTAATTCAAGTTTATTTGTATAGTACTTTTCACAATAATCATTGTTTCAAAGCAGCTTTAAAAAAGGTGCACATTATTGCATTACAATCAAATTTGGAAAAAGTAAATGTGCAGTATGTACGTTTGACACCCAGTGGTGGAACTAGGTATTGCACTCCTGGTTCAAAACACAAGCAAGCACAGGTTTCAAGATTGGTGACACCAACAGGAGTGTGCCTGACTATTGAGCCTAAAGGCTGATAGTTAGAAGTCGCTAGAAGTCGTCTTCTAAATAAAAGCAATGCCACACAATAGAAGAAATATTGAAGGAATCTAAACCGTTTGAAATTTAAAACGGTTGTGACTCAGTGCAACCCAACACATATCAGTGATTCAGCATCTACATTTAATAATGCTAAAGAGGTTTTAACCTTTTAACCTGTGTCCCATTTGAGCATTTTCCGGAAAACAACTTACCCAAATAAACAAGTCTGGTTTTGTTTGAAACTAGACAATCACTTGTAAAACATGGTAAAATATAGGTGAAAGTGAGTTGCGATTAGTTTCAATGAAATTCATTAGAGGAAACATGGATGTGACTATCAGGATACAAAAACACCAGAAAGTTAAATCTGAATGTCTGACTATGTTTTGATTCAAATTTCTTGTTGATACTCTCAAAAATGTAGCTTCTGTAAGCTTTTATTTTAAAAAGTGTAGGCGTCCTTTCTAAAAAGCCATTTGGAAACTTAGTGCACTATTTTGTGCATTTGAATGGCTGTATTTAAATTTCTGTTGTGTTTCGTTAGGCAGCAGAGTATCAATATACACACGGTGAGTGATAGGAGATATTTTTCATTTTTTAGGGACTAAAAATGCATGAAAAGAAAATGCATAGATTGAAAAGGCCCTGTCCACATGAACACGGGTATTTTCAAAACTACACCCTTTTTTCCATGCGAGTTTCAGGGGACTGAAAACAAAACATTCTGTACTCCAGGTACAGTGTGGTTGCGTGGACATCCAGAGTTTTCACCTCATGACATCAGCATGCACACCGTTTTCTCTTTTTTGATTGGACAACAGGGCTGCGTACACACCAAATATGAAAGATGCAAATGAGGCAAATTTTACATGTTCACTGCAAACTTATCGCTTATTGAGCACAAATATTTTCTAAAATGTGAAGCAGGCATTTGTCTATAGGAATGTAATAGGCTACACCTTGTTGACCAATTTATGTATGTATGGCCATTAAAAATACATGTTCCTTAACCAGATGGTTTTCAAGTTACTTATAAAGAGATTGTTACTTCAGTCATGTTGTTATGTTTTAAGTTGACTATAGTTACACAGTAAAAAAAAAACAAAAAAAAACGCAATCGTGAATCGGTCAAACTTTATGAAAAAAATCTAGATTTTTTATTTGTGCCATATCGCCCAGCCCTAGCACATCGTCAGTTTACTAACCGTTTACTAACAAAGTAACAGTGCCAAATAATTGACGACCCCTGAATAAAACGTAAAAATAACAACCCCTGATAAATAAAGGGACTAAGCCGAAGGAAAATGAATGAATATAATAAAGTGTTTTTGACCATCTTCATGCATATGTCTAAACGCAAATCATTTTAAAAACGTTGACATGTTGACAACAAACTTTTTTAAAATGCAAGGAAAAACTTTTCCATTTTAGACAACATCATTGCAGTGTAAACGTAGCCTAAGGCCCCGTTTACACTAATGCGTTTTCGTTTTGAAACGGCGTTTTAGATCAAAAAGGATCCGCGTCCACACTAGCGTTTCATCAAGCATTTCTAAACATATCTCCGTCCACACTACTCCACCAAAAACGTATATCACATGACCATTCGCGCACTCTGTGCATGCGCGTTCAAGTATAAACAGAAAGCATGTGTCTCGCTCAGCATTTGGTTATTGTTAGTCAATAAACCTTGGTTGAACGATGAACGCGAGCGATTAGCGAGCGCTCGAACAATAGCTTGCCTCTTGCGAATATATGCAGCTGCTGTAGTAAAAAAGGCAGAGTTTAACTGCACAATGGCGCCTTAAACGGACAATAGTGCAAACAACACTCCCATTTCTGTGTCCATGTTGTTGTTTACAGTGAAGGCTGGTCTTCAGGTAGCGTTATAGTCACGTGATAGGGGCTTGATGAATAAGGGAAGGATACGCAATGACCCAAAAGCCCCAATCAGGTAGCGAATCTCAGCAGCCACGCCTCCGTTTTCAGATGTCTCCGTTTTCCCCCATCCACACTGAGACGGAGCAGCAGCGTTTTAGAATGAAAATGACCTCTCCAGCGTTATCAAAACGCTCCGTTTTTGGGGCTCGAAAACTCTGGCGTCATGTGGACGGATGGCGTAACCGTAGCAAAACTTATGTGTTTTAAAACAAAAACGCATTAGTGTAAACGGGGCCTTAGATACAGATGAGTTACACACTATTTTCCACTAAGTGCAGACCCCTCCCCCCACATCTCGTTTTTGATGTCCTCCAGAGGGATCAAGTGTACTTTAAGTGCGTCAAACCTCCCTGTACTTCACACCCTGATGAAGCCTGACCAAAACAACACTACCTAATACCGCATTCGAACGGAGCTCTAATCGGTGTTAAATTTTTAGCATCTTGTGTGCCTTTACTGCTTTAATACAAGAGAACTCCCTCCACCGGGACTGAAGACATCAATAATACATTATCATTTCTGCCCTTTGTAACTGGATTTATGAAAAATGAAAGGACTTTAAAACTTTCTGGCCGCTGACAGACTTTGAAGGAGCCGCAGCAGTCTGATCTCCCAGCAGGACGCTGTCGGCTGGCAGACTCTGTTCAGAGCATTCAGAGTTGACTGGAAGGGAATCACAGGGGAGGAACAGAGAAGTTGAAGTCTTAATCAGCAATTTCTTTGAAAATAAACTAGCGTGTGTAAAAATCCATGAGAACTTTAAACTCCAATGCAAACAGTCACATCTTAAGAAGTAATAAATCCTGTTAAAAACAGCCTTACAGCCTGCAGATTTCACACTGCAGCTCTCACCTGGTCATCCACTGAAGCTAAGCAAGGTTAACTCTTTATCAGCAGTGTTTCATTTTAAAAGTAGTGCCTTTTTAAGATCTTTAACTTCATCCTGATTGACAGGGCCAGATCATTACACTGTGGCGAGCCTTGATAAAGAAGGGACAAAGTTCAAGTAAAGTGAGAGTAAGATTGATGTGTTATCCATGATGATGGTCAAAACATGAATGATCAGAGTACATCAATCTCTGCCTGTTCAGCTTCATTTTTACATGCAATCCGATCTACACTTTCTTTTTAGATGCGATCTGATCCACACTTTCTTTTTAGATGCGATCTGATCTACACTTTCTTTTTAGATGTGATCTGATCTACACTTTCTTTTTAGATGTGATCTGATCTAAACTTTCTTTTTAGATGCGATCTGATCCACACTTTCTTTTTAGATGTGATCTGATCTACACTTTCTTTTTAGATGTGATCTGATCTACACTTTCTTTTTAGATGTGATCTGATCTACACTTTCTTTTTAGATGTGATGTGATCTACACTTTCTTTTAAGATGTGATCTGATCTACACTTTCTTTTTAGATGTGATCTGATCTAAACTTTCTTTTTAGATGTGATGTGATCTACACTTTCTTTTAAGATGTGATCTGATCTACACTTTCTTTCAAGATGTGATCTGATCTACACTTTCTTTCAAGATGTGATCTGATCTACACTTTCTTTTTAGATGCGATCTGATCTACACTTTCTTTTAAGATGTGATCTGATCTACACTTTCTTTCAAGATGTGATGTGATCAACACTTTTTTTTCCAGATGTGATCTGATCTACACTTTCTTTTAAGATGTGATCTACACTTTCTTTTTCAGATGTGATCTGATCTACACTTTCTTTTCAGATGCAATCTGATCTACACTTTCTGATCTACAGTATTTTAGATGAAATCTGATCTACACTTTCTTTTCAGATGTGATGTGATCTACATTCTTTTTAGATGCGATCTGATCTACTCTTTTCCGATGCGATCTGATCTACAGTATTTTAGATGCAATCTTATCTACAGTATTTTAGATGCGATTAGATCTACAGTATTTTAGATGAGATCTTATCTACACTTTCTTTTCAGATGTGATCTGATCTACACTTTCTTTTTAGATGCAATCTGATCTAAAGTATTTTTAGATGCGATCTGATCTACACTCTTTTCAGATGTGATCTGATCTACACTCTTTTCAGATGTGATCTGATCTACACTCTTTTCAGATGTGATCTGATCTACACTCTTTTCAGATGCGATCTGATCTACACTTTCTTTTTACAATCGATCTAAACTAAACTTTCTTTTCAGATGTGATTTGATCTACACTTTGTTTTTACATGTCATCTGATCTACACTTTCTTTTAAGATGTGATGTGATCTACACTTTCAGTTTAGAGGCAATCTGATCTACACTTTCTTTTTACATGTGATCTGATCTACACTTTGTTTTTACATGGGATCTGATCTACACTTTCTTTTTACATGCTTTCTGATGCACACTTTCTTTTTAAATACAATCTGATCTACACTTTCTTTTTTCATGCAATCTGATCTACACTTTCTTTTTTCATGTAATCTGATCTATACTTTCTTTTTTCATGCAATCTGATCTACACTTTCTTTTTTCATGCAATCTGATCTATACTTTCTTTTAACATGCAACCTGATCTATACTTTTTTACATGCAATCTGATCTACATTTCCTTTTTACATGCAATCTGATCTACATTTCCTTTTCAAATGCAATCTGATCTACACTTTTTTTTTTTAATATATAATAATCGGATCGACACTTTGTCATAGGCAATCTGGTATACACTTTCTTTTTACATGCGAAAAAGTTTTTATTTTTTTCATATAATAATCGGATCGACACTTTGTCATAGGCAATCTGGTATACACTTTCTTTTTACATGCGAAAAAGTTTTTTTTTTTTCATATAATAATCGGATCGACACTTTGTCATAGGCAATCTGGTATACACTTTCTTTTTACATGCGAAAAAGTTAAAGTCCCTGAAGTCCCGTAACTCATTCTGAACATGTGCTCAACTCTCCAGGTTGGCCATCCAGAAGGAGGACTATAAACCCCCGGCTTTAAAACACTGAATATATATTGGCACATTTGTGAAAAAAATTCCTGTATAAGCAATAGGTGAAATATAATCTGTCCCATTACAGGTGCCAGCATTTTAATATCAACTCCTAAAACATTATTTATCAAAAAAAAAAAAAAGAAATAGATGAAAATGTCCATCATGAAATATGAAGGGTGTGAAAACGCTGACAGATTATCTTTAACTGCACATTGTTGTTTTTCTTGCAACCCGAGACATAAAAAGTATTATTTATTTATTTAAGGCTTTCTTCTGCATGCCTGCGACCCCACAAAGCAATTTCACAATCCACCTTACGCAGCAGGGCCAGAAATAGAAGACAATACGTCACTATTAGCATCCACTTCAGCACGATAGGAGGAAGACTGCTGAAGAAGATGCGCCCCGGTGTCTCGCAAGCGTGACTGATAAACCCATCAGTACTGATCAAGATCACCGCACTGACAGTTGCGCCTTCTGGAATAAATAATTCACTGAGACCCAAATGGCACCACGCCGCCTGCTCGAGGGCTGCATGCGTGCCACGCCGAACCCGAAGCAAGCAAAAGCTGTTTGTCAGAGTTGTCAGACGTCTTTGATTGCAAAGCTTGCGTGTCTAATAAGCTGCACAATTCACTGTCCGCTTTTTTTCTTGCCATGGCTGGTGGCTCCAGATGTATGATGTGCTCAGGGGTGTTCTGACACTTCAGATCAATGCTGCTGAATCGGAAAATGACAAAATTATCCAAGACAATTACAGTCAAAGTCAAGCTACTGAGCTACCAAACACACCAAATATGGACGATTGCCAAGTTAGTGTGGGATAATGTGGGACATGTTACCAATAACATCAATCTAACTTAATGAAAACATTGGTATTCTGGCTTTCAGCTCCAGAAAACACCATTACATCACAATGCAGTCTTTATTTTACATGTAATTCACATTCATTCCAAGGCAGCAGCTATCATGCAGATT
This sequence comes from Danio kyathit, assembly GCA_903798195.1. Lineage (NCBI taxonomy): Eukaryota > Metazoa > Chordata > Actinopteri > Cypriniformes > Danionidae > Danio > Danio kyathit. Next base: position 12,420,511 of record LR812540.1, read on the forward strand.
ATTTGTTGCCAAAAATAGCTTTTACAATAACAAAATATCCAGAGAATGGCAGTTTGCTTTCAGACAGGGAACACAGGGAATCATCCACAAAATTTTGACTGACAGCTGTCAGAGCCTCTCAGTGACAGTGTTTACTTTGTTTATTCCAACCTTTGGATAGGGTCTAAAACATATCAAATGCACAGTACTTGTATGAGGCTATGCTTTTGAAAAAGTGCTGCTCAATATAGTTCAAACTATGCCATAAAAATAATAAATGCATGGCTTTCTTAAAAGGACAAAATAATGCAAGCACATTTTCTTAATATAACAATTAAAAAGCTTATAAAAAATATGATTTTTATTACATGTGGGACAAGGGGTGAAAATGCTGTGAGGTAGGGGTGCTCACCCTATAGTGAACATGACGTCTGCTTTCTAAATAGACAAAAAATGTGGGCAAACAAACAACTGAAATAAAAATATAACAGGGTTCATATGGCCCTGGAAAAAACCTGGAAAAGTCATGCAATTTTGACAAGGCATTTTCCAGGCTTGGAAAATTTTTGGAAAAATAAATAAACCCAAAATGTTTTGGAAAAAGTCATGGAAATTTGTTTAACAAATATCTGTGTACTTGAATATATTTGAGATGATAATGTTGGGTAAATTTCGAATACAATCGCGACGTCTATCCCTTCCGGTGACATTCTCTGTGTGGGGCAAAAAGCAACTTGCAGTTTCAGCTTCACCTCTCTTTCACTTGCATTTATCGTAATTAAAGATACATTTGAGTGTCATGTCCAGAAACAATCTCTAATTACAGAGGTAAAGGCTAATTTGTGCTAGTTCAATAAGTCTTGTGAAGACAGGAAGTTTTCTAAAAACTATTTTACAGGTATAAAATAAACAAACTACATAGATTGTCACATATTTTTTAGATATGCTGTAATAAATTTGAACTTACATTTTTTATTATTTACCACATGTACATAGACATTACATAAAAACATTAGGTCATGAATATTTGCCTGAAAGTTTTGGAAAAGACATGGAATTTTAGTAGTACAAATGTGTATGAACCCTGATATAAGTTACGGTAACCTTAAAATTGTTAATAATTTGAAAAAGATAACAAATGTAGTTAAAGAGACGTTATGGGGGAAAAAATTATATATATATATATATATATATATATATATATATATATATATATATATATATATATATATATATATATATATATATATATATATATATATACACACACACACACACAGTTAAAGTCAGAATTATTAGCCCCCCTGAATTATTAACCCCCTTGTTTATTTTTTCCCCAATTTCTGCTTAACTGAGAGAAGATTTTTTTCATCACATTTCTAATCATAATAGTTTTAACTAATTTCTAATAACTGATTTATTCTATCTTTGCCATGATGACAGTAAATAATATTTGACTAGATATTTTTCAAGATACTTCTATACAGCTTAAAGTGACATTTAAAGGCTTAACTAGGTTAATTAGGTTAACTAGGCAGGTTAGGGTAATTAGGCAATTGTATAACAATGGTTTGTTCTGTAGACTATCAAAAAAAAAATATATATAGCTTAAAGGGGCTAATAATTTTGACCTTAAAATGGTTTATAAAAAATTAAAAACTGCTTTTATTCTAGTTGAAGTAAAACAAATATGACTTTCTTCAGAAGAAAAAAATATTATCAGACATACTGTGAAACCCTTGCTCTGTTAAACATAATTTAGGAAATATTTAAAAAAGAAAATTCAAAAAAAAAATTTTTTACACTTTTGTAATCATTTGAATCAGACAGAATGGGATGTTCTGAAAAAGTCCAAGCTTTTCCGTATTGGAAATGTGCTCTTTTAGCAGAGCCACTAATCACCTTGATTAAGCATCAAAAGGCAAAATTTCACACCAGAAACTCTAAATTGTAAATTCTGGAAAATTCTATTGTATTTACTCTTTTTTTTTTTTGTTTTGTGCTTTTTGATTGCAGATGTCTTTATGTTTTGTAACATGCTTAAAATATGTAATGTTTTTGGTTTCAGTTCTGAATGATATATATCTGTATAGGGAAGAAAGGCATTCTGCTCATGTTACATGAATGCTGAAATCATTTTTAGCCTTCTTTTTTAGTGAAAATTAAATAAATTGCTTTTAAACCACACAATATTATAGGGCCAAAGTTATTTGGACTAATTTCACTGTGCTTATTTTTGTAATTTTGTCAGTTTCAAAGTACACTGTATTCCATTAGTTTCCATGGTGATGCATCAAACTTCAACTAGGAAGATTGGCAGATTTTAATAGTTGCTTTGAAGTTCTGGAAGTTACACTCTAAATTCAGAACATTCTCTACATTCCAAAGTTTTTTCGTAATTGTATTTCTAAACACATTTCTGATGTACATTAATTAATTTGTTGCAAAAAATAATGATAATTCAAAAGAAACAATACAAAAATTAATATTCGCGCAGTGATGTTTTTGTTTCCATAATATTATTACTGTCAGGAGTTATTTTTGCAGGATAGGGAAAGAAGCGAGGACTCAATTGAAGTAATTAATGGGTTTTAATTACAATAAAAAAAACAGAGGCAACAAAAAACACTTCAATGGGGGAAAACATAACTAAAAATACAAACTAGACTGGACTGTGCCTGGCTGGCAAAACTGGAAAGGAACAGGATATCACTCTCAGGAAGAACGACGACAAACTGGCACAGGACAGCAGACATAAGAAGACTAAAAAGGGGAAATAACTGGCAAATAAACAGGTAAACATAAACTAATAATAAGTTAACAATGAGAATGGGACCGAAACCAACTACACTGGAGTGCTGGCAACGAAAACACCATGCCACAAACAAAACAACAAACACACCAGGACGAGTGTGCATAGCAAGCACGCCCCAGACCTCTGCCCGAGCGCAACCAAGACAGCGCTCATACAGTGACAAAGACAGGCAATGACAAGAAACATGAGTGTACAACCCGAGAAAACATGAGCACAACATACTAGACAAGACAGGACTAGTGTCCGGACTCTGCCACCAAAACAAGAATTAACAAGAACAAAGTGGCAGAATCCTGACAATTGTTTGTCATAAAATAATCTCTGTAAGACGAAATGGATTCATTTGTCAGACGTCATTCTAGATTTTGCCGTTCAATGACTCTGGATAGTCAAAACACCTCTCAAAATGCTTGATACAGCTGTTAGAAAAAGAAACAGTCAATTTTTTGTTATGATGGACAAAGGTTTCAGAGGCAGTGTGTAAATGTGTTTGACACAACATGAGTTCGTGTTTAGTTTTTAAAATGCAGAAACGCTCATTCTGCAATGAACCCAGAGGCCACAATAACAACAATCCCACATTACTGCTCAAAGAGGAAAACTCAAAAGCCTCAGCCTGTGGTCTCCTGGTAGCATTTTGTATGTTTGATCTCAAAGCCTAAAGTGAGAAATCCACTGAATTTGTGAGTGAGTGTTTGTCAGGTTTGAGGGGCCAGTGTTCCCGGGTCTGACAGCGATCAATACTGGCACAAAGATGGCCACAGGGTGTGCCGGGACTCGGCCTGGCCGCAAAAATCAATAGCAGCTCCTCTATTGACAGCAGGAGTCCGCGAGTCGCACACATCCACAGCAGAGTTCCTGATGTAATGGAGAGGTAATACGGCCAATTTAAGACCACCAGGCCTGCTAAAGGGGTTACGATTTATCTGTCAGTGGACTGCCTGTGGACAGGAACACAGGCTCCTATCCCTCAATGTCATCTCGGTTCAATCTCGCACATGCGTCTCCACACTGGACTCCAGCCTTTATAGCCAGTAAAGGCCCATTGATTCCCAATATCATCCAATCCTACGGCACAGCAAAGTCAGCTGAGGGGCAGCGCTTTCCTTGAGAACTTCATCCCCATTCAAAGATTTTCATTTAAAAAACACAACTGAAGATACGGCTGAAATTAAGGTCAAAGCAGAAATTGATTAAGTGATCATGTAAAAGCAGAGCGTAAGGTCTGCATGTCACTCTTCATAACAAGGTAAATACACCAGCAATAGTAGAGAAAATATTAGTGATTAATCACATCCAAAATACAAATGTGTTTTATTTACATAATATATGTGTGTGTGCTGTGTATATTTATGTAAATGCAAACAAAAACATATATTAAATATGAAAATTCATTCATTTTCCTTCAGCTTAGTCCCTTGTTTATCAGGGGTCACCACAGCAGAATGAACCGCCAACTATTCCATGAAATGTTTTAAGCAGTGTATGCCCTTTCAGCCACAACCCAGTACTGGGAAACACCCATACACACTCTCATTCATACACTGGCCAATTTAGTCCATCAATTCAACTATAGCGCATGTGTTTGGACTAGTGGAAACCGGAGCACCCGGAGGAAACCCACGCCAACACGGGGAGAACATGCAAACTCCAAACAGAAATGCCAACTGACCCAGCCGGGGCTCGAACCAGCGACCTTCTTGCTGTGAGGCGAACGTGCTACCCACTGCACCACCGTGACACCCAACATACTTAATCATATTTAATAAATAATATATAAGAAACTTTTATTTTGGAGGCAATACTTTGAAAGCACTAGTATTAATATAAAACCTAACTTTTCCATCTTGAGTACAAAAACCCTAGCAGGGCTTGACAATAAGGACTGTCCGATGGCCCGGGGCCCAACGTGCGAGACCTTCAGGACAGTAGACAGCATCATTACTGGCCCAATCGAGCTAGTGCTGTCTTGCCACTAAAGGTTTTGGCTGTGACTATTTGTCAATTGCGTGCAAATACAGTCTTAAGGCTCGTACACACCGGGACGCTTTTCGTTTGCGTTTATCGTCAGCGTTTTTCAAGACGTTCTTCCGGATTCAAACCCAAGCGATTTTCACTGGCGTTGAGCAGAAGAGTATGCAAAATCACTCCTTGATGTTAGATGGCGCTACACAACTTTAAGCTTCTGACACCTGCTTGTAACACAGAAGAAGAAAAGTTGACACGCTTGTTGTTATGAATGGTTCAAGTAGCAGCTCCAGCTCTAGCGATGAAGAAATGATTATTGTTCACCAGTGTAATAAGCAGCTCCACGTTCATGTCGCCTCTGAGCATCTTCTTCAATGTGCGCTCGCATTGACAGTTTTGTGCTTGAGCGCCTCCAAGTGCTGTTTACTGTAACTTCAGCAGCTCCGTGCACTTGAACAAAAGTGGCAATCTGATTGGTGGAGAAGGTTTTGATGCGGTGCATCAAAACAAAAAAACGAGGCGTTTTTTTTAAATGATGCTTTTGCACCTACCGTTTTTGCGCGTTGGTGTGCACCATCACATTGACGTCCTTTATTTAGTCACGAGGCGTTAAACGTTGACGGAAAACGCGAGCAAAAAATGTCTCTGTGTGCACTGCTTTCACACCTAGACGTTTATCTCAAAACCTGTCTCGTTTGCCCGGTTTGTTTGGCATATGTGAATCTCACTCGGATCCGCACCAAATCAATTCAGTCTGAGATCGCCTGAATGAACAACAACAAACAAGGCTATAGTACAATGTGTTGTGGTTGTGTAATAGCCATATACAGTATATGACTATATGAAGAGAGAATTATGATAGGGCTGGATATCATTCCTTCCGGAAAATGTGCGTTTCATGTCGATTACGAAAGTGAAAGCATGCTGAAATATTAACGAGTGCTGTTTATCCGTTAGGAAAATTGAAGGGAAATATGTTTTTATTCACTTTATTTTATTGTTTACACACTTAAAAATTCTTTTTGCACTGCACATTTTACACTACATTATTTGAATCTAACAAGCTTAGTTTACAATGCTTACATTGTTTTGCATACATTGAATCTAAATCCCAAATATGAGAAATGACAACAGATTGTTAAGATTTAATTAATGTCAATTTTAATGTTAGTGATTAATGCATTTACTTGACAGATTACATTCATTCTCCTTCTGCTTTGTCCCTGGTTTATCAGGAGTTGCCACAGATGAATAAACCGCCACTTACTTGACAGATTTGTATATTTTTAATTTCAGGTGGTTTGTGTAATTTGTTTTATGTTTGGTAAAATAATTTATAATTGCATCTTTAGTGATTTTTCAACTAATTACAATGTCTTGTCTCAATAAGTGGATTTAGAGGTTTTTGCAAAAAAAGCAGAAGTGGATTTCGCAGGTTTTCACGCAAAAGAAAATCTACCTTGTTAAAAACCAAAGAATTGTCTACAGTGACATTTTTGAAAAAAAGTTGTTTTATTTACTAGCTAATAACCTTATCATATAAATGAAACTTCTGAACCTAATTAGAGGATCTATCTATCTATCTATCTACCTATCTATCTACCTACCTATCTATCTATCTATCTTACCAAATTTAGTTACATCACAATTGTAATTTTTTAAAGTGTCAGTTGTATTTAAAGAAAAGTTATGCTGAATAAAAATATGTGTATTACAATTATGTTTGGCTTTTGACACATTATTTAAAATATGTGGCTAAAAAATAGCGATTAATTTTTTTTTTTGGTGGGGCCAGTGAGTATTTTGGCAGGGCAAGAATCTAAAATAAGTAGAAAAACTCCTTAGCATTGAACTCTGCCTAGAAGATTTATAATCCATAATATCAGCTGATTTACCAATCTCAACTATGACTCCCTTCCAATGAATCTTGGTGACGTTAAACAGCGCAGCTCTTTACAAACAATACATTTCCTTCACAGAGAGCAGAAATGCAGAGTGCTTGAGAACTGGGTTAAGATAATTAGAGTTTACTTCATGCTCGACTGACGCTTCAATCTCAGACTCCAGTGTGCTGATAGTACAAGATAGATGCAATTTAAATGAAAGCGTATCTGTATAGACCCTCGAGAGCAACTTAGCTGATTCTCACTCATGCAGAGGGCCTGCAATTGAATTAAACAAAGCGACTCTGCTCATGTGTGAACGGGGGATACAAAAGGTGGTGTTACAAAGAAAAAGTTGGGTGACAAAAGTAGATGCTTAAAGCTGTGTGTGTTATAGGACTGAGCAATATGTGTGCAATATGTTTGTTTGTGTGTTTGTGTGTGTGTGTGTGTGTGTGTACTAGGGTTACACGGTTTACCGGTACTTCAGTAGCACCGCGATAATATGGCTCCAAAATGCTGGCGGTGCCTCTGTAGTTTGTAAATGGTAGTATCGTAATTAGCGGTTCTACAATAGTTAATGTTGCATGTGGGAAAGGTCACTAAAATGCTTACACATTTGTGCCAGTAAATAATCAATAGACCACTTTATTTTATTTTAATTTAGACATTCTGCATTAAGGCTGCAAAACTGTGTTGAATTTGTGCCTTTTATGATATTGCACATTTTCTCATGCTTCAAACACAAATCTGAATCAGTTCATTTCTGTTCCTGTGAATATGATTTAGCTACAACTACAGCAACAATCTCTTAAAAAAACAACTCACTAAAGTGAAATTTGTACCTGATTCTTACCTGATAAGACTGAAAATACAATAGATGAGAAAAAAACTAAATATCAACAGGAAACACTAAGAAAACAATAATTTTGTAACTTCATATTTAGTTGAAAAAATCTCTTGTAACAAATTTTGTTTGGTATAATTGAAAATTAAGTTACAATGTATTTTTGTTGGTCAGTTATCTACAAAATAAACAAAAAAAACAAAACAAATAACATTTGAGGTAAAGTGGCATGCGATTTTTTTAAATACAAAACCCACGACCAGCACTGCAGATCTCGGTTATACAGGGAGTGCAGAATTATTAGGCAAATGAATATTTTGACCATATCATCCTCTTTATGCATGTTGTCTTACTCCAAGCTGTATAGGCTCAAAAGCCTACTACCAATTAAGCATATTAGGTGATGTGCATCTCTGTAATGAGAAGGGGTGTGGTCTAATGACATCAACACCCTATATCAGGTGTGCATAATTATTTGGCAACTTCCATTCCTTTGGCAAAATGGGTCAAAAGAAGGACTTGACAGGCTCCGAAAAGTCAAAAATAGTGAGATATCTTGCAGAGGGATGCAGCACTCTTAAATTTGCCAAGCTTCTGAAGCGTGATCATCGAACAATCAAGCGTTTCATTCAAAATAGTCAACAGGGTCACAAGAAGCGTCTGGAAAAACATAACTAAAAATAACTGCCCATGAACTGAGAAAAGTCAAGCGTGCAGCTGCCAAGATGCCACTTGCCACCAGTTTTGCCATGTTTCAGAGCTGCAACATCACTGGAGTGCCCAAAAACACAAGGTGTGCAATACTCAGAGACATGGCCAAGGTAAGAAAGGCTGAACAAGACACACAGGCTGAAACGTCAAGACTGGGCCAAGAAATATCTCAAGACTGATTTTTCTAAGGTTTTATGGACTGATGAAATAAGAGTGAGTCTTGATGGGTCCGTGGCTGGATCGGTAAAGGGCAGAGAGCTCCAGTCCGACTCAGACGCCAGCAAGGTGGAGGTGGAGTACTGGTTTGGGCTGGTATCATCAAAGATGAGCTTGTGGGGCCTTTTCGGGTTAAGGATGGAGTCAAGCTCAACTCCCAGTCCTACTGCCAGTTTCTAGAAGACACCTTCAAGCAGTGGTACAGGAAGAAGTCTGCATCCTTCAAGAAAAACATGATTTTAATGCAGGACAATGCTCCATCACACGCGTCCAAGTACTCCACAGCGTGGCTGGCAAGAAAGGGTCTAAAAGAAGAAAAACAATTGACATGGCGTCCTTGTTCACCTGATCTGAACCCCATAGAGAACCTGTGATCCATCATCAAATGTGAGATTTACAAGGAGGGAAAACAGTACACCTCTCTGAACAGTGTCTGGGAGGCTGTGGTTGCTGCTGCACGCAATGTTGATGGTGAACAGATCAAAACACTGACAGAATCCATGGATGGCAGGCTTTTGAGTGTCTTTGCAAAGAAAGGTGGCTATATTGGTCACTGATTTGTTTTTGTTTTGTTTTTGAATGTCAGAAATGTATATTTGTGAATGTTGAGATGTTATATTGGTTTCACTGGTGAAAATAAATCATTGAAATGGGTATATATTTGTTTTTTGTTAAGTTGCCTAATAATTCTGCACAGTAATAGTCACCTGCACACACAGATATCCTCCTAAAATAGCTCAAACTAAAAACAAACTAAAAACTACTTCCAAAATATTCAGCTTTGATATTAATGAGTTTTTTGGGTTCATTGAGAACATGGTTGTTGTTCAATAATAAAATTAATCCTCAAAAATACAACTTGCCTAATAAATCTGCACTCCCTGTATAAAGGCATCTATTCTTCTGAATCTCACAGTAGATACAAAAAACAACAGAATATCTGTACAAATAATAGGTTTTTAATAATAAGGGAATTCTGAATTAAATTGAAGTATTATAACATATAAAATATAGTATTTGTGACAATTTGCTTTATTTTGTAGATTTGAGTTATGAATTAATACAATATTGCGATACTACTTAGCATCGTAATACTTCAGCTGGTATAGTATCGTGGCCTATAATTATGGTATTGTGACAATTTTAGTGTGTACACTGTATTTAACACAATTTGGGGACCAAATTTCCTCACAAGTATAGTAATACTAGTACATTTTACCTTGTGGGGACATTTTTTGGAGAAAACGACTATTTTGATAAATATGCAAAACTGCAGACTGTCCAATGAGGGTTAGGTTTAGGGGTAGGATTAGGGTAGGGGGATACAATATACAGTCTGTACAGCTGATCAGTCATTACGTCTATAGAAGAACCTCATAAAACATGAAAAACCAACATGAGTGTGTGTTGACTAAACAGAAACAGGCCCAGGGGAAAGTGACCTTCTATCACAGTATCAGGATTGATGTTGAACTACAAATCAAGTCAGAGTGCTTCAAGCACAGCAGCCAAGTGATTCATGCCCAACACCAGCAACTTCCCTAAAAAAATGCAGAAAGCATTGTTAAAAAGAAAGTACTCCATAAATCCAGTCGTAATTTCCCCAATATACACCTTGATGACATCTCATTTTTTCCCTCTACAGTCACATCCTAGCGATTCAGTCATTATGCAGAATGGAAAATAAAGATATTCACGGGGCATTGCCCTCAACAAAATGACAGATCATAATTTCTACAGCAAACGCAGCGCACTGCATACATTTAGCTAAATTACGTGGAACCTGGACGCGAGGAGATTGCCGATAAGGTTGGTGGGATGCCGAGGGCTCGGTGATGCAATAGATCAAGCAATATAATCTCAGGAGTCACATTGCTCAGTGTGTTGAACATGACACTAAAGCACCATTATACATGTTTACTGACATCAATATAATTACGTCAATAAAGTGATCTTTTATCAAAGCCACAGAGACACATTTTACTGAAAACAAGGCAGATCCTTTTTAGTGACCACTATTTGTAAAAACAGCATGACATGAGAGAGTGCAATGATAAAAATTCAAACTAGGGCTGCACAATACTGGACAAATATGCAATATGTGATATTGTTGTTGAGTATTGTGTAGTTATGGCATGACATTTCCCTATAAAAATGCTATTTTTTAACACATTTATTTAATTAAATTAAAATAAACAGGTAAAATATATTTTTTTCAGATATAATTATTTCTAATTCAGACAATAATCTTTTTTAATTAGGCATGAGACAATAACCGTTTTCAAGATATAACGAGGTTTGCCATACCGTTCCTAAAGTATGTGTAAGAGTTTTATTTTATTTATTTTTTTATGACAACAGTATCTCAAGCAGAAAAGATATCCAAAGATGCCATTTTAATTTAATAACACAGCAGGTGTCAATGACTTTTTATTATTTAGCCTGACAGATTTTACTGACAAAATACTTTAAATGTTTCTCAAAATAAAATATATTGTGTTCAAAGGGGGGGAAAGTTTTTGATTTTACCCAGACATTTAAAAAACATTTTAAAGTCGTAATCACAATACCGTGAAACCATGATATTTTTATCCAAGGTTATCATACTGTCAGAATCTTATACTGGCCCATGCCTAGTCAAAATGCAAACATTTCTGTGTTTAAAACACTGCAAATGAGTGAAAACATCAGCAAATATTCTGACTCTGATTGGCTGTTGTCATTTCCCTCTCTCATCTCAAATCCCGCCATTAGTGTTTATTTTCAGGTTTGGGTTCAGCTTTTTCAACCAATCACAGAACAGCAACTACTGGGCAGTTGAGTAGGGTCTGCCTGCAGACTGCAAGAGAGGGGTGTAACATGAAGAAGACATACATTTTAGTAGAGGAGTAACTTGAAGTTATCTAGACTAGGGCTGCACGATTATCGTGATCTCGATTCGACCCTACAAACAATCTTACTTTAGCTTTTCTACAATTCAGCCAATTATCTTTTCACAGTCTGGAGTAGAGGTTTGAACCTACACTGGTCTCACGGTTCGGTTCGGTTCGGTTACGATTATCATGCCATCGATTCGGTTCAATTCGATATCTCGGTGCATCACGGTGTATTGACGATTCTTTCCATACACAGTTTTATATTTTCTTCACAGCACAGCAATTCTTGTATTGAAATGTATAAATATATTTATATACTATTTGTAAAACAATTTTGTCCTTAAAACAAACAGTCAGATATATAAACTGTACTTTTAAACAACACGAGCATTTATAGACCATTTCGAGGGATGTAAACAAAAACAATGACCCTAACGTATCCTGTTTTACATTTTTAATTTCCATTGCTTCTGAGAATCCAAAAAGGTCCACATATTAATAAATAGTGTTATGACGGCTGATTTAAAGTCAAGTTATGATTGAATTGCCTCTTGTTACAGTTAGGAAATAGTTTAACGTCAAGCAGGAAATGTTCATGGGCCAATGACATGACCACATTGAAATGGTCTATAGCAAATAAACAAATATAAATATCCCGCTCGCTTTCTGCCTTGTCTACCAAGATCTTTCTTACACCCCTTTGATTGGTCACACGCTCAACAGAAAGGGCTGCGATTGGCTCTTACACGCTGGCGCTCTACACAGATGCACTCATGGGCCACAGTGAGACAGAGAGAGATAAATGGAGATTACTTTCATTCTCTTAATCGCCGTGAAATAGGGGCTTTTGCTGTAAGTTTCAGTAAAACAGTGTTCAGCAAACACACACGCAGTGAAATTGTGCACATTGTGTGTTTTTCGTAGTTAGAGCGTTGTAAATAATCGCGCTCGCGGCTCGCCTCCCTCGCCATAGTAAGCTACGGCGACATAGCGCATGTGAGATAAATTACGTCAGTATAATAACCGGTTATGGTTATTACTGAACCGATACCAAATTGTCCGTGTCTGCATCGCGGTGCACCGAAGAAACGATTAATTTTGACACCCCTAGTCTGGAGAGAAGCTTAAAGGCAACCGCACAAGTCTTCACATTGTTTATATACGTTGCTCAGAAACATGGACACCTCCAAATGGTGGTAAAAGTGTCACACAAGATGTGTGCAAATCCCTTAACTGCTGTCTTTGGTGTTGTATATGAAAATAACAATTTGTCAAAAAGTGAATTGGACTGCATTGCCTTTACTTCTTTTCTGGCAAGACGCTTGATTATAATCAATTGGAAACGGTCATTTCCCCCTTCTTTTAAACAGTGGGCCAATGATGTGTTGCATTTCCTTAGTTTAGAAAAAATAAGACTCAATTTAAATGGTTCCGGGTCCAAGTTCACTGCCATGTGGCTTCCTTTCATAAACTTTTTCCAAAGCCAAATGTAACTGTAAGTGGACAAAATGATGCTGATGCTGTCAGGTTTTGCTTGTATTGTACTGATGTTGTCTTCGTTTTTTTGTTGTTTTTTGTCTTTGTTTATATGTACACAATGTTAAAGCACTATGTTTATATATACATATGTTGTTAGTTATGTCGATTAATGTACGATTTTTTGACTATTTAAATAAATAAAAAAAGGAGAAAAAAAAAAGGTGTCACATACGGTATTTATAAGGTATATTTTATTGTAATGACGTATTTGCGGCGGCGAAATCACACGTGAGCTGTTTTTTTCTACTGAAAGGACTTGCACATGCCTGCCAATGATGTCTACTTTAGTGAACAGAACCTGCATAGGCTGTGAATAACAGGTAATAAAGTTGTAAATAACGTTCAGTTTGTTGCAAACTGAACTCAAAGTGACGACAGCCATGACATGAGCTGCAATTGGCAGTGAAAAGTGAAACCGAAAGGACGCACATCATTTAAATCATCATATCGCATTTTAAAGTTAATATAATGTTGTTATATATGTTAATATAATAATATATATAATAATAGTATATATGTTAATATATAATGTAGAATATAATGCAAGAGGGAATCTGATAATGACAAATGTTTCACTTTACCAGTGAATAAAATAGTCTAATATTGATATTCTCAATGACAAATGACAAGCGTATGTCTCAAACACAATAATTCAACTTCAGAATTATGAATAGTTGTATTCTGATGTCATCACTTTATTGTGAATTAACAACCAGGACATTATAAAGTCTATTCAAGTCCACCATTCAAACAATATTTAGCATTTTAACCAACAGTAGACCTACACATAGGCCTAATAATATTGTTGTTGTACCATATGTTTGAAAATAACAATAATAATAGGCTACTCATGTTAACCTTTATTTTACATCTACAGAATCCTCAGAAAATCCTGATCTTCATTATAAGCTAAATAAATCGTGATTCTCATTTTAGCCAGAATCGTGCAGCCACCTGTCAAAACTATGTTGTTGGCAAGATGGTGCTATCACAGTTATTAACATCCACACCTACCCCAATCCTAAATCCAACCTCTATAGTTAATAACATCTACACCATCCAAACAATTAGTTATTAACGTCTATACCTACTCCATACCTAAACCCAACCATTATAGTTATTAACATCTACATCTACCCCAACCCTGAACCCAACCATCACAGTTATTAACGTCTACACCTTCCCCAACCCTTAACCCAACCATCACAGTTATTAACGTCTACACCTTCCCCAACCCTTAACCCAACTATCACAGTTATTAAAATCTACATTTACCCTAACCCTTAACCCAACCATCACAGTTATTAACGTCTACACCTTCCCCAACCCTAAACCCAACTATCACAGTTATTAAAATCTACATCTACCCTAACCCTAAACCCAATCATCACAGTTATTAACGTCTACACCTTCCCCAACCCTTAACCCAACCATCACAGTTATTAAAATCTACATCTACCCTAACCCTAAACCCAATCATCACAGTTATTAACGTCTACACCTTCCCCAACCCTTAACCCAACCATCACAGTTATTAAAATCTACATCTACCCTAACCCTAAACCCAATCATCACAGTTAACCTCTACACCTTCCCCAACCCTTAACCCAACCATCACAGTTATTAAAATCTACATCTACCCTAACCCTAAACCCAATCATCACAGTTATTAACGTCTACACCTTCCCTAACCCTAAACCCAACCATCACAGTTATTAAAATCTGCATCTACCCTAACCCTAAACCCAACCATCACAGTTATTAATGTTTACACCTTCCCCAACCCTAAACCCAACCATCACAGTTATTAAAATCTACATCTACCCTAACCCTAAACCCAATCATCACAGTTATTAACGTCTACACCTTCCCCAACCCTTAACCCAACCATCACAGTTATTAAAATCTACATCTACCCTAACCCTAAACCCAATCATCACAGTTAACCTCTACACCTTCCCCAACCCTTAACCCAACCATCACAGTTATTAAAATCTACATCTACCCTAACCCTAAACCCAACCATCACAGTTATTAATGTCTACACCTATCCCAACCCTTAACCCAACCATCACAGTTATTAAAATCTACATCTACCCTAACCATCAGAGTTATTAAAGTACAGCCGAGAGTTGCGGAGGTTTTCATACTTGACATTCATGCCATTTAACCATTTTTTTTTTTTTTTGCAGCCACAGAGGGCAACACAGAGTAGGCTAACTGTCATGAACAAATAGATGAAGAAGTCAGCTAGTGGAGTTGCATAAATGAATGAATATAATAATATATCAAATGAATAGGTTGTGGATAAATTTGGAGAACACATAAAAACCGTTGCTAAAAAATCCTCTGGAAAGTATTTCCGCCATCTTCCCAACAACATCTTGTTGTCACATCTCACATGGTTCAATGGGATCTTGATAACTGCAAGTTACGCCCCTTTCACGTTATGCCCCTGTCTTGCAGTCCGCAGACAGAGACAATTGAGGAAGTGAGGGATAAAGATAGCAAGACCCCATCTGATTGGTCAAATTTAGATAACAACCAATGTGTAAAATAATATATGATATGCATATTGGATATACTATTATCTCAATAACGATAGGCTTGTGATATATTATGCAGCCCTATTTCAAACAGTCACATTATATTTATATTTTTGCATGTTTAACCCAGTGAGAAGCAAGTATTTACATTGTTAATTTATCTTTCTGCATTTTTCATTACTGTATTGTTTGGAAATGTCCAAAACTGCCAGTCTGACTAAATCATGAAGACACTTTAAACCCAATCGACAGAGCATCCGGTTCATTTATCACACCGGAAATTAAAAGGTCAAGTGCACTGCATTGTGAGATCCAATATTTCATGCCATGTGCACTTCTAAACTGCACACTTCTGGAAATTTCACATACTGTCAAATACACTCACATAAAGAGCACTTGATATAACACAGCGGCAAATGTGAGACTATTTGTGTCGCTTACATTTTTAAAAAGTAGTATGCAATATGCAGTGTGCACTCAAGAAGTCAAGAGAGTCAAAAGAGATATTAAAGTTGGAGCTGCAATTGCAGTTAATTAGTCACACCACAGAAGGAAGGTCGAGAAGCAGTGCATTATGGGATATAGATAGAGTTTTCCACACACATTAGCTGCATACAAAATCCATTCAGTGTTTAAAGGGACAGTTCACTTCAATATGAAAATTCTGTTATCCACTTGTTCCAAACCTGTTTGAGTTTCTTTCTTCTGTTAAACACAAAGGCATTGACTTGATAATATAATTTTAATTCCAACTTATTCCAACATTCTTCAGAATATCTTGTTTTATGTGCGACACATCCAAGGAATTCTTAGTTTAGAGCTACTTTATAGTTTAAAATGTTAATTTTTGGGGGGTGAACTATCCCTTTAATTTGTATCAGTTTGCACAGCAGACACAAAACATACTTGCAGAAATACTACTGCCATCTTGAAGTTAACGACAAGAGGAAAATTGACCACTTGAACTTCCACCACAGCGTCTGTTACCATAAAGTTGAATCTGCTGACACTTACAGTGCTGAAGTTTCGCGGTCCGCAAAGCTGCCCCTGAAATCGACAATAAAGCAACATCTCCTCCAGCTGATGCCCCAGACGGTCCAATAACTGCCTCATGGATGGCTGGGAGTCTCGAGGAGGGGGCAGAAAGTGGTTGAACTCCAGTATGCGAGAAAACGGTGACCAGGAAGGATCAACAATAGTTCCGTCATCGAGTGATGCGAGCGCGTCTCGAACCGCGGCGGAAACCTGCCAGTTTTTCCCGAAGATCCCCAGCCACCGTCCCGCGCTGAAGATGTCCGGTTTCTTCATTCGCCGGGGTAGTAAAATGTTTTTGTTGCAGATTGTTACGGCGGGAAACACTAGGCGCTTCGCGTAAACCATATGCGCCTTGGTGTACACCGGCGATGAAAGCAAATATCGGACCCGGTTTGAGGACCAGGTGAAAAGAAGCGCCAACGCCGTCAGAAACGCCAAAAGCCACGCGACTCTCCGAGGGTACGAGCCGCTCAGAAAGACGTGTCTCAATCCGTGAAAGGTCGTGTGCTTCAAGAAGAGCTTTCCTGCTTCTTTTAGCGACCCATCAGCGCGCGGTTTCGGTGGTGCGTCGCCTTGGCACATTTTGGAGAGGGTTTGAGTCTTTTGACGCGTTTTACCTCAGAAGAGACCCCTTAAATGTCTGAAATGAAACACCATGGTGAGGTTTTGAGCACTCCTGAAGCGAGGGAAGATGCAAATTCATCACATCTGCCTGAAATACGGCGATGTTGTAAATAAGGATAGTAAAATGTTAGTTCTCCATATTTTTCCTCTCAGGGATGCGAAATACAGCCCGTATAAAAGTCTCAACTGTTGCCAGAACCTGGCGCGTCGCGTCATTTTCCTCGCGTCGGGTACTCCCGCGGTTCAGTGTCATACTGTAAATCTGTCCTGCACTTTAAAAAAGTAAAATCATCATAAATTCAATCGAAGTGTAAATCACTAACGAGTGTTTGTAGCGCTCGCTTCAGCAACAGCGTGAGCTCTATCTCCGGCGCGCGCGCTCTGCTCCTCTGTGAGCGCGCTCATCCTCTGGTGCCTTTCAGTCCACTGAACTTTTCTATTGCATTGGTTGATGCTCTTTTCCCAGTTTATTTTAAGTTAAATGCAATCATGCTCTGATATCAGATCATTTAAATGAGTGCAACAAACACACAATATGTAAGATCAAATGCGCCCACATTAGAATTAACATTTACATTATTCATCACATTCTAAAAACAAGCATCCATTCAGAATTAAAAAAATCCAGCTGAGTATTTGTCTCCAAATGTGTGAAAACAGCATTAGTGTCGGTTTATTATGCATGCCAACAAGAATAGCATCCATCCCAAGAATCCTCACATTGACATCAATGCATTCACACTATACTGTGGTGTGTTTTGCATGAAAACAAGGTTTGTTTTTAATTGGCTTCTGCACAATGCATTATTCAGACCAATAATTGCATCCTCCAACCGTGTTAGACTCTAAGTGGGCATGTTCTTAAGCTTAGGCTTTTAGTCAAGCAAGCAAAAGTGGGCATGATGCCCGCAGGTCATGGCCCATTTACCTTAACAATGAGCCCTGAGTCAATAACCGCCCTTTATTCACTGGCAGGCTCTGAGATGCCTCACAAAGGCTCCTGTCCAAATGTGTACATTACAGAGGACAGTATTGACCAGAGCACCGTGCCAGAACAAACCTGTAAACACACTGATGCGTTGGGTTTTTATCTGAGGCCAATGTCGGTGGGCGGATCTGTGGACATTCGAGCGCAGCGTGTCCTCGTCTATCGTCCTTTCATCTGTTTTACTGAGAAAACGCAAGGAGCTATGAATGTCACAAATAAATTACAGTGGAGGTGTTACGATTCGCATCTGACATTTCATTTCAAAGTCTAATTAAATACGTGACTTTTTTTTTTTTTGATACGCTGCCCACAAGGCTTTCAACTCCATCTATAATAGTATAGATCCTATTTAAAAATTATCTTCAAAAGAGGAAAAAAATGCATGCTGAAAACACCATTTGTCACTTTCAGGGCTCAAGCAGAAGGAATGGCAATGATTTTTCTATCTTTTCATATTTGGAGGCGTGTAATGTTGGCATGGGACCCCAGTGGCTGTTCGTCATTGCACACCCACATGTTCAACAGTCAGAGGCGCTTTTTACAAGCGTTTTCATCAAAGAGAAAGCGTCTCCACTGTGGGGACAACCACATGCAGAGACGCATCAACACCAAGATGAAGACGCAAATTAGCATTCGGCATAAACTTGGTCTGCCGTTTGCTGTCGAAGACCAATTTATTACAAAGAACCTCGTATGAATTCATGTTTTGTTTGAGAGAGGGAGAATAACTTCACATGGCTGTCTGCTGCAAAGACACAACATTCTTTTGATGCTGAAATGGGCATGAGAAAAGATTGAAATATTTCATCACTTGGTAGGGATTGAAAAATATATGTATGCATCTAAAAGCGTTGATGCAAGATTTGCAGCCTCTTTAAATACACATGCACTGCTCATTTATGAGAAAGTGTGATCATTCACCCTATTTGGTCTGAAATGAAAAGAAATGCAGAGAATTGTGGTTCAGTATTCTAGGATCTAAGATAAAACATCACCATAATGCTTGACAAGCAACCAAAAGGCCCAACAAAACTTGAATTCTTTACACAACATTATATTAAAAAAGATGTTTCAACACTGAAACTGACATGACAAGTCCTGATTTTTTAAAAGCATATATGCTCTGGTTTTGTACATTGTAAAAATAATATAAGACAAAAAGTCACGACAACTAGTGAAGTTTATTTATAAACTAATTTGGAGAGGATCACATGCTTATGATTGACCGCAGCTGGTCCCGCATTAGCTAATGCATGATTCACCAATCGAATGATTCCTTAGTCACTATAAATAACCAGAGTTCCTTACCCCAGTCATCTTCAGCTTGAAGAATCCCCCTTCCACCCCCACTCCTCCTTTCTTTTCAGCAATATGGTGGCCCAGTGGTTAGCACTGTTGCCTTACAGCAAGAATGTCACTGGTCCAAGTCTCCAACAGGCCAGTCAACGTTTCTGTGCGGAGTTTACACAATCAAAATTAATGAGGGTTCAACAAAATGCTTTACCTTACAAAACTTAAGATTGTGGGGGTGGATTTTACTCAGACTTATAGTAAAGTTGCCCTGTAATAAAAGAATCTGAAGAAAGAGGCCCAGGATAGACGTTTGACACATTCTTGCCCTCTTCCCTGAACTTTCCTTCTCCTCTAGTATTGATATAAAAACCATGTTTAAGTGTGTACATGGTCTTGCCCCTAAAGTAGTCTGTGAGTTGGTACATAAATTCAGCAGTGATGGGGCAAAGACTAGAGGGGCTTTAAGTGGGAATTGTAGAATCCGCAGATGCAGAACCACTATGGGTCAGTCATCCTTTTTAGTAAAAGGTTCACATGTATGGAATGCCATGCCTGTTGATTTAAAATTACAATCGGAACTCCCAGTTTTTTCTCTAAAGCTGAAAGAATGGTTGAAATGTTTAGAGAAATGTTAACATTAAGTATTATTCTATCAGGTTGGTCAGGTTTACATTTCTCTTTATGCAGATTGACTTACATTTTATGTTTGTGGCTCTGTATATACTGTACATGTTTGTTGTATTGTGTTTTTTTTTTCTTGTTTGTTTATTTTTTTTTTATTTTCTTAATATAAAACCTAACCAGGGACGACGGCTGAAAATTAGCTTTATGCTATATGCCCTATGTACGCAACATCAGTAATCTTTGTATAACAATGTCAAGTGTATTGTCCCTGATAAATAAACAAGCAAAAAAATAAAAATAAATACTCAGGTGTGACTGGTAAGGAGATTTTGTTCACTGTCTTTGATAAATTTAGATTAAATCCCAACAGATGAGTAAATCTTTAACAAAACAACCATAACTTTAAATTAACCAAATAAACATTTATTGCTCTCCTAGGGAATTTAAAGAGAAGAAAGAAATGTCTCAGGGTCGTGAGTCTTAGACATACCTATAGTGAAGGGCTCTCAAACACTACAATGTAAAACCCAAAAAGTTAAGGTAACTCAAACCATTTAAGTAAAAAAAAAAAAAAAAAAAAAAATCACAATGAGTACTGTGAATTTAATCCATTTGAGTAAATGAAGCAATTTGAGCACAGTAAAACCCGATAAATGAAGAGAATTCAAACCAACGAAGTCCTGTAAAACATAATAAGTTAAGGCAACTCAAACCATTTGAGTAAACCAATTGTTACAAACCATTTGAATTCAAAAACTAATCCTAATGAGTACTGTGAACTTAATCCATTTGAGTAAATAAAGCAATTTGAGCACAGTGAAACCCAATAAATGATGAGAACTCAAACCAACTGAGTACTGTAAAACCCAATAAGTTAAGGCAACTCAAACCGTTTGAGGAAAACGATTGCTACAAACCATTTGAGTTCAAAAACTAATCATGAGTACTGTGAACTTACTCCATTTAAGTTGAAGGTAATGAGGTATTTAATTAACTCTGAGTTCAAAACTTTCTGTCAATTTTGAGTTAACTACACTCATTTTATTTGATGAAGTTGTTGGGTTTTATAGTTTATGTGTAATTTGGACTTCCATTACTCTTAGATGTTGTGCATCTACTTCTGAATTAGCTTTGTTTGATTCTGTAATTGGCATGATGCACATTTATCTGGAAAATAAAGTGTTACGTTTTGATGCATTCTCAATTCTCCTGAAATCTTTTATATCCAGTAGATTATGTGGAGGCATTTGCGACCTTGATCTGTGTACATGATATCCAAACCAATCACACAAGCCTGGAGCAGTTGGCACATCAGCTCGGAGACTATTCGATTTCTGGTTATCACTGATATTATCAAGTTGTATAGAAAGGAGTAAATTAACTACTTTTAGTACGAGTAAGCAGGAGGCAATCGGACTTATTGGGTATTAGTTAACCCTGCATCCTCTGAATAACTTCGAGAGATCATGTCCGTGAGAAACACACAAGCCCCAGGGCATGAAAACTCTGCATTGGGTTATTGAACGTATAACTGAAGAGTATGGGATCAGATATAAGTCAAAACTCTAAACTGATTCATGGACGACAAAAGTGACTCGTTCCTAATTAGAAATTTGATGGTCACTTAGAATTGGAGTCTGATTGAATTTGGAGGTGAAAACAAATATAAATACAGAATTTAACCTTCAACCATTCATCAGATTCTATTGTTGGGCTGATTGAATGTAATCTTACAATATTTTAGTCAGTATTACTGATGTAAGTCGAAATGACTAGAAAAGTTAATTTGATTCAACTAAAACAATTAAGGCAGCATACATATCTTTTACAGTGTACAAACTTCTAGATTGCAGACAAGTCTTGTTTGTGGCAATGCCTAATCTTTATCAGACTGATACCGAAGGCCAGTGGATTTAGGAAGAGACTCAAAAAGCACAACCATGACAGACCCACCACTGAGATTGCGTTTTATGGGGAAAATCGTTTGCAGCCCAAAATAGCCTTGATGGGATCTGGAGTGCTTTATTTCACGGTGAACAAAGGGAAAACAAAAAAGTGCAACGGCAATACACTGCCTTCCATTCGGAACGAAATGGCAAACATTACAACGAGAGCTCATTGATTTCTCCAGTGAAAGTAAAGCAATTGTTGCCTAAATGTGAGATGCTGCATTTCTTGAGGGAAATTGAATTTGATGAAGTTTGATTCCTTCGTCTTTTGAAATGCGACTTACATTTTTCATGTTACTATTGAGTGCGCTTGCGTTTGTTTTGCATGGACTTCATGTTTCTCAATGATGGTGTTTCTCCATTACAAAGAAACAGAGTACAACATATTTATCCTGCTGTGACATTCTGAAGTATGAATGCAGGATATTTTTTGGAGGGTAAATGACCCCAATAACTTTTCTTTACAACTTACTTAATTTTTTAGATTACGTTGAGATCTTTCATGTATCGAGTTGTTGATTTGTCAAACCTGAGGCCACTTTTATTTTGAGATACTTTTGAGATCTCATTCAAAACACTAAATAGCTAACATCAACTAATAATATATACAGTTGAAGTCAGAATTATTAGCTCCCTTTTGAATTTTTTTAATCGTTTTTAAATATTTCCTTAATGATGTTTAACAGAGCAGGGAAATTTTCACAGTATGTCTGATAATGTTTTTTTCTTCTGGAAAAAGTCTTATTTGCTTTATTTCGGCTAGAATAGAAGCAGTTTTTAATTTTTTAAAAGCCATTTTAAGGACAAAATTATTAGCCCCTTTAAGCTTGTTACAAACTCAGTTTAAGCCCCTTTAAAAAAAATTTTCAATAGTCTACAGAACAAACCATCATTATACAATAACTTGCCTAATTACCCTAACCTGCCGAGTTAACCTAATTAACCTAGTTAAACCTTTAAATGTCACTTTAAGTTGTATAGAAGTGTCTTGAAAAATATCTAGTAAAATATTATTTACTGTCATCATAGCAAAGATAAAAGAAATCAGTTATTAGAGATGAGTTATTAAAACCATTATGTTTAGAAATGTGTTGAACAAATCTTCTCACCGTTAAACAGAAATTGGGGGAAAAAATACACAGGGATGCTAATAATTTAGGGGGGCTAATAATTCTGACTTCAACTGCATATATATATATATATATATATATATATATATATATATATATATATATATATATATATATATATTCATTCTTTCAAGTGAAAGTGTTTAAAAGTGTTTTTGTTACAAGAATCATCTCTACTGATCTCTACTTAATCTCATTAAAGCTTAAGAATACACTCTAAATACGCTGCATTATCATAACCTATTATTGGGTCAAATATGAACAAACCCAATGTTGGGAATACATTTTTTTCTATTAAATTTAAATTTACACTTCACAACCCAACAGATATGTTTGTCCATAGTTGACCCAGCACTGGCATTTTTTAGAATATTTAATGCATTAATTGCTTTTTAATACCAATTTGAGGGGGGGAAAGGCAGGAATAAAAAAAGAAGGAATTTTACTATTGGCTCCAAAGAGCCTTTCCTCAGTTATGACAAATGAAATGAATCTTACATTTATGATAATGTCAAAAGAGAATATCTGTGCTCAATCTCTTCTATGTTTAACTTGCTTATGTTTACTTGTGTTTTACTTAAGTTGCAGTACATTTATTGGAGTGGTACAATACGGTACGGTACGGTATGCTTTTATGCACGCTTCCACTGCCAAAAGGTACAAAAAGCGAACCGTACCATACCACTTTTTGGAAAGGGTACCCAGCACAACAAAAGGGTGCCAAAAAGCAGAGCTAGATGCGAAGCTGAACGCTATTGGTTTACGGAGATTTATCAGTAGCGTGTGTACAAGCCAGAAGAATGAAAACAAAGGAAGCGCCATTTTTAAATACACAGCCGAGACATTACACCATTATGATATATACATATAATAATGAGCCATTGTCTACACTGATCTGCAGCTATAATCTAATCGTGGTTATAGAAAGGTTAGTAATAAACATTTATCTAAACATAAG
Source organism: Danio kyathit (assembly GCA_903798195.1). Classification (NCBI taxonomy): domain Eukaryota; kingdom Metazoa; phylum Chordata; class Actinopteri; order Cypriniformes; family Danionidae; genus Danio; species Danio kyathit. The sequence continues at coordinate 12,444,492 of LR812540.1, forward strand.
TATCATTTAGGAAAAAGTGCTTCTTATACGATATGTGAACTTCAAGCGAGAATGACATCAACTGCAACTTTCTGTCGAACACCACTCCACCACTGGTAGCTTTTGGCAGTGGAGACACAAGCCTGAAAAATTTGACCTGTACCGAACCGTACTGTACCACTCAGTGGCCATTAACGACCACTGCTGTCACTTAAAATAAGATTTTCTAACATCAACATATGAATAGTTCATTAGCAAATAACTTAATTTTATAATTATATTTTATAACTCTTCATAGAGACCTTTTAAAGGTGCAGCATGTAGGATTGACACCTTGTGGTTCAACTAGGCATTTTAATCCAAATACAAACTACTGGAGAGTTTTTTTTCCTTCACCTGGCCCCTCTGATAATGCGAAGATTGACGACACCGTGACACACATTTGCCACAAAAGCATGGGATTTGGCTTACATATATCTACTGCTCAAGTTCAAATAATTGAACTCAAGTGAAAAGTGTGCATGAGGGGAAAAACATCCCCTGAGTAAACTAGAGCAAGTGACGCAGTGCTCTGTGTTTGGTGTGAACCTAGCATTACAAATTAAGCTGATCAGCTAATGTTTACAAATGTATCATTTGCCAATAAAAAAAGCACCTCATGTGGATTTGTATAACACTGAATCTGGATCTTATTTCAAAGGTTGCTATGGTCCTCCAAAGCTTGCATTTACGGACGCGCCAGCATATTTTGAGGCAGCCTTCAAGACTGACAAGAAATACAGTATCCGCTTGTTACGCGTGATGTCATGCAAAGCGGCATCTGGCTCCAAGCGCCATATCAAACTGTATGGAGAGACTCAACAACTGGTAATAATAAACGTTTACGAAGCACTGTAATACCAAAGTCCCTTTAGGCAAGTCATCTTTTAAACGCCTCTCGGGCAGTATGCTCAGGCATTCTGTTTGCATGGGGAAACATCAAATTCTCCAAAACTACTTGCCAAGCTTACGATTACATTTCACCAGTGGCGGCTGGTCAATAGAGGGCGCTGGGGCGCCGCCCTCCCTTTAAGTTAGACCCCTTTAATATATTAATGTTTATTATCACAAATATCAATAAAATAAATTGATTTAATTATAACATTCTAACATTTATTGTAGTCATACTAACATTTATTGAAAAAAAATGTATGAACAATATTTTTTCATATGTGTGCGGGGCGCCGGACTAATGTGTGTCTATGTAGGTACACGAACTTTTGCAATGCACGTGATATGACCATAAGCTCTAATTGGCCGGTTTTAAATTGTCTTTGGGGTGCAGCGCTCTGCGTCCCGAACCCTCCCATTTTTGTTGTTAGAACGAATCATATTTGTTTTTATATGATTGGCCTTATGTGATTGGACCATTCTCACCAAAGAGCTTAGAATGCAATTTCTCGAGATGAAGGAAAATTCCGTTGTATCTTTGCAAAGATATCCGTTCACAAGGCGTTTGGATGAAGAAAAAAAGAATGAAGGAGCTTGGACCAGATCGACCGTCTTTGCAAATTCACCAGTCAAGTGATGTCGAGCGCGCAAATATTCGGGGCTTTTCCAGCACTTGTTATGACAAACGGAGTTGGCTGGCAGGTTGTGATGTAAGTCATGCCTTTTACTATTTCCGTGTTTGCTGTTTCAAACAGCATAATGCAAGAGAGGCTGAATGCATTGGCCATGCTGTCAATAGAGAAGAGACTGGTGACTGAGATGACTGACGTTAACCAAAAGGTTATTGAGAAATTTTCAAGCCAGAAAAAAAGGAGAGCAAAATTAATTTTCAAGTAGTGCTACTGGCCAGTGATTAGGCAACATTTGTTTGTGTGTGTGTGTGTGTGTGTTTACTGATTATCTTGATTACTTCATTACTGATAATAAACCCAAATTGAACTAAAATGAACTGATTTGTGATGCATTTATTGTATGCTTTAGTCATATTTTTGTTTTTTGATACATCACCTGAAAAATGGCTTTTACACTCTTACTTTACCAACAGTTAGATTTTTTTTTCTGGTGTTTGCTACTGTACTAGTAGGTGGGCTTTATTCACCATATAGCGATCGCTGATTGGCTCCTGTACTAGAAGGCGGGGCTTCATTTGCCATATTGAGAGTTACACCTTTCTCCATTCAAAAGTATACGAGTGACATGTCTTGTGTGTTCTATAGTCTTTGGTAATACTTTCAAAAATAACGATCGCAATGTATTTATCCATGCCTAATATCCGATGGCCAGAAAGTGATTCATTTTTTATAAAAAAATATATAAAAAATATTGATGTCAAGAGGCAGCAAGTCCAGAGACTGTTGTGTACACTATGATTTTGTATAAAACTCACTTTAATGCGTGATATGACTAAACGAATATTTTCTCAACTCAAATGAGTAGCGGCTTGGACCCGGAAACAGTTTTCTATACTTCACGACATAACAAGCGGATGTTTTCCACCAAGGCAACCCGGAGTGCAAAAATATAATTGGGTAAACTGGCAGTGGCTGGTTATAGAGACCAAAACAAACACAGACATTCTGAAACGCTCATTCTCAAAGACGAATAATTACCAATAGCATTGCTTCTCACATAAACAAGCATGACCACTAAGCACGTTTCTTAAATATCCACAAACATATTGTGGTATTTCTATGCTGTAGAAGAGTCATACACTTACATACAGCACCAGTATCGTAAAGATGTATGATTTAGAGATTTAGCTAAATGAAATAGAGATTGAGCCAAGCACTGGTTCGACCGCCAACTTATTTAACATTCAGCCTACTAAACCCAAAGCTCAGACGCTACTAGTGTATGCTGTAGTGATCTGGAAAGCTGCCGATATCAGCACCCAGACTGATGCCAAGTGTCCTCTGCGGAGATTCTGCAGCTGCGGTCGGAGACCAAGCTCACGTGATAAAACAGACAGTTCAGTTCTGAAGATGGCAGGCGAGATCTACTGCAAGACGGAGAGATGAATTAAGGAGGACAAAAATATATAAAATACAAGACAATGCAGCTGTGGATGAGGAGAGAGAGAGAATAAATCATGGCCAGGGCCAGAAAACATGAGCAAGCAGGAGGAAGAGAGAGAAAGAGAGAGAGACTTTCTCTAAAACCTAATGAGCTGTGCTGCAACATTCATCAGGAGAGCTAAAAAATGTGCTTTACTTCTGCATTTATTTGATCAAGTGAAAGAATGGTCGTGACATTTGAATCAAGGGAAGCGAGCGCTCAAGAAAAATAATGATCAGAGCATTCAACTTTAGAAAGAAACTGTCTGAATTGGGAAATAAAGTGTTCAAGATGAAGCAGAGAACATTCGTGATGCGCTCAAAACATACAAATCAAGATAAGATTTCAGGATGTTTAAAAAGTGAAAAACAAACTATCAATGAAGATCGTTTAGAACTAGTTAAAACTGAAATGGTAACAAAGTTGATGATGCCTTTATACACAACCCAGGCTCATTGGAAATATGCGCCTCAGCCTACATTTTTGCGAAATGTAAAAAAAAAAAAAAAAACACCGCCAGAGATTTTTTCATTACTCTTTTTTTTAAAATGTTAAATCCAATAGAAGGTTTTTCGGTCACATTTCTGGTAACACCTGCATATATTGAGGCGGCCTTCAAGACTGAAATGAAATACGGTGTGTTTTCCACCAAGGCAACCTGGGGGTGTTGAAATATAATGGGGTAAACTGGCAGTGGGCAGGTTATAGAGATCAAAACAACGACAGACAATGTTGGCTACATTTTAGTTAATCTAAAATGTATTACTTAAGCCGCCTTTCCGCTGCACACAACATTCGGACACGACTTCGGAATACGCCCACTTGTGGCAGTCACACAGAATTTTCAGTTTTGTCACGCACCATGGGAGAGAAGTTGATTCTCGCTGTGTCTGAAATAAAGGAGTGCAAAAGCAAGAGCCTTTATGCTCTGTGCCTTCACCATGATTGAATGAACGAATGAATGCTAGAAACTTATAGGAATGTGGAGACAACATAAAAAAAAATTATTACTCATTTATGAATAGAAATGTTTTTTTTTTTTTTTTAAATACATTTTTTTTTCTCATTTAAAAAATAACGAAAAATCTACTAAATTCTCATCTCGCTCACACAGACCTGCTTGGACAACACTGAAATACATCACACCCGGTCGGCCGGTTGCATACGGTCTAGTCGCAGGAGTTCAAATATTTTAATGCATCCACAGCTCATATCGGATACGAAATTTCAACATACGGAGATGATCGGAACTCCACGCAGCTCCCAGACTACTCCCCATTTAAAATGAATGACTTCCAGTCTGTCGCTTGTCGTGTGCAGTGAAAAGGCGGCTTTAGGGTACGTTTAGTTGTACACTTCAGATGACAAATCCCCTAGGGGAAGCTTTTTACACTTTTGCGAATCTAAAACAACTTACTTAAAGGGATAGTTCGCCAATAAATTAGCATTTTGTCATAATTTACCAACTCTTGACTTCTTCCAAATCCCTTTGAGGTTTTTTGTTGTTGTTGTGTTAAACAAAAAAGAAGATATTTTGAAGAATATTGGAAATCCATTAACATCTATAACAGAAAAGAAAAAAATACCATGGAAGTCAATAGTTAGAGAGCACACTTTAAAATTAATGGTTCATCTCACACAATATTTCTGCTCACATAATTTAAGAACTTGTGTAGAATATGCAATCCAGGTGGATTCTGTGCACAATGTGCATTACGTCATTCACACTTCCCCAAATTAGCCTCTATTTGCACATTTGCACTGACTTTTTGTGTACTCATGAATATTTAAATTTGCACTTGGTGTGAACCCAGCACAATATACCTCACTGTTAGTGTTTGCTGATAGTTACAATAAAAATAAATTCACATTTTATGAATTAAAAACATTTACTTAAAATTAAACCAGTTTAGAAAACGGCAGCATTACAGTAACCAATATTGAAAAATATTAAATTCATAAGTTCAACTGCTAAATCAAATATTTGATCTGAAAGCACTAGAAGTGGAGATGACATTATCAATGAAAAATATCACACAATAGCAAAATCGCAAACATAACAGATCACAAACGTATATAAGTGGAAGAGTTATTATGAAGAAAATCTAAACATTAAAAAAAATAGGCAAATTGTGTCATTGTGTAAATCAGGTAATACACAAAACAAGTAACGGTAGTCTGATAATGAGTGTTCTAAAAAGTAGTTTACTCTAATTACAAGTACTTAATTTTTGTAATCTAATTACATAAACTAAATGACATATAATTCACTACTGTCCAGCTCTGCTGATGACAAAACCCAGGAGGAAGGAGGGAAACTGTCGGAGGGCTCTTGGTGGAAATTTGCACTACCAACATGCATTGTTGGGGCAAAATCTGCTGATGTAAATGTTGTAAGATAGTGCTGGAAGAGTTTGGTTGTAAGGATGAACTCATCTCCGTATATAAGTGGCAGATTTATAATTATTTTTTAGAGCAGAGAAGGGGAAGGATCAGCAAAGGACCTCGAGCCTGGAATCAAACTTGGGTCGCTTTGAGCACCATGGTTGACGCACTTAAGCACTTTGGCGCACAAGTGGCAGGTTTATAATAAAAAAAGATTTTTTAAAAATATGAGAATCAATTAATTGTGAACAATTTACTAACTGTATAAATAATCTATAATCATGCAATCCATAAAAAGTAACTGTAGTCTGATCACAAGTATTTTAAAAAGTAGATTACTCTAATTACAGTACAAATATCTGATATTTGGAATCTGATTATGTAATCCAGATGACATGTTTCCTGTTACTACCCAGTTCAACCAGTGCCAAAACCCAGGAGGAAACCCATTGGTGGAAAATTACGTAATCCAGATTACATATTGTCCATTACCTCCCAGTTCTGCCAGCACCAAAACTCAGGATGAAGGCCCTCACCATTAATGCAGATTTGTGCTACCAACGTGTACGGTTGGAGCGAAATTGGCGCATGCAAATGTTGTAGACTATTGCTGAAAAAGCTTGGGGGAATGGATGAACTCATCTGCCAGAGTGTGTCCATGATGGGACAGAAGAGTCATGCCGTTTGCTGGAGGCCAAAGCCTGCTAAAGTCCATCATGATGAGATGGAGAAAGCGAGTGGACGGATGCTCACTGCTGGGTGCCAAAGAAGCCATCGGCGGGCATCAGGGGAGTGAAAGCACACACAGTGATGGTGGGCATGACAAGTGAGGCACTTTCAGCCGATGGAGAACTAAATGACACTGCATTTGGGGAAATAGACCAAAGATTTCTCTCCTCATCCTTGCATGCGTGTTCTCTCGTTTCTCAAATGGAGAAGTGTGAGGAGGAGTGAGGGGATATAGAGGGCAGTCTTGAAGAAACCCCAATCTGTGAGGGGCAATATGGGGATTTGAACTGAGTGGGAGTGAAGCGAGCGGTAATAATGCCCTCAATACTGAACTTTGTGTGCAAATATAAGCTTATATTTTGCCATCAGTGTTAGGGAGTAGCTAACAAGTAGCTCATTTTTCAGTAGCTTGTCAGAAGCTGGGGTACTTATGATACAATATAGATTTTCCAGTAACAAGCTAGATCGCCTATGCCTAGAACATACCTGTCAACCCTTTTGTTTTTGCCAGGATTTTCCTATATTATAACCATTCTATCCCACTATCACATCTCGTTTAAATATTTTTCTGTATTTCTCCCATATTTTTAATCTTAATCATATTTTAGCATCAAGGAGCTGATCTCAAATGTGTTGTAATTACAAGAGCTGCTCATAAGAATCATGCTTTTGCTTTATTTTGGCTTGAAATTAACGTTGAAATTAATATTAAAATGGCCACATTCACTTCATTTCCTTTAAAGCTGTGCACCGACCGTTGCCCTTCCTATATGCAACCTCTGAATCAGTCCAGTCATGGTGCTGGCTGACTGACGGATGTGCTCCATAGTGATAAAGACCCTTTCTCAGATCAGCTTACGCACGATTTGAAGACGAGCACTCTTTTGGATTTGGGCGTTTTTTGTTGAGATTTTAACAGATTTTTATGTGTTGAGCATTAGTTAAAACAACGTTAGCACCTGTTAGCTTCAATTGGTGCTAGCTTCAAAAACTGGATCATTTTGAGCTTTTGTCAGCTAATTTCATCATCTTTCATAAATCGGTGACGTAGCGCGCATCTGCTAGTGGAGTGATGACAATTCGGTTTCTCATTATTATTCATAGCGGAGTTTTCTTATCCTATGGGAAGACCCTGCTTCTTAATAATTCATGACAGCACGTGCTTTCCGAAGGCAAGGCAGACCTGATGATCCACATGGTTTGTTGCATGTTTTTCCCCGCAATTCTGTCAGGCCTGATACAGCTGTTGGTTTACAGCAAGCATTTTTGTCAAGAGAGCTGTACGAGAGTTGGAGAATGGTGGACATTGTCTTTTATCAATTGAGTTTGTTACTATTCAGACACATCGCCCATCCGTGCTGCTGTGTTCGCCTATGTTTACACCAGTTTTACGCTCTTTGCACTGGTTGCCTGTGCACTATCGAGTCACTTTCAAAATTCTCCTCCTGGTTTTTCAATCTCTAAATGGCCTTGCACCTTCTTATCTGTCAGACATGTTAATTGAGCATCAGCCTGGTCGGTCTCTTCGGTCATCTAACCAGAGGCTGTTATGCATCCCTAAGTCGAGGCTAAAATGCAGAGGTTACCGTGCCTTCGCAGTAGCTGGTCCTAGGTTGTGGAATGCTCTGCCCCTCTGTGTTAGATCTGTTTCATCCCTGTCTGTTTTTGAATCCAGGTTGAAAACTCACCTCTTTGATTTGGCATTTTATCAATGAAAATTGTCTGTTTTAGCTATCATTTTATAATTTAATATTTTTTCTCTGTTGTGTATTGTGCAGCACATTAGTCAACCTCTGGTTGTGTTTAATAGTGCTATATAAATTAAATTGACATTGACACATGAGCCCAATCCCAATTCTATTTTTGTACCTCTACCCTTTCCCCTTGGCCCTTACAACCGAGGGTTAAGGGGAAGGGCTTCAAAATTTACCCCTAAGAATTGGGACAGCACTACAGCACCTGAACACATAACCATATGTCATCACGATCTCTTGCTTCATATGAGATCAGACGATCGCGACTGCTGTAATTATTCCAGTTGTGTTATTTTTTGGTATTTATCTTCAGGAAATCACTGAAGGCATATATCATGTTATCATAACGATCTAATGTGGCAATAAGATCGTAACTGTACTGCGCATTTACACAGTGACCATATTCATCTACTGTATGTAAACACACCAAAAACAACATTAACAATATACTGTAGCAGACACTGTAAAAAGCTCATTCCCAGCCACTAGACTTTTCTGACAGGGTGTTCGAGTGTCATTGAGTGTCAGAATGTTGTGGGACTGCTATACAGGAGTTATGATTACGGATTATAGATTGCAAAATTTAGAATTTTTTTATTTTAGCGTTTATTTTTTAAAGCATGATGGTAAAACACAAATGCGGTTATGAATATATTAAAATATATGTTTGTTTGTCGTAAAAATTTGTAATAATGACAAAGAAATACTAATTAAAAAAAAAAAAATACTAATTTAAAAATACTACAAGAGTTATGATTATGGAAAAATACTCATTTAAAAATACTACAGGAGTTATGATTATGGAAAAATACTAATTTAAAAATACTACAAGAGTTATGATTATGGAAAATACTAATTTAAAAATACTACAGGAGTTATGATTATGGAAAAATACTAATTTAAAAATACTACAAGAGTTATGATTATGGAAAATACTAATTTAAAAATACTACAAGAGTTATGATTATGGAAAAATACTCATTTAAAAATACTACAGGAGTTATGATTATGGAAAAATACTAATTTAAAAATACTACAGGAGTCATGATTATGAAAAAATACTAATTTAAAATTACTACAGGAGTTATGATTATGGAAAAATACTAATTTAAAATTACTACAGGAGTTATGATTATGGAAAAATACTAATTTAAAAATACTACAAGAGTTATGATTATGGAAAAATACTAATTTAAAATTACTACAGGAGTTATGATTATGGAAAAATACTCATTTAAAAATACTACAAGAGTTATGATTATGGAAAAATACTCATTTAAAAATACTACAAGAGTTATGATTATGGAAAAATACTAATTTAAAAATACTACAAGAGTTATGATTATGGAAAAATACTAATTTAAAATTACTACAGGAGTTATGATTATGGAAAAATACTCATTTAAAAATACTACAAGAGTTATGATTATGGAAAAATACTAATTTAAAATTACTACAGGAGTTATGATTATGGAAAAATACTCATTTAAAAATACTACAGGAGTTATGATTATGGAAAAATACTAATTTAAAAATACTACAGGAGTTATGATTATGGAAAAATACTAATTTAAAATTACTACAGGAGTTATGATTATGGAAAAAAACTCATTTAAAAATACTACAGGAGTTATGATTATGGAAAAATACTAATTTAAAAATACTACAGGAGTTATGATTATGGAAAAATACTCATTTAAAAATACTACAGGAGTTATGATTATGGAAAAATACTAATTTAAAATTACTACAGGAGTTATGATTATGGAAAAATACTCATTTAAAAATACTACAAGAGTTATGATTATGGAAAAATACTAATTTAAAATTACTACAGGAGTTATGATTATGGAAAATACTAATTTAAAAATACTACAGGAGTTATGATTATGGAAAAATACTAATTTAAAATTACTACAGGAGTTATGATTATGGACAAATACTAATTTAAAATTACTACAGGAGTTATGATTATGGAAAAATACTCATTTAAAAATACTACAAGAGTTATGATTATGGAAAAATACTAATTTAAAATTACTACAGGAGTTATGATTATGGAAAATACTAATTTAAAAATACTACAGGAGTTATGATTATGGAAAAATACTAATTTAAAAATACTACAAGAGTTATGATTATGGAAAAATACTAATTTAAAAATACTACAAGAGTTATGATTATGGAAAAATACTCATTTAAAAATACTACAAGAGTTATGATTATGGAAAAATACTAATTTAAAAATACTACAAGAGTTATGATTATGAAAAAATACTAATTTAAAAATACTACAGGAGTTATGATTATGGAAAAATACTAATTTAAAAATACTACAAGAGTTATGATTATGGAAAAATACTCATTTAAAAATACTACAGGAGTTATGATTATGGAAAAATACTAATTTAAAAATACTACAAGAGTTATGATTATGGAAAAATACTAATTTAAAATTACTACAGGAGTTATGATTATGGAAAAATACTAATTTAAAAATACTACAGGAGTTATGATTATGGACAAATACTCATTTAAAAATACTACAGGAGTTATGATTATGGAAAAATACTCATTTAAAAATACTACAGGAGTTATGATTATGGAAAAATACTAATTTAAAAATACTACAGGAGTTATGATTATGGAAAAATACTAATTTAAAATTACTACAGGAGTTATGATTATGGACAAATACTCATTTAAAAATACTACAGGAGTTATGATTATGGAAAAATACTAATTTAAAAATACTACAGGAGTTATGATTATGGAAAAATACTAATTTAAAATTACTACAGGAGTTATGATTATGGAAAAATACTCATTTAAAAATACTACAGGAGTTATGATTATGGAAAAATACTCATTTAAAATTACTACAGGAGTTATGATTATGGAAAAATACTCATTTAAAATTACTACAGGAGTCATGATTATGAAAAAATACTAATTTAAAATTACTACAGGAGTTATGATTATGGAAAAAAACTCATTTAAAAATACTACAGGAGTTATGATTATGGAAAAATACTCATTTAAAAATACTACAGGAGTTATGATTATGGAAAAATACTAATTTAAAATTACTACAGGAGTTATGATTATGGACAAATACTAATTTAAAATTACTACAGGAGTTATGATTATGGAAAAATACTCATTTAAAAATACTACAAGAGTTATGATTATGGAAAAATACTAATTTAAAATTACTACAGGAGTTATGATTATGGAAAATACTAATTTAAAAATACTACAGGAGTTATGATTATGGACAAATACTAATTTAAAATTACTACAGGAGTTATGATTATGGAAAAATACTAATTTAAAAATACTACAAGAGTTATGATTATGGAAAAATACTCATTTAAAAATACTACAAGAGTTATGATTATGGAAAAATACTAATTTAAAAATACTACAAGAGTTATGATTATGGAAAAATACTAATTTAAAATTACTACAGGAGTTATGATTATGGAAAAATACTCATTTAAAAATACTACAGGAGTTATGATTATGGAAAACTACTAATTTAAAAATACTACAGGAGTTATGATTATGGAAAAATACTAATTTAAAATTACTACAGGAGTTATGATTATGGACAAATACTCATTTAAAAATACTACAGGAGTTATGATTATGGAAAAATACTAATTTAAAAATACTACAGGAGTTATGATTATGGAAAAATACTCATTTAAAAATACTACAGGAGTTATGATTATGGAAAAATACTCATTTAAAATTACTACAGGAGTTATGATTATGGATTATAGATTGCGAAATTTAGCAGTTTTTATTTTAGCGTTTTTTTTTTTAAAGCATGACGGTAAAACATGAACGTGGTTATGAATATATTAAAACATGTGCTTGTTTGTCATAAAAATTCATAATAATGACAAAAAATACTAATTTGTGGATCTCCTTACTTCCGGGTTCAGCAATCCTGCCGTTGTGGCTGGTGTATTCTGGGAAATTTTCTTAACCCTTGGTTTCGAGTGTGGTCCTGAAAAATCTTCGTTCGTAGGGCTATTCACCCCTTCCTCTTAGCCCTACGCCTTCAAGCTAAAGAGAATTGGGACACCCCTACCCCTTGACGTGAATGCGCAAAACAAGGGGTAGGGGTAAGGGCAAGGGCTAAGGGTTAGAATTGGGATTGGGCTCTAAAGTCCTCCAGATTACTGGCAGGGCTACTGGTTAGAATAGATAGGGCAAGAGACCTGCTGCACTGCTATCCACGGTATCTGCATTCAGACCCGGGGATTGAGGAGGGGAGAAGTCCTCCTTATTTATAGTGTTTATATAAACACGTTTATCTTTATGATGATATAACAAACTGTGATTATGTGTATATTGTTTAAATGAAATTACGAATAACAAATGTAGCAGGACATTAAATTACTGTTTATTTCTTTACATTTTAAATTTGTAAACTATAACTCACGCCCATCATGAAGCATTTTTTTTTTAAATTCTGAGGTAGACTTGAACCAAAAGAGTGGGGTTTCATTGTCCTTTAAACAGAAAAAATACACTTAATGATATGTAAACATGTCCATTCTGGTGTGTTTTATTTTAAACACAAATAACTGTCTTAAATGAGCACAAACAGTTACGAAAGTAATCGAATGCTTTCATTATAGATCTGTGGATTCATAAAGCGCCTTCAAACAAAACAGTGGATCAAAATGAGAGATTCACTGCTCTTCACTAAATAACTATAGTAATTTTAATCAGTATTAAATACAGTGAAGAAAAAGTTTCTGTAAAGGCCATTGACTTTAATAGGCTACCTTTGTATTTGTAATGGTTTCAACTAGGCTTATATACAATTAACTGCTTTGAATAAACAGATTAAAGAGTTTTGGGTCATTTTGGGAGTACTTCTGGGTAGGTTAGGGGTTATCCTACTTTTTTATATCCCAGTGTTGACAGGTATGGCCTAGAAACAGAACTGCTTGACTGTATTGTTTTAACAAAATGCAGTCATTTACACAGAGATAATAACAGTATCAGTATACTTTTCACAAATATGCACTATTTAGGAAGCAATTTGCATTTTCAGGACCCCAAAATGCTATTGTTATGTAAATGAATGGCCAAAACCCCATAGAGAAGTGTTCAGTGTTTTGTTTCAATGGTGTTGAATAAACAGCTCCTCTATCAGGAGATAGAAGATAATATTTATTCAGATCAAGAAGCACTTTTAATTCATGTTCAATTTAAAAAGCCTTATTAAAAGACAAAATTATCAAACCTCATGAATTCAAAGAAAAAAGAAAGTTTAAGATGTTTGAATTAGTAAATAGAAATTCTAATTATTAGTTAGAAGAAAAAGTATGTTCAAACCATTCAGATTAAGACATTTTGATTACAATTTGATTAGAAGAGACTTGTTAAGATACTGTAGACATCAAGATTATAAAATGGCTTTTTGAAATGCTTAAATCAGGATAAAAAAGCTAAATCTTTAAAAGGAAGCAAGTTCAAATGATTCAGAATGTTTGAAGTGATTGAATTGAATCAAATAAAAAAGACATTGATGTTAATCTGCTGAGGAATTAAGTTGAACATGTTGGACTGAGACTCTGAGAGAGCAACATTTTCAAAGCAAACCAAGGGAAAGATTACTCAAAACAAGAGAAATAATGCTTCACAAAACTTCACACAAAGAGCATCCAAATGCTCAATGCTGCCTAACTATGATTATGGTGATTACAATATCATAATTGACATTTGAAGAAGCAGCGATCAACGTTTTCAACGGTTTCACATTCTGAAGGGAACCAGAAAATTGGATGTGCATCACATAAGCAGCTTCTTAAAGGGACACTACACCTCATTTTACAACTTTCCTACACTGTAAAAAAATCTTGCAGAATTAACTTTAGTTGCGCCAAATTAACTTTTCTGTCTCAACTTACATTAAACTTTATTCATCTTAATTTTTTATAGTGCTTTTACAATGCAGATTGTGTTTGTAACGGTATGAAAATACTAGAAAGATCCAATGTGCAAGTAAAATGTCTTTTATTGACATGGTCAATAAGTGTGCAGATAAGTCCAAAAAACACTAGAAATAAACAAACAAAGGAAACAAGGGTTTCTTGCTCAAACAAGGCTGGGTGAACAGGCAGGAACAAATAGCTAATCTGGGTAATCAGCTGAGTCTCCACGCCAGTCCTGAAGACAGACAGAGAACACATCAAGACCAACAACGAACTGACACGAGACAAGAGACGCGCTGTCCAGATATAGCCAAGATAACGAGTCGCAACTGGCAGGCTAATCAGAACAGCAGTTCTACATAGCACGTGACAAAACACTGACGTAACAGACACACGTGGAACACCAAAACAAAACAAAACCATGTGACCAAACAGACACTCAGGAATGCGCACAGACCCACAACTGTGACAGTGTCAAAGCAGCTTAGAAGTTCTAGTAAATTGAAACTGTGTCAGTCCAGGTTTCAGAGGTGAAGTTTAGTTCAATATGGTTTAATTTTCACTGCTGAAAGTCCAAACACTGAAGTCCACAAGTCCTAAACCAAGCAAGCCATTGGCGGAAGTGGTGCCACTGACTACAAAAATCAAGTTAAACTTTGTGTAACTTTAAAAATGTAGGTGAAACCTGATTAAGTTATTTAAATAAGGTACAGCAACATTAAAATATTTGTTGTCTTGACTTTTTGTCATTACATTTTACACATTTTTTACAATCCATTCAACTGATTTCATGGGCATTTATAGCTTAGCTTAGCATACATTATTGAATCGGATTGGACCATTAGCATCTCACTCATATATGACCATCAAGTTCAATAATTACACTTTAAAAATGCTCATTACTTCAACAGTACAAAACTAAAAATGCTACAGTAAAACTCTGTAACCTGGTTAACAATACGTTTCCTTAATATTTAATAACTGTAAATTGACTTTCCCAGAATTCCATCCATGACACTTCTCATTTGATGCTTATTGTTGACATTCCTATAGTTTTTTTTAGCTTTTTGATAAATAATATTAATTATTTATAACTTTATATGTGTTTTCATGATGTTGTTTAGCAATTGTTTGAATAACACTATAAATTAATGAAATACGATAGATTACCATACAATTTAGAAATTTCTTTAATAGTTTTTACTGTATTTTAATGGTACAATTCTGGCTACCACAGCTGCCAGTTTTTAAAGTTTTTTTTACAGTCTATACTATTTTAAGCTTAACTCTTCTGTAGTTACATCTTTTAATAAGACCAACAGAAAACGACACGTTGCTATTTTTATTTTATGTAGCACCTGAAAACATCATTGCTCCTGCTTCAGCCATGGTACAGCAGCAAAGTTCCTTGATTATTAGGCCAGAATGAAAGTATAGTTCCTAGTTTTATGAGCCTATAAAATAGCAACATTTAATATTTTCGTCTTAGTACATGATGTTACTACAGAAGAGTCAAGCTTTAAATAGAAAAATTATCAAAGTTATCCTTGCTCATTTTTTGAGCAAGATGCTAAGGGTCTAATCCGATTCAATGATCTATGCTAAGCTAAGCCAAAGACTATAGAATACACAAGACGTGTCACTTGTATAGTTTTAAATGGGGAAACGTCTAACGTCAATATGGCGAATGAAGCCACGCCTACTACTACTACTACTATCATCGATGGCTAGACTGACGATTCTCTGGGGAGAAGCTTGGACTAGACATGTGCTTTTAGGACAGTTCCTGTGGTCCTGTGGTCATCAAACAAGATCAATCTCAGTGAATACTTGTTTCAGAGACATAAGAAATATATCTACATAAAGCTTGAAATCTCTAAAAAAAACTCTTTTAAATGAAGCAACTACACTTGGAAACTAATGTTTTTTTGATTTTGTAATCTGTATGAAATGTCATGTCAAACGCACATCACATGACAACAACTACTCAATTAACCACATACTAGTAAAACAAAGAGTTGCTGACATTTCAGGAGGAGATTCACCACCAAGACCAAGTTGTGAATTACTTCTGAAGACCAGCGCGATCTGATAAAGCATTATTCTGTGGATTATAATCTGCAGAATGGCCATTGGTGTTGTGATCTTGTTTCTTTCCAGTGCGCATTAGCAAAGTCCCATTAAGGAAAGTAATTTCACTCGCCGACAATCTTTGAAACGCCTCTTGGGCAGTATGCTTGGGCATTCTGTCTGAATGGGGAAACATCAAATTCTCCAAAACCTTTAGCCAAGCTTACAATTACGTTACATATTTGGAATCACCAATAAAATTAAACAACAACCAACACAGGCTCATTCTGAAAACGTAGTCCCGTGGACGTTTCTGGAGACCGTGAATTATGTAGCAGGAGGTACGTATGGCTGCATTTCATTTTTTAAGCGAACGCTACGGGGCGGTATGACGTCGTTCCTTTTGGCGCTTACCGGCTGACTGCTTACCTCCGTGTGGAGGGCTTTCCCGCCGCAACCAGTTTGTCCCGTTGACTCGTCGTGTATGTCGGCGGACTTGAGACGCAGAGAGGAGTTGACCATGACGACGACGACGACCGGGTTCGAGTCCGGGGAAGAGCGGTTCCAGAAATCAGGTAAGACAAAAACCGAATCCAAAAAAAAAAAAAAAAATGAACGAGTAAACAACAGGGGGAGAATGTGGTAAAATTCGAAAACGTGGTAAAAATCAGACAAGGGCTTTTCTTTTTCTGGACGGCTTTTGTAAACAGTTTGTTGGGTTTAGGGAAGTATGTGGGTGGGCGGGTCAATCGGTAAAATTGGTTGGGTTTAGGGAAGGAAGAGGGTGGGTCAGTCGATTGGCCGGTCGCCCAGTCAATCATTCAGTCAGTCAGACTGTTGGTCGACAGCGGCCTCTGGTGGGTTTACGCGAGAACAGCGCGGGCACGCACTCGCAAGAGACATTTGATATAGGAAAAAGCACACACAGTGGCCTCTCGCGGATTTGCAAAAACAAAAACTGCAAAAATACATACCTCCCGGGACGTATGTTGCGGTCTCCAGAAACGTCCACGGGACTACATTTTCAGAATGAGCCCGGGTTAACAACAACTGTCTCATAAGTTTAGTTTCTAAACATCCGAATCAAACAAAATCAGCATCTCTTCAGGTTGCCCGAGCTAATGTGAATGCGCAATCGAAATGAACGAGATCACAACACCAACCTCATTTATGGCCGTGTTACACATGATCATCCTCTGGATAATGATCATCAGATCGAGCTGCTCTTTTGAAGCAATTTACATCAACTTGTGATGGGGAATGTCCTCCAGAAATGACAGCGACTCTTTGTTTACAAGTTTGTTTCTGTTTGAGTAGTTGCTGCTGTCATGTGATGTGCATTTGATCACAGGAACTGTTGAGCTTCTCCTTCAGAGAAACATCAGTCTATAGCGATCGCTGATTGGCTTCTGTACTAGTAGGCGGGGCTTCATTCGCTATATTGATCGTTACACTTTTCCCTATTCAAAACTATACGAGTGACATGTCTCGTGTATCTTATATTCTTTGGCATTAGCTTGTGCACCCTGAAAAATTGCTGATTTTGTTTGATTCAAACGTTTAGAAAGGAAGATTAAGTTACAGTTAATGTTTAATTTTATTGGTGATTCCAAATATGAAATTTAATTGTAAGCTTGGCAAACAGTTTTGGAGAATTTGACTTTTCCTCATTCAGACAGAATACCCGAGAGGTGTTTCAATAATGATCGCAGAGTGAAATGACTTGCCCTAAAGGGAATTTGTCTAAACTAAGCTAAAAGTGTTCCCGCTAGACCCAGAGATCAGCTGAATGGATTCAAAACTGCTACAACTCAACTGTTTAACTTCAGGGAAGCTGTAAAATAAGCCCTTTTTTTTCTTTAAACTGCAGAGAACATTGAAACCCAGCCAGAAACACATCAGCCGAGTCAGTGTGTGTGTTTCCCAATTCTGATGAATGACTCTCAGACGAGGCGAACTAAATCCTCACAAGCGGGTCAACCGCAGATATGAATCTCTAACCTTAAAAAAAAGAAAAAGAGAGCGCAACAGGTTTTGGGTTTTACAGCATCTCCAGAAACAATCTGCGCATTAAATAAGACTGTCATTCTCCCAGCATTCCCTGAGAGGCTGCGAAAGATAAACAGCTGCTGTGGTGCACCGATGCGTGTCAGGTCACACTTCCCAGCAGTCAGTTTGCGGAGCAGCGGGACATCAAAGTCTCGCCCCCAGATCTAATACTCTCAGCCTGTGCCGTTCTCGCATTTGAACTCATTTTATTTTTAGAGTCTTTCCACCTCAGGTGTCCATCTGAACGTCAGCGCTTTCTCCTCTTTCTCTGCCCTGTGAGCTGTTAGTTAAGTTTGTTTGATCTTCAAATTATCTTTGCGCGCCTTTATCGTGGTTTGATTCAAATTCGCGCTGAATGTTAATTTCGGAAGAACACAAATGAAGCTCAATGCTGACTTTGATGTTAAAAACGAAAAAAAAAAGGAAGATTTCATCAAATACGAAGCACTGAAAGAGAAGGGTTTTGTACACATATCTTTATAGTATTCGCAACGGTGATGTCAAACAACTTCAAAACCTCCAACACGTCCAACTCAGCATGAAAGACCTTTAAAGAAGATTGCTCACAGATTAGTTTTGTAGATATAGATTTCAAACGGTTTATTGCTTTCAAGGTCACATTTCACTTCGAATATTAAAATCTACACATTCAGAGGATGTTTTTTATCCAATGTGACTCACGTTCTTTTTTATAAATATTTGCCCAAACGATGCTTAATTGTGCAAGAAAATTTTCACAATAATTCCTATAATATTTTTTTTCTTCTGGATGAAGTCTTTTTTACTTTTAGTTTGGCTGGAAAAAAAAACTTTTATTTAATTGTGCAAAACAATTTTTAAGGTCAATATTATTGGCCCATGGATACAGAACAAACCACTGTTGTCCAGTGACTTGCCTAATTAACCTAATTAATTCATTTTTAAATGTCACTTTAGGCTGAATACTAATGTCTTGTCAAATAACTAGAGAAATATTATCTGTCATCATGGCAAAGACATTTTTTTATAAAAACTATTATGTTTTAAAATGTTTTCATTTGAAAATAATTAAAATGGCGACGCAGTGGCGCAGTAGGTAGTGCTGTCGCCTCACATCAAGAAGGTCGCTGGGTCGCAGGTTCGAACCTCGGCTGGGTCAGTTGGTGTTTCTGTGTGGAGTTTGCATGTTCTCCCTGCGTTCGCGTGGGTTTCCTCCACCTCCGGTTTCCCCAACAGTCCAAACACGTGGTACAGGTGAATTGGCTAGGCTAAATTGTCCATAGTGTATGAGTGTAAATGAGTGTGTGTGGATGTTTCCCAGAGATGGGTTGCGGCTGGAAGGGCATCCACTGCGTAAAATTGTGCTGGATAAGTTGGCGGTTCATTCCGCTGTGGTGACCCCAGATTAATAAATGGACTAAGCCGACAAGAAAATGAATGAATGAAAATAATTAAAATAACAAATAATAATTTTGCTAATAGTTTAGACTTTTGAAAGCTGTACATTTAACTGCATTGATAATAACAACTATATTTGACCACAACAAAACAAAACATAAGTTGGTGGTTCATTCCGCTGTGGTGACTCCTGATAAATAAAGCAGAAGGAAAATGAACAAATATTCAGTCAATTTTTTGTTTTCCCGATGTGACTTATGTTCTTTTTTAAAAATATTTGCTCAAGTGATGTTTAACTGCGCAAGAAAATTTTCAAAGTAATTCCTATAATATTTTGTCTTATGGATAAAGTCTTGTTACTTTTAGTTTAGAATGAAAGCTTTTTTTAATTGTGTAAAACTATTTTTAAGGTCAATATGATTGCCCCCCTTTTTTATTAGATACAGAAAAAACTCTGTTGATTAACAACTTGCCTAATTAGCCTAATTCATTTTTAAATGTCACTTTAGGCTGAATACTAGTGTCTTGTAAAATAACAAATATTATGTACGGTCATCATGGCAAAGAAAAAGGATATTATTATGCTTTAAAATGTGTTTAAAAACCTCTCTGTTAAACAGCACTTACATATATGAAAAGAATAAGAATTAAATTAATAATCTTGCTCAGGATTTTGACTTAAGCAAAGTATATTTGAGTATATTTGACGACACACAAAAAAGTCAAATGTATAATATATAGTTTTAAAAATAGTTTGTTTTGTTATATATTGCACTCAAAAATAGTCAGACAATAATCAAATAGCTGTATGAGCAATGGTTTCCGATACTGCTGTTAAACTATTCATCTTGACTAATAAATTTGAGTGTATACTTATTATATAAAAAGTTTATTTTGTATTTATACAGTGTGAAAAAGTGTTTCTCCCTTACTGATTTCACAACTTTTTTTTTGGCATGTTTGTCACACTTCACTGTTTCAGAAAACCAAACTAATTTAAATATTATTCAAAAACAACAAGTGTAAACATAAAAATAAAAAAGGAATCAGTAGGGGCAAATACTTTTTCACACCAAACTTTTTCATGTTTTATATAAAACATTTATACACAGTTGAAGTCAGAATTATTAGACCCCCTTTAATTTTTTGCTTTTTTAAATATTTCCCAAATGATGTTTAACACACTGTAAACCCTAATGTTGTCTTTACTTAAGTAAAGTTGACTGAACATTACTTAAAAACTGAACAAACTTAAAGCATTCTGGTCCTGTCACCTAAAAATATGAGTTAATTTAACTTGTATACAATGAAAATGCATAAACTTAAGATTTCAAGTATAGTAAGCTCAAAATCACAATTAATCCTTTGAAAAAAATAGGTTGTTTTTAATGTAGTCTTGACTGTAAAATTCTAATATGTGCAACCTTTTAGTGCAAGGTCTTTTTTTAATCAGAAAACAAGGCTTCATGAGTAATTATTCATCAAAATGAGAATAAAAGGCTACTTATTTTTTCTTTTAAACATTTTTTTCATAGTATATAATACACACACAGACACACACAGACCGAACGGAACAATTTAAGTATAATCTACCAAACCGGCAAGTTAAATAAACTTAAATATGCAAGTTTTGGAAGACTCCGTTACTCAATTAAATTGAGGCAACGAGTTTACTTAATTAATTTCGTTCAGTCAACTTATTAGGGTTTTTTTGTGCAGAGCAGGAACATTTTCACAGTATGTCTGATAATATTTTTTCTTCTGGAGAAAGTCTTATTTGTTTTATTTCCGCTAGAATAAAAGCAGTTTTAATTTTTTTAAAAACATTTTAAGGTCAAAATTATTAGCCCCTTTAAGCTATATTTTTTTTCAATAGTCTACAGAACAAACCATCATCATACAATAACTTGCCTAATTACCCTAACCTGCCTAGTTAACCTAATTAACCTAGTTAAGCCTTTAAATGTCACTATAAGCTGTATAGAAGTGTCTTGATAAATATCTAGTCAAATATTATTTACTGTCATCATGACAAAGATAAAATAAATCAGTTATTATAGATGAGTTATTAAAACTATTATGTTTAGAAATGTGTTTAGAAAATCTGCTCCGTTAAACAGAAATTGGGGAAAAAAAATAAACATGGACGCTAATAATTCAGGGGGGCTAATAATTCTGACTTCAACTGTAAATAAAACTTTAAATTATAAATAATTTTAAATAAAAATGTATATATATTTTAAAAACTACACATATTATATGTGAGTATACTATAAAAAACTACTTTCTGAAGGATATTCATACACTAAAGTAAAGAAAACTTAACTTTTAATGACAAGAATATATAAAACTTTACAATATATTAAAAAAGAAAACAGTTCATTCAAATTCGACTAATATTTGGCAATATTACTTTTCCTGATAACATTAATAAAGCCTCGCTGAGCAGAAGAGACTTTCTCCAATAACGTAATTATATAAATGTTTGACAATTACCTCCAATAATGAGAATGTGGGATAATATTATTACTTTAACAAAGTAAAGTGGGTTTTATTTATATGAATTATAATCCCCCCAGTCTCCTCTTTTTGCATTTGGGTGAGATACGAAGACAGGCGCTTTTTAGACAAACTATCTAAACTCATCTAAGAAGCTGTACTTCTCTTTCCAGCTGTCTGAATCTCGGACGCTCAGCTCTGTCCAGCATCTATTAATACAGCTGCAGGTGTGTGTGTGCGGTTGTGGAAGGAAAGCGGATAACAGCAGTTGTCAGACACACACAGAGCAAGAGTAATGAGGCAGGACTGTCGACTTCAGCCTGCAGCAAGCACACACACTTTTGTGAATGTGTGTGTCAGAGAGTCTTGAAGACCTGTTTGACCTCATATCTGAATCTTTTCCGTCACCGATTCTGTTCAGTTCCAACCAACGGCCTTCTGGATTCAATTTCACTACAGTGTTTCATTGCCAACTTTCCTCGTTTGCTGCTACTCAATGTCTGCTACACTTTTCAGCTATCAACTTAAAGGGACAGTTCACCCAAAAATGAAACTTCGCTCATCATTTACATTTGATTTGCTTTTTTTCTGTTAAAACACAAAGGAAGGTATTTCAAAGAATGTTGGAAAAAAGCAGCCATTGACTTCCATGGTCATTTTTGTTCCCCCATGGAAGTCAATGGCTGTTTTTTTTTCCACCAGCATTCTTCAAAATACAGTATCGTCCTTTGTGTTCAACAGCTGAAAGAAATTCATGAAGGTTTAAAAGCACTTGAGTGTGAGTAAAAGGTGATGAAATTGTCAATTTTTGGGTGAACTGTCCCTTTAAGCATATTAAACCATTTTAGTATAATGTTACTGTTAACACTTTAGTTTCGGGACCAAAGCTCATTATTAGTTACTTGCCTATTAGTAGAATATATTACAGAATTATTAGCCCCTTCCACACAGTGATACCGGTAAATATCCGGAAATTTTCTGGAACGACTTTACAGGTAAATTCATAAAAAAGGTGTACACATAGACACAGATGTCCGTAATTTTTCCGGAATAGACCATTTACACATCCATTCCAAAATACCGGTAAATTCAGACGTCATTAACCAGAAATGAGCTCTAAATGGCTGCGCTTGTATTTATAAACATAGAAGGGGTCTGCCTTTTCTTGATGGTTTCACTTTTATTTAAAGCTTTAGCATTCATGCAGCTGCTTTGTGAGACATCTAAACGCGAAACGCAAACCGCAGCTAAACGCTTACACACTTGACTACATTACAAATTGTGTGGATGGATCAGTATTGTGAACAACTTATATGAAAACATATAGAGGAACACTTTCACATGTCGCGATGTTTATAATATGCGTGTGCTGGTGCTCACCGGCTCCTTCACGTGCACACGCGCCAAGCAGCGCTTGAAGGTAAACAAACTCTAGTTTATCATAAGTATTTTATCGATAATTTTGTACACAGTTGGCATTAAGAAGGAACATAGAAACTGATTAACATCTAGCAGCTAAATGTGTCTGGAAAAAAATTCAAAAGGTATTTATTTTCATAAACAGTGCGGACGTAAATGCGTCTGAGTCTTCTGATTGGCTAAAGTAGACGTCTCACATCAGACGGAGAGATGGACGGACGGACTGACCGACAGATAGATGGATGGATAGACGGATGGATGGATGGATTGACGGACGGACGGATGGATGGACAGACAGACAGATAGACAGATAGATGGATGGATGGATGGATAGATAGATGGATGGATGGATGGATGGATGGATGGATAAATGGATAGACGCATATGGTTAGATAGATGGATGGATGGATTGATGTATAGACGGATATGGATGGACAGACAGACAGACAGACGGAAGGACGGACAGACAGATGGATGGATAAATGGATAGACGGATATGAATAGATGAATGGATGGATAGATGGATAGACGGATGGATAGATAGATAGATAGATAGATAGATAGATAGATAGATAGATAGATAGATAGATAGATAGATAGATAGATAGATAGATAGATAGATAGATAGATAGATAGATGGATAGATAGATAGATAGATGGATGGATAAATAGATGGATGGATGGATAGATGGATGGATTGATGGATGGACGGACGGTTCGATAGACGGACGGACGGACGGACGGACGGACGGACGGACGGACGGACGGACGGACGGACGGACGGACGGACGGACGGACGGACGGACGGACGGACGGACGGACGGACGGACGGACGGACGGACGGATGGATGGATGGATGGATAGATAGATGGATGGATGGATGGATGGATGGACGGACGGATGGTTCGATAGACAGACAGACAGACAGACAGACAGACAGACAGACAGACAGACAGACAGACAGACAGACAGACAGACAGACAGACAGACAGACAGACAGACAGACAGACAGACAGACAGACAGACAGACAGACAGACAGACAGACAGACAGACAGACAGACAGACAGACAGACAGACAGACAGACAGACAGATAGATAGATAGATAGATAGATAGATAGATAGATAGATAGATAGATAGATAGATAGATAGATAGACTTTAATACAATCCTGAAACAGAAAATGCCTGATTTTTAGGGCATACCACCGTTACAAACTATATATAAGCTTTAAACTACATCTATTCACAAAAACACACTTTTGTGACCTTTACCATAGTATCACACACCTGAAATCTCACAGATACTGTATATTTCAGGCTTCCGTGACTCTCCACAATCACTCTTGATCTGTCTCTGTTAGCAGCGGCTCAACTGTGGAAATCAGCCGAGCGTCAATCTATCAAAGGTGAATCTAAAGTAAATGAAAGCTTTCACTTCCTGAACCCAAACATTGCAAATCCCACCATTTCCTGATGCCGCTGGATATGCTTTACTCTATATGACTGATGAAAACATTAAGAAGCCATTAGTGATTAAGCAACGAGCCAATTAGTCGAGAGAAGTGCGCATTGGCACATTAGGGTGCGAGGTCGGGCCATGTGTCACGCTCTTTCCAATTAGATCTATTAATAGGATTTTCACCCACATTAAACCATTTTTACCAGTTCTTTTTAAGAGCACATTTTCCACCGTTCAATATTTCAGTCCATATTTTAATATCTTACACACTCAAGATCCAATTAAAGGCAAGTCCACTTGCCTTTAATTGAGGTCAATTATGAGATCCAAAATGCACTTTCATATGTGTTTTTTATTATTTATTTATGCTGTTTTAATGGTTTCGATTTTAAGTAAATGACCATCATGAACATAATTAGTTTTTTCTCCACTTTACCACATTGTATTTGCACAAAACTTAATAGTCTTCTTCCTGAATATGCTCTGAATGTTTTTACTGCGGGGTTTGCTCATATATAATTTGCCTGACTTTATACAACCTTTTATTCTAAAACATGGTGAAACATTTGCTCTCCCTTTTGGCAGTTTTTTTCCCCTGACTTAAAAAGTAAATTCCAAAAAAATGAAACTAAAATTAAGAACAGCTATATTCAAAATATATGCAAATTATACTAGTAAAATGAAGTACAATTGGCATATTTTACCTTTACACTGCAGTCAACATATACTGTCATTCATTTATTTCAGTTTCATTGTCTTTTATCCAAGTTGCATTGTTTTACTCAAAACATTTTCAAAATGTATGTATTGTAGGGGGATGCAAAGGAATTCTATTGACTAAAGGGTGAAGACGTTGTTTGTTTATATATAAGGCAATTTCGAGATTCTTGGATATTTCAGACTGAAAAGAAAACAGTCAAGATACACGTGTATACACGATTCAAGATTCAAGCGTTTATTAAATTGTGCTTCATCTATTTGTGTATATTTTTCTCCACTTCAGTAGTACTTGCATACACCAAACGTAATAGTTTGATTCTTATCTATGTTCTGAATGTTTTGTTGATATGTTATGTTATTTTTTTATTCAACATTTTAATCTAAAACATTAAAACATATTTTTTTGCTGTCTTTTAATAGTATATTTTAATCCATGACATAAAGCAAAAATAAAACATCCCATCAGAAAGAAATCATTGTAAATAAAAAAAGTTACATTTTTAAAGTAAAAATTAAAAAATGTAAAAATTGCGATTTTGTGCATATTTAATTAGATAATACCAGATTAGTGGCCTTACATTAGAAACAGCATTTCATAAACATGTAATACAAAAGAGTTGCTGTAATTGATAGAATCAACTGAAAAAAAGCACAGTCATGTCTTTAGTTATTACTAGGCCCAGAGATTCTACACCATTGTTGACACTGCTATTCCATTTACTTATATTTAAATTTATAATATACACTTCTAATATACATTTATAATATATATATATATATATATATATATATATATATATATATATACATACATTTATAATATATATATATATATATATATATATATATATATATATACAGACAGATGAAACAAAATTAAATAAACACTTGTATCTTGACTGTTTTCTTTTTAGTAGTCTGAAATATCCAAGAATCTCAAAATTGACTTGTGTAGACAAACAATAGCTTCACCCTTTAGTCATTAGAATCCATTTGCATCCCCCTACAATACATACATTTTGAAAATGTTTTGAGTAAATGAATGCAACTTGAATAAAAGACAATAAAACATACACTCTAATTTGCATATATTTTGAATATAGCTGTTCTTAAATTTAGTTTTATTTTGTTGGATTTTTGGAAATTAATTTTTAAGTCAGGGGAAAAAAACTGCCAAGAGGGAGAACAAATGTTTTACCATGTTTTAGAACAAAATATTGCATAAAATCAGGCAAATTATATATGAGCAAACCCTGCAGTAAAAACATTCAGAGCATATCCAGGAAGAAGACTATTAAGTTTTGTGCAAATACAATGTGGTAAAGTGGAGAAAAAAAATATTATGTCCATTATGGTCATTTACTTAAAATCGAAACCATTAAAACAGCATAAGTAAATAATAAAAAAAATATGAAAGTGCATTTTGGATCTCATAATTGACCTCAAAAATGTGAATAATACGCATTGGACTTGCCTTAAATTGGATCTTGAGTAATATATTTAAATATGGACCGAAATATACGTATTTCCAGCCTAATCTCACGAGAAAACGTAACTATCTTACGCTTGTCAGTTTAGTGGTTAATTCGTACGAATTCGTACAAGTTCAGTCGAGCGAAAATGTACGATTTTAAAAAGGAGGCGTGGCACCTAACCCCACCCCTAACCGTCACTGGGTGATGAGCAAATCGTACTAAATTGTACAAATTAGATCGAACGAATTCATACGAATTAGTCACTAAATCAAAAAGTTACGAATTGCCATGAGATTGCGTTGGTATTTCAGGTTTTTAAAAAATTATTTGTGATATTATTGAATAATATGTACATCTTTAGAAGTTTAGAGGATTTCTGTCTTTTAGTAGATAGGAGATGCTTGGTTTATCGATTGTTTTAATTGGTTGAATTTGCATTCTAAACCTGAAAGTAATTTATTTATTTATTTTATGTTAAGATTTCATCTCCTTCACTCTCAAAATCTGCAGAAATCTGCCTATTTTATTTTAGCAAAATTCATGCAAAAAAAGTTTACAGATTTGCTTTAAAGAGATAAAAAAAAAACATTTAATTCAGTCATTATTTACTCACCCTCCCCTGCTTGTTGAACAAAAAAAAAGATACTTCAAAGAATGTTAGAAATGGGTAACTATTGACTTCCACAATATTTTTATTCCTATAACTGAAGTCAACAGCATCTGTTTCCCAAAATTCAACAAAATATTTTCTTTTGTGTTCATCAACAACATTTTTTTAACAAACGTTTTTAAAGATTTGTAACCATTTATGATTGAGTAAATGAGCAGAAAATGTTCATTGAACTATGCCTTTAAATAACTAATGACTTACGAACAATTTAATTGCAATATGGAGTTGAAGTCGTAATTATTCGCCCTCCTGTTTTTTTTTCTTTTTCAAATATTTTACAAATGACGTTTAACAAAGCATAGAATTTTTCACAGTATTTCCTATAATATATTTTCTTCTGGAGAAAGTCTTATTTGTTTTATTTTGGCTAGAATAAAAGCAGTTTAAAAAAACAAAAAAAACATTTTACAGTCAATATTATTAGACCTCTTCAGCAATATATTTTTTTTACTGTCTCAGATCAAACCATCGTTACACAATGACCTGCCTTATTACCCTAACTTGCTTAACTAACATAGTTAAGCCTTAAAATGTCACTAAGTTCAATACTAGTATCTTGAAAAATACTACCTGAGAATTAATGAGTTCAAACTATTATGTTTGGAAATGTTTCGAAAAAATCTTCTCTCTATTAAACAGAAATCGGTAAAAAAAAAAAAACATACAGGGGGGCTAATAATTCAGGAGGACTAATAATTCTGACTTCAACTGTATATGCAAGTCTACAAAGAGGATCTCCAGAACAGCTGAAGGCATCTGCTTGATCACAGCAGACTGAAGGACGTCATATCTGTGTGTAGGTTAATTGTTGATTGTCTTGCAGATAATGTTGCGCATCCATCACTGAAATAAGTCGCCCGGCGTCGCAGCTTCTCCTCGTGACAGCTCTGAAAACACACAGTAAATCAAAGCGCCGTGTGTCGTCTGCTCAAACACGTGGGAGGGCCGTCATTGAAAGACGAATACTTATCAGTTTTCTGAGATCTGCTGTGTGTGCGTGCGTGTTTTTTTGCGTCTCGCTGCAGACCCTGAGAACACAATGATGATGTGCTTTCAATGCAGTGCCGGCGGCGATGGAGATCATCCGCACACCTCCGGCTTCACCACGGTAAACAAAGCAGAGGTGCATTCATCACAGCACTATTCTCAACAAGATAAGCGTGGGCTTGAGTCTCGCAGAAAGGTACTTCATGCAGATTGTTTTTGCGCCGCAGACTGAAGGTAGATTCAGATGAACCCTCGTTTTGTCGTACTTGAACTTTTCAATATCTCGTGAAAAGACTTGGGAAGAGCGTGCAAAAAGAATACAATGCATATTATTCTACGTACGCAGAATAAACATGTTTTGTCATGAAATAAATCAATATGAAATGTATTTGCAACACCCTTAATGTACTAATGCATTCATTCAATACTAATGCCAATCTAATAATGCATTTCTGATTGAAACAGGATTTTTAAAGAGGAAAAATGTTGGTAAATAAACTCTAAATGAGACTATTTAGGAGAAAATAATGACACTATAAACTGTTGTTTATAGACAACGTCAAACTTACATTAGCTAGACATTAGAACAGATCTGTATAAGTAATATATACAAATATATATAATAGGTATGTAAGTAATGAGACTATAAAATAATTGTAACATGATGTGACGCTGACAACAGCGGTGCGGATCCAAATGCAGGTTTATTTAGCAGAATAGTTTGGCAAGCAACGGTCAACACAGGGGCAAACAGATGTATACAGGCAAATCCAGATTCGTAGTCAAAATAACAGGCAGGTGGTTAGAAGGCAGGCAGCAGGCAGGGATAAACAATAAAACCAAGCGGCAACCTCCCGCTCTCCCTCGGGAAGCCAATACGGAAATAACTAAAACTGCAATTCATCGACTCGCCTTGGGGGGGCTGGCTCCAGGAAGTCCAAGTGCTTTCTTTCTGCATTGGTAAATTGGCCATTTTTACAGCTGATAAAAACATGTTTACAGCCTGGTACAAACGATGGCTTTGGTGCATATAGCTATGATTACCCTTCATGACAACTCTGAGAGAGGTTAATTTTTTTATAACTCATCCGTTTCGTTTTTATAAAGTTATATTAAGTTTGCATAATTAAGGGCGTGGCCACTTGAGTGACAGCTAGCCTTTGCTGCTCGCTGTCTCGTCACCTCAGCTGATTCTGGCTAATTAGCCGCTGAACTCGGCATGTACATCGTATTTTTGTTTTGGTTTCTTTACACAGTCATTTGCCTTTTGGAATTATTTCCTGCAATTATCAGATGATATGGCATGCTGTGTGGATTTAATTGTGCTTACAAACCGTTCGAGTTGCCTCCATTTAACAGGTGAGTGAAATTAAATACTTACATACCATCTCTATAAATGTATTTGTTTTATTTAAGATCATTTATCATTTAAATGTTCTTTAGACCAGTAATGCACTCCAGAGTCTGATAGATTGATTAGCTGTAGGCTATAAAACAGTCATCTGAAGCGTTGTAATACAGTGTTAGGGCTGGATTTTTATAGTCAGCCTTGCATTTTCTAACACTATATTTGAAATGTGATAGTAATTCGCGTCTTCTTCCTGTCGAAAAACATCATAAGAACAATGTTTAGTGCCTCAATGTGTTACAACAGTGTTTTTAAAAGTCTAAACACTTTATTGATATAGTGTACAACCAAGCACATGTGGTCAGAACACAAACGAGTCACAGGTAATGAAGTATTACACGTTCTCCCAAAGTAATAAGTCTGTCTAAGCCAGGTCCAAGCAAAATGCTGAGAATCCAGCATGCGTCTGTAGCTCCGCTCACTCTCCGCCTCTTAGCCCTTATTTGGTATCCCGCGTTTGGTGCGATGATGCGCTAACAAAATGGCGACGGTTGGCCGCGCCTACTTGTAGCTTCTTTTGCAGTGTTCAGAAACCTATGGGTGACGTCATGGATACTACGTCCATATCTTTTACAGTCTATGAATAAAACAAACAAAAAAAAAGCGAGGGTCAAAACCCGTTTTAAACGTGTTCTAATGTCACAGAAACAGATAACAAGACTCAGCAACTTCTGTGTGTTTGTGTGCTGACTTTATAGTCCATGTAATCAGTTCATAAGTAGCTTCAGCTGTGTCTGTCTGCAATCATGGGGATCTAGGACAGGTGTGTGAGTGGTGCATAACTGGTTCTTGTAGTCCATTTACCAGCAGATTTGTAGTCCTATGTGATCTGTGTGTCTGCACAGGCTGGATCTCTGGTGATCGTGACAATAATAATAAAACTGCAAAGTATAATAATATATTAACAAAATATACAGTAAAGGAAAACAGCGCAAAACACTTAAAGGGATAGTTCACCCAAAAGTAAAAATTCTGTCATCATTTTCTCACCCTTGACTGTTTCCAAACCTGCTTGGGTTTTTTTTTTATTCTGCTGAACACAAAAGAAGATATACTGAAGAATTCTGGAAACTTGTAACCACTGACTTCCATAGTATTTGATGTTCCTATGGAAGTCAATGGTTATAGGTTTTCAACATTCTTCAAAATATCTTCTTTGGTGTTTAACATAATACAGAAACCCAAACAAGTTTGAAACAAAAGTATGATGAGTAAAAGATGACAGATTTCTCATTCATGGCTGAACTATCCCTTTATAAGTTGTCATGTGTTGCCATCTTCATAAT
This sequence comes from Danio kyathit, assembly GCA_903798195.1. Taxonomy (NCBI): domain Eukaryota; kingdom Metazoa; phylum Chordata; class Actinopteri; order Cypriniformes; family Danionidae; genus Danio; species Danio kyathit. The sequence goes on from LR812540.1 coordinate 12,475,764, forward strand.
TCAAGCTCAATCCTGAACTGTAGTCAGTGTTCTGCTTTTAATGTAGACTCTTCTATCTGTAAACATGCATGGTATGTTACTATAAAGTTCAGCTCTCAGTGGAGTCCTGGAGTCTGTTCAATAAGTGTGTTACTGTAGTCTGTGTTCTCCTGCCCTCTACTGTTCACACAGCATCACTATCATCAGACGCATCCACAGGAAACATTCATTCAGTCATTCATTTACTTTTCGGCTTAGTCCCTTTATCAATCAGGGGTCGCCACAGCAGAATGAACCGCCAACTTGTGTTTTTTACGCAGCGGATGCACTTCCAGCTGCAACCCAATACTGGGAAACACCCACACACTCTTGCATTCACACTCATACACTGCAGAATGAACTGCCAACTTGTGTTTTTTACACAGCGGATGCACTTCCAGCTGCAACCCAATACTGGGAAACACCCACACACTCTTGCATTCATACTCATACACTGCAGAATGAACCGCCAACTTGTGTTTTTTACGCAGCGGATGCACTTCCAGCTGCAACCCAATACTGGGAAACACCCTGACACTCTTGCATTCACACTCATACACTAAGGCCAATTAGGTCTATTCAATTCACCTATACCGCATGTGTTTGGACCGTGGGGGAAACCCAGAGGAAACCCACACCAACACGAGGAGAACATGCAAACTCCAGACAGAAATGCCAACTGACCCAGCCGGGGCTCAAACTAGCGATCTTCTTGCTGTGAGGCGATCGTGGCACTCACTACGCTACCATGACGCCCTCCACAGGAAACTAAATCAACTCCAGTTCACAGTGATGTCTTATGAACACTGAACTGTGTAAAAATAAAGCTGGAAGTCATTAGTAACTCACTAAAGTCACTTAGTAATTCACCGTCATTAGTTTTGTTTACTGAAGCATCACTATTGCTCATTAATGTTCACATTCATTCATTCATATTATTTTTGGCTTAGTCCCTTTATTAATCTGTGGTCGCCACAGTGGAAAGAACCGCCAACTTATCCAGCATATGTTTTACACTGTGGATGCCCTCGAACCAGCGACCTTCTTGCTGTGAGGTGATTGTGCTACCCATTTCGCCACCCCACTATTGTTCACATAACGAGAGTAATTTGACTGTTATTTCAAAACTTTGGGATTTACCAAGACTAACAACCAACCACCACTGGCGATCATTACGAACACCCTAGCAACCATATGGCAAAGTTCTTGCATCCACCCAGAACATTCATACAACTGCAAAGCAACACTCTATGAAATAAAAACCACATAGCAACACCCTGACAACCACTTAGATCTCCCTAGGAACTGCAAAGCGAAACTCTGGAAAACGCACTCAATTACAGAACCCCTTAACAACCACACAGCAACGCTCTGGCAAACAATGATTACAATATTACAACATTATATGTAACAACATTCTGGGAAACACCCTAAAGTTGCATAGAAACAATATGGCAACTTCCAAAATATGTGTAGAACCACCCTAGCAACCACACAGCATTCTGGGAAACACCTAAAATCACATCTAAAAACCTAAAGATTGCATATAAACAATCTGACAACTACTGAAAACTCTGTAGCAAGTGCATAGCAACACTAGGACGACCACACAGCTTTAACATTCTCAGAAACATCTTAAAATTGCATAAAATCAAGGCAAGGCTAGTTTATTTGTAATATCTGTAATGTATTGAAGTCCTAGAACATTTAGTGATTTATAGACAAATAGTAATACTTTAAAATCTATTCTGAATATAACTGGGGGCCAGTGTAAAGACCTGAGGACAGGTGTGATGCGCTTCGATGTTCTGCTTCTGGTCAGAATCCTGGCTGCAGCATTCTGGATGAGCTGCAACTGTCTGACTGTCTTTTTGGGGAGGCCAGTGAGAAGTCATTACAGTAATCCACCCTGCTGCTGATAAAAGCATGAACAAGTTTCTCTAAGTCCTCACTGCAAATAATTCTAATTCTTGCAATGTTTTTGAGATGATAGTATGCTGATTTACTAACTGCTTTGACATGGCTACTGAAACTCAGATCTGACTCCAGAATCACACCAAGATTCTTGACCTTATTTTTTGTTGTTTGACCTTTAGAGCCAAGGTACACATTCACCTTAAGAACCTTGTCTCTGTTCCCAAATGCAATGACTTCAGTTCAAATCGGTCTGACAACTACTGAAATCTCTGTAGGAAACACATAGCAACACCCTGGCAACCATTTAAATCACCCTAGCAACCACACAGCTTTAACAATATTCTGCGAAATCCCTCAAATATACCCTGGTTAATCACCAAAACTCTCCAGCAAGTGCAGAGCAACACTCTGGCAAACACTTAAGCCTGGTTTATACTTCTGCATCAAGTGATCGGCGTGACCCACAGCGCATGCCTTGCGCATTGCCGTACATTTATAGTTCTGCGCACTGTTTCTGTTGTTCTGCAACAACACTTCCGAAACGCTAGCTGGCAGTGAGGTGTTTATGTTCCTCTGTGTCCATTTTCTTCGCTGGTGTTTTGCTCAAACTCGCTCATTTTGAGTTGGGAACTGGCGGACGTGCAACAACTTTAATCATAAGGTAAACACAAAACAAAACTTTTCATCTGGAGCTCTCTCACGGGACTCGACACTTGTAAACACTCGCTCCAACAGACTCGTGCAGCTCTCGGTCTCGCCTACACTTGTCAGCGCTACCAACCCAACCAATCATAGAGCTTGCGCTGCGCATCAGCGATGCCGACGGCCACATCGACGAGTAGGCTGCGCTGTAGCATAAGTATAAATCAGCCTTTAGGGGTGGGGTGGGGGGAATGATAACCGGGGGAGTGGGGAGGGGGTTGTTGCAGAGGAAAGTGAGGAGCTAGGTGGTGGTGGTGGTGAGGGGAGGGGATGTTAGGCAGTGTCATGGACGAAAGTGAAGAGCAGGGGGTGCGTGAGAGGAGGGGGATCTGTAAAATGAGGTGCCGGATCAGATTTCAGAGGTTGATCTAGCACAAATTAAGCCATGATACTAACTATTTAATCGAAAGGTTTTTCAAGACACAACATATAAAAACATATGGATGTTAATTATTTATAATATTTATCTTACAGTAAATCCATTAATTAAACAATAAGTCAAGCAATTACTTTATTTATATTTCTCAATCGATAACAGTCCTGTTTTGTTTCTCAAGCCTTCATAGGAAGAGTTTTACACACCTAGACAGAAGCGCCGACAAAGCCTTCGGTCAAACACTAGAACCTTTAAGTGGCGTTGCTGTCATCATCGTTAAATAGCTGTGTGAGGAATTAGCATTTTTACAGAGCGCTGCGTCAGCGTTTCTGAGGGTTATGAAGGGAACGGTGCCAGGGCCGGAGAGAAGCTGGTGCGAAATGTGCTTTCTGGCCTTGTTAATATTGGATGAGCTGCTGTCATCAGCGCCGATCCTCCGATAAACCATGAAGATCAAATTGAGAATTTACAGTCAAGGTCAAATTAAACAAGCACACACCTCTGAATGCATTTAGCATTAGATGACATCTGGACATCGAGCTCAGTGTGCATTAACTTTAGTTTAATAGTAGTTAAACTTCAACTTTATGTATGGGTATATATATATATATATATATATATATATATATATATATATATATATATATATATATATATATATATATATATATATATATATATATACATACAGTTAAAGTCAGAATTATTAGCCCCCCTTTGAATTTTTTCTTTTTTAAATATTTCCCAAATGATGTTTAACAGAGCAAGGAAATTTTCACAGTATGTCTGATAATATTTTTTCTTGTGGAGAAAGTCTTATTTGTTTTATTTTGGCTAGAATCTTCATTTTTTAAGAACCATTTTAAAGTCAAAATTATTAGCCCCTTTAAGCTAATTTTTTTTCGATAGTCTACAGAACAAACCATCATTATACAGTACAATAACTTGCCTAATTACCCTAACCTGCCTAGTTAACCTAATTAACCTAGTTAAGCGTTTAAATGTCACTTTAAGCTGTATAGAAGTGTCTTGAAAAATATCTAGTAAAATATTATTTACTGTCATCATGGCAAAAATAAAATAAATCAGTTATTAGAGATGAGTTATTAAAACTATTAGGTTTAGAAATGTGTTGAAAAAATGTTGTCTCCGTTAAACAGAAATCGGGGGAAAATAATCAGGGGGGGCAAATAATTCAGGGGGCTAATAATTCTGACTTCAACTGTATATACATAGATACTATTTCAATGTGGTGATGTCACTGGCCCATGAACATTTCCTGCTTGTTGTCAAACTACTTCATAACTGTTAAAAGGGATTGAGGGAGTTAAATCATTTCATAACATTTTCGTAAATTTGTTTTCATAACATTATTTATCAATTTGTGGACCTTTTGGGATTCTCGGAAGCTATAGAAATGAAAACATGTAAAAGAGGAAATATGTTAGGACCATTGTTATGGTTTACGTCCATCAAAATGGTCTGTATTAAATCACACCGGAGTTTATGTTGGAAGAAAGAGATGTGACAATTGGCCTTTGTCTAAGAATCATATCCATGTTGTCAAAATAACGTTTTGCTCCACTATGTCCAAGTTTTTTAGCCATGTATTTTTGCTTAAGGCTTTTCCGTTTATTACTCAAAATAGTCCATGGTTTGTCATATCCTTTTCAAATCATCTCCGCTCGCACTTTTTGGAACATTTGTGCTTTCTGCTTATGCTTTCCATTAAGAATGGTCATCACTTCTTTCTCATATATAACATTTAAAAATGTTTCGTCCTCATCGTCCACCCATATACATACCTGTCAATTTCCACCATTTATTGTTATCACATGATCTGTTGAAGAAAAATCACATGACTTTTTTTGATGCGCATGCTCTAATTTATTCTGCAAATGTGTTTCCATCATAGTTTATCAACATGTGTTCTTATCAGATAAAAAGTTTATCCTACTCAGTTGTGCTCAGTTTTTATTGATTTTACATGTGAGTGGTCACAGCATCTTTACAAGTTTCTTTCCAATAAACAAAACAAGATCCACTCCTCAACGCCCCCCACCCCCAGCAGTGCCAAAGTCCATAGACTGCCAAAGTGCCAAGACAAATAACTAACAGAAAAATAAATAAAATTATAATTATATATATATATATATATATATATATATATATATATATATATATATATATATATATATATATATATAAGATTAACATATCTTAAACACAAACATAATAAATACAGGGTACATTTATAGTCTATAATAATATAGAAATTAATACACATATACATACATGTATGTGTATATACCTGCCCATACATATACATATCCGTACACATATACCTACATACATACACATACATGTACATCAGACTATCAGATTTAAAGGTTCAGGTTGTTGCACATTAATTTCTATTATCCATGAGTCTTTCTGCCAGTTTGTTTGCAGCTGTTTTCTTCAAATCAAGAGTTGAGGCTCTAGCTTTATTTGTTCTGGTTGCTGAAAGTTCTAACAATACTATATCATAAAACTGAAATAGACACTGCTGAATGAATAAAGAATGCAGAGGAAGTCAGCGCCAATAGCCTAGTGGTTAGTGCATCGACACATAGCACCCAGGTGCTCACGGTGACCCGAGTTTGATTCCCGGCTCGAGGTCCTTTGCCGATCCTTCCCCTATCTCTGCTCCCCACACTTTCCTGTCTGTCAATCTCCACTGTCCTGTCCATTAAAGGTGAAAACCCCTTAAAAAAAAAATTCAGAGGAAGCCATCTTTGCGCAATTATCTTTTTTTGTCGATGTTCATCCTGTCAACCAGACCTTTCTTTGTCGCTCCGTCAAACCCATACTGGAATCATCATTTAAAAGTAGCACAACTGGTTGCACTGGTCTATCTTTTCCTATCATTTCAGATAATATTGATGAAGTTTTTTTCCCAAAACTCATAAACCTTTTCTTTGGTGTCCAGTACAATCTGTGACAGAACTTAAAATGTATTAAACTGGTGATTTGGATTTTTTTTAAAAACAAAATATGTTTTCCCAAACCGTCTCCCAATCAATCTGGTCCTCAGATAACTCACTAGCCTAAATCATTGGTATTGAAAATTGATTTTGGTTAGCCTCAAGAAGGTGGGAAAAGATACCTGAAACAACATTTTGTAGAGAGGTGTATCCGCATGTATGCGCATCTTGGCATTTCCATCCAGAGTTTGTTTATGCAATATTCCAAAATGTGCATGAAAATAGGTGGATGGAAACACAGCAATGTCCCGTAAACACAACCCAAGTATGAGCAAAAAACACGAGAATTTGGAAACATATGTTATCTCCTGCTCCACTTTCTGACCCAACATCAGTTGCCCTCTTGTCTGCATTGCTGGCCTTACAGAAGCGGCGAAAGGTGAGCTTCTGCTCTGAAGGTGAAAAAAGATCCTCATCTAATGGATATGGAGGAAGTGGGACTCCAATTCTGCCCCGGTACAGAAAGATGAGCCTCTGGTCTGCTTGGCACAGACCCGCCTCCTATCGACCTGCTCCTGCGCTCCTCTGCAGATCGATAGACGCTCGCTCTCAGTGAACTCACATTCATAGGAATGATTAGCACAAGATGGTGATTAGCGAAAAACACAAGGCTGATATGAACTCATACACGAGCTGAAGCAACAAAAGTGGATTATATAATAGCGATATCTGCGTTTACGCTTTGTTTGTGTGCATGTAGCGAATTATCCTCGTTCACCTTTTAAGTAGGTTGATAGTACATCCCACCGGGGGCATCAGATAATAAACATCCATTATCAGACACTAGCCGGCAGCGTTTAAAACCCCATATGCACTTACCAGGCTGTAGACTAAATATACTTAAGTGCTCTAAACCGATTCTTCAATAAGCGCTACCAGATATATATTCTTGGCCTTTACCACGGAGCGCCGCATAATTCACTCAGCTCAATAAGAGGCCGACTCACGGGAGATCTCCAAAGAGTGGAAACCTGCAGATCAGCAACAATGACAAACAAAATGCCTATTTCACAGACAGGCGGCCCACTTTTCATCAGCGTAAAGGGATTAGCTGTAAACTCAGACATGCTTTCAGGGGGTAGAAGAACGCTAGAGCAATACTCTGCACTGAAAACTTGCATCTTACTGTATATCAGCACTTTTTTTTTTTACACAAATATGATGATCCTACTGCAATAGTAGATCTTTTTACAGTTAAATGTAATGTAGGTGCAATTTTCATTTTTAAAAATAGGCCTTTATGATGGAAAAGTAAATCATTAAATACGAAAAAAAAAAAGCAGATATTCTGCAATAACAGCACTCGTACAGCCTCTTCACTCTTGTGTATTACTCCGCCTACATAGAGTGACAGCAGATCAATAAACTCACTACAGTTTGACAAATATTGCAGCTGTTGTACAACAATGTACTTTTGAGGCTTGTTTAGTCGAGAATGTAGTTGTTTAGATTGCAACTATGCAGATTATTTATAAAGATAGTGCCTATTTAAAACATTTATATTTTCTGAGAGCGCATCGGCGGCCATTAGCCTGTCATACTGAGCGGAGCAAAGACGGTTGTGCCACAAAATGGCAACAAAGACCGCATAATAAGTCCTTAGGGGAGAAAAACTTGGTTTTTCTTTTCGTATTTTAAACTACAGCTAATAAAATCTTTATAAAACTGGTAAGTCTATCTTTTTTGTATGTTGTATTGCTGTATTTATACCATAGAAACTGGTAGTGTTTGCTTTGCTCTAGTTTTTACAGGGTTAATTATTGTGATCTCCCGACTGCAACAGAGAAATACTGGGAAATCTTTGTAGACTGAAGGCATTTCATGCCGTTCAGCCTTAAAATCTTAAAATGTGAGCAAAAATCACCTGTTTTGTCTTCACTTTAGACATTACGCTAAAGAATCATTCAAACACTAGCTCTAAAGTGACGTTTGTGAAGTCACAATGGTTTCTGCTGTTCTGACCGGCAACTGCAGATAAGAAGGAATGGCGGAAGAAAGTAGTTCCTCAGACGAAAGGATTTTTAGACTCTCCGTGTTTGATTTTCTATTTTATACACACGATTATGCCATCGAACTGTTGTATAAACGCAATATCACACTCGTAGCAGTGCAATTTGGCTGTAAATTGTCACTGGTGGGACACTAAAGACTCGTACACACTGGGACAATTTTCGTTTGCGTTTATCATTAGCGTTTTGAGACGTTTTTCCGGATTAAAACCAAATCGATTTTCACTGGCCAGAATATGCAAAATCACTCCTTGACGTTAGATGGTGCTACACAACTTTAAGGTTCTGACACCCGCTTGTAACACAGAAGAAAAAGAGAGAAAGTTCACATGCTTGTTAAAGTTACTGGCGATTCGAACAAGCATGCTCTAGCAATGAAGAAATGATTACACGAGGCGTTGAACGTCGATGGAAAAAGCGATCAAAAAGCGCCCTGGTGTGCACAGGCCTTAAGGCACAGGGCATGTGGCTTCAAGCCAACGCACGCCTCCCACCAGTGCCGATATACAGCCATATTGCACTGCTACTCATGTGATATTGCTTATGTATAGTATTACTTATTAAATACATTTTTAAAATAAATTTAAATAGATTCAAAATAAAAATAAAAAAAATCACCAGATTGCATTATGAACAGTATTTTTTTGCATTAATAAATTACAAAAACCCAAAACAATTGCTTGAAATTAAACATTTAATTTAGAAAATTGGTTTATTATTTAAAACCTATTTTATTTAGAATTTCTGACAAAAAATCATGTTGTTATTACTTATAATAACAAAGTAATATTTTATATTTTACTTTTTGTTTACCAACTTAAACAGTCAAAAAAAAATTATAATAAATATAAAACAAATTAAATACAAATTTCAGGCTATTAAAATACTGAATAAAAAAAACTTAAATATATCATTGTGTGAAACAAAACAACTTAAAACATGTATACAATATATATAAATTATATAATTAAATTATATATTAATATACAAAAATATTATAAATTAAATACAGCTTAAACAGATAATCTTAAGCATAAATTAATCTGCAAAATTATCAAACAATTGTTTAAGCTTAAACATTTAATTTAGAACATTGATTTCTTATTTAAAACAGTTCAAAAACAGCTAGTTTTAAACAAATGAGCTGCAAAAAAAAGTGTTATTTTATCAAACATTTGTTTGATATTAAATATTTTATCGTTACAAAAACCCCCATCCATACATCAGAAGAACAATTCACAATAACCTTGTCATCGTATCTGACAAACCTATGCAAACACTTGCCAGAGAGCAATTTCCACAATGTCAAAACTTCAGCAGCAAGTCTCCAGAAAAAAAGATCCCTGGAGTGGCCTTGAAACAGGCCGTTGTGTAACACAAAAGCGAGCAACACCATATAATTATCAATCACGAGCAGTCAAAGGCTAATAATGGGGGTCTGAGATGCTGTTTTCATTTGCAACGCCGAACACAAAGAATAAATGGCTTCTGATTCCTGTTAGATACAGTGCGAACACCTATTCATCTTCCCTGACGCCTCAAGTGCACCGAGTCCATTTATCTTCTCACAAATAAAGTCAGCCAGCCTCACAATAACACACAGAGAATGGATTGAGCGCCGGGGGGCCGAAAAAACTCGACTCCTAGTTACTAAAGCCGCCTTTCCACTGCACACAACAAGCGGCAGACCGGAAGTCATTCATCTCTAATGGAGAGCAGTCCGGGAGATGCGCTGAGTTACAATCAGTGCTTAATTTGTGAAATGCGAGGGCTCGGAACAGATCGGGGTAAAGGATCCGGCATGTTACCCAAGGATGTAGAGGTGTCGCGCATGAAAGTGGATACCGGGGTGGGGTGGTGGGGGATTAGGGGGGGGGGGGGGGGGGGGGGGGGTCATGGACGAAAGTGAAGAGCGAGGTGGTGTTGGCAGGCATGGTGGGGCGTTGGATGGCGGAGATATGTCACGGACAAACATGAAGAGGGTGGGGGAGTCGCGGAAGAAAGTGAAAGTGAACAGCGTGCGGGGGGAGGAGGGCGGTTGAGGAGAGGGATCGGTAAAATGAGGTACCGGATCATATTTCAGAATTGCCGGATCCGGAGTGTTCCGGCACAAATTAAGCCCTGGTTACGATTATATGCGAATGCGGAAAAATCGGATTCGATTTGAGCTGCGGATTTGTTAAAACTAGTAGTGTCAAACAATTAATCATGATTAATCACTTTATATATATATAATACAAATTCTATTATACAAATTATCTATAAATATAAATGCATTTCTTTTGTATATTTTTGCATTTTATGTACAGTTAGTGAGTGTATCTATACATATATACATAAGTATACACAGTACACACACACACACACACACACACACACACACACACACACACACACACACACACACACGGTCAAACTGAGCATCAGAATGGGGAAGAAAGGTGATTTAAGTAACTTTGAATGTGGCATGGTTGTTGGTGCCAGACAGGCTGGTCTGAGTATTTCAGAAACTGCTGATCTACTGGGATTTTCACGCACAACCATCTCTAGGGTTTATAGAGAATGAAAAAGAGAAAATATCCAGTGAGCGGCAGTTCTGTGGGCGCAAATGCCTTGTTGATGCCAGAGGTCAGAGGAGAATGGCCAGACAAAACACATTTTTTTACGTGCAGTTTTTCCCAATCTGTTTATAAAGTGCAGGACTGGATGAACGAAAGGAATTGAAAGGTTTCTGAAAGTTTAAAACAGTTTAATTTATTTGTATTGTATATACCTAAATTGTTATAGCTTTTGTTTGTTTTATATTGGTTTATTTATTTAATTTGTTTTTATTATATCTGATATTTGTAATTCTTTAAATGTTTCCAGTAGCCTAAAGCTTATTTTATCTAGATCTATAACACTACAAAAGTGGACACATATTTGTAAAATATTATGTCTTTGTGTTGTATTCATATTTTGTATTATCTCCAAAAGAAAGAAAGAAAGAAAGAAAGAAAGAAGCCTCTTTCGGCCGGTTTCTCTCACACACACACATGCATCTAAAAGTGCATGTTTCATGCAAAAATACACCATTTAAACTTGACACAAACTCTTGACAACTGAAAGTTACTGGTGGCAGTGTTGCTAATATGATGTAAAGATTATTATGCGTTATTGAAACATCAAGGAGGACGCAGCAAAGAAATATCACTTATTAAATTAAAACTACTTTAATTATTATTTTATGCAACAGCCTTACATTTAAAAGGGAAACATAAGGGCAACCTTAAGCAAAAGACCCCTAGTCTATAAGGTGCTTTCTGAAATAACCTATTTAAAACTGCCCAGTAGCTATGTTATTTCTTTCCCTTATTTATTTATTTCTTTTTTGGCACACGTACTCGTGCATGATAGGAAAACTAGTGTAATGACAGCGGCAAACCATCTTGCAAACTCCCCCTCTGCTTTCACTCCACCCTGAAGCCCCAGCTGGCTCGCTTTGGCCCAAGGCTGCTGGCCCTGAGAAAGCCTCGCTTTGGCCTGATCAGGCCCCGGAAGTGACTATGGAAACACAACTTGCCCTGGCTCGCTGGCTTTAGGCGTGACAGTGGAAACGGGGCTAATGAGCATCATGGATGTGCAGCCTACAAATCTGCAGCAACTGTGTGATGCTATCATGTCAATATGGAGCAAAATCTCTGAGGAATATTTCCAATACCTTGTTGAATCTAAGGATTAAGGCAGTTCTGAAGGTAAAAGGGTCCAACCCGGTACTAATAAGGTGTACCTAATAAAGTGACCAGTGAGTGTGTGTGTGTGTGTGTGTGTGTGTGTGTGTGTGTGTATGTATATATATATATATATATATATATATATATATATATATATATATATATATATATATATATATATACACATACATACATACATACACACACACTTAGTTTTTAAGTCTAAACACAATATAAATCAGAATATATATAACGACAACCAAGTTAAGGATATTTTACCTACTCCCAGCACCGTTTATATCGAAGCTGATGTTTAGTCACACCATATTGGTGTTTCGTAACATCTAATTTTTATGAGGTGGGACCTGGAGGACCAGGACAAGCACTATGGTCAATTTAGCTTACCCAATTCACGTATAGCACGTGGCTTTGCACTTGTGGGGGAAACCGGAGCACCCGGAGGAAACCCACGCCAACACGGGGAGAACATGCAAACTCCACACAGAAATGCCAACTGACCAATCCGAGGCTCGAACCAGCGACCTTCTTGCTGTGGGACAACAGCACAACCCACTGCGCCACCATACCGCCCATAAGGACATTTTAAATGAGATGTTATGCTTTCCGAGACCGCAAGAATGAGTTTACGATTACACGCAAGATCAGAATGAAAACTCCATGCGACTACCACTAGGGGGCGTATTCCCGACAGTCATGTCCGGATGTCGTGAGCAGTGGAAAAATCTGAATTTCGAGTCATTCCTACCTCTCTCCAGTGTTCAGCACCGCACTCCTTCCCGGCGAAGTTGCACTCTAGAAGCATGTCATCCATCCGGTGACGTGTTCGGTTGAAAAACTCCGCCAGGCTGAATCGGGAGCCTTGCCTATCAGGCTCTGGAGCCAAGGGGATTCCTGGCGCCATGTTGTCCTCGTATCCCAACAGTGGCCCCATAAACAGCAGATCACTATAGCTGAGCTGTGAGCGCCGAAAAGTGTTGTAGTTGCAAAGTGTAATAGCAGGGAAGGTCATATTCTTAGCGTTGCGTTCGTCCAGAAGGGTCACATAGTCATACTGAAGGTAGTAGATGACGCGGTCAACCACTTGCATAAGGAACATCGAGATGGCGAGAAGGAAAACCAATGCCCACAAACCCTGACGAATGCTGAACTTCTTTTCTTCCACAAAGACGTGGTTGGCGCCATGAAGGGAGCAGCCACCGAAAAATGTAGCTAGGCTAATATCAGGGGCTTCTTCATCCTCCGGGCCGTCATATGCGTCCAAATCATCGCCTTCTTCTTGGTACTTTCCTTGTTCGCCATCTTTTGACCACACAACTCTTTTGTAGTGGTCGTCGAAGCTTCCTTGACGGGATCGTCCAACTGGTTCATCGTCCGTACTGAAGGAGATGGTGCAAGTGATCCGTACCATGATGATCGCTACAAATTGGTCAACAGAGTTTGGTTACAGTTCAAAAATATTTCAGAAAAAGATTGGTTGACCCAAGAAAAGTTGATCTTCCGTCTGCTGTAGATGGAAATGCATCACAGATCTCTTCGTAAAATGGTGTGAAGCATTCTGATGTCCTCTACAATCTGTCTCTCCGCTCATATCGGGACATCTGAAGAGGAATTGGATGCACTGCAGTTCATTGGCCCCAAACTCTCCCTCCTCTGGACAGGGAATATTCCCACAGCACCCTGCATCTGATGTCAGCACCGGATCCACTTTCACTGCGCATTTTAACTCTTCTGTTAGTCATCTAGTGTGGTTTGCATCCCATATACACATATGCTGATACTCAGTCTAATATATATTGTTATGATGAACATGTACAATCGTGGATAATTATTTATTTCAACTTTACAAGGTGTATTTTAAGTTTATGGAGAATTTTGATTGGCAGTGGCTGTTTATTAAAGTGCTAAATGCTTGAATACTTAGTAGGCTGTTTATTTTCAAACACAAACATTTTCACGATAATATGAAGAGTTCAGATGTAAAACCCTCTAAATCTCAAAATTTTTTTGTAAATGAGCATTTTCTATCAGGCTCCTCTGAATAGGTTCAGAAGTTTCGTTTATATGATAAGGCTATTAGCTAGTAAATAAAATAACTTTTTTTCAAAAATGTCACTTGCTAAATCCACTTGTGCTTTTTTTGCAAAAACCTCTAAATCCACATATTGAGACAAGACTAATTACAAGTGTAATTAGTTGAAAATCACTAAAGATGCAATTACAAATTATTTTACTAAACATAAAACACATTACACAAACCACCTAAAATTAAAAATACAGAAATCTGTCAAGTAAGTCACGGTTCATTCAGCTGTGATAAACCAGGGAAAAAGCAGAAGGAAAATGAATAAATGAAATCTGTCAAGTGCATCATTTACTAACATTAAAACTGACATAAATTAAATCTTAACTATCTGTTGTCATTTCTGATATTTGGGATTTAGATTTAATGTAAGTAGAGCAATGTAAACATTGTAAACTAAGCTTGGTAGATTCAAATAATGAAGTGTAAAAACATTGTGAAACATCAATATCTGTGCATTGGCCATTAATATAAAAAGCTTATCAGATGTATAGGTATAATGATGTAATATAAATAATGTATAGTTTTATACATTATATTTCTCTTTTAAAAATAGCTTAAATTAGCAAATAAAACACAAGGTGGGCCTACTGGGCAAAAAGGGGATGCCTCTCAGACAATTTTAGAAGCTGTCATTCATTCATTTTCACCATACTCAAGGTCTCTTGTTTAAAAGAACCGTTTAATGTATAGTAAATCAAACTCATTCAAAGTAGTGTCGCTGCGCAAAAAACGTTATGAATGCATGCTACACTTCTGACGCTACAGTGCGTTTTCTTTTCTTATAATGCACAGAGTTTTGAGGTAAGGGACGTTTTCATTTGCCCTTCACTGACAGTCGGTTAGGCTCATTCAGTTCATCAAACTCCGTCTTTTTAAAATCGAAATCGGAAGCAGAATAAAACAGTCTCCTCATAAAAGCCAGCATATCAGTGCGCTGCTACATTGAAAACATATGATTCGATTCGGCTTTTGCTGTTAAAGGCAAGTGGCGTTTAGCAGCTTTTGTCAACAAACTGTTATTTCTGAATGTGCTGACGATGGGTTTTGGATGATTAGAAGCAAAAATATGTACTACGTGCCTAAAGCATTCACTCAATGTCATTATCTCATTTTTGGCGGAAGTGGCACTTAGCGGCTTTTGCATCTAGTCTACGACATTGAATATTCTTCTATTTGTAGGACTTTTCGTGTTCGTAAAATCTGTATATTAAGGTTCTCGTTTGTTCACCAGATAATTTAACTAAAGTCAATGTAATGTCAACTAAAAATACATGTATTATTCTAAGCTGATTTAAATTTTTTAGCTAATGCAATAAAATTAATAATCGTTTTTATGAAATGGAGGTAACAACTAATAAAATTCAGTTGTCATTTATAAAATTAACTTTAATAAGTAATGAGTCTTTTTCTTGTTGTTTTTACTGCATTAATTAATGTTTACAAGTGAGACTTTATTGTAAATCGTTACCTATCACACTTTATAATCCTTCCACATTTCAATTTGTTTAATGGGTACTTATTATGCAAAAATCGCCCCGCCCATTATTGATGATCTCACCCTCGATAGCATAGGATGTTAGTTGTCACAATCACCAATGATTTAATCCTTGTAGATCACTGGTAAACACGCAGAGCGCTAAAGATCTACAAATCCGCCACATATACGAACTACAACTTCCAGCAAGCACCACACACACACCTTTTCTGGTCCTCTGTTGATTACACACACACACATGCACACAGCTGGGAGCAGCTCATAAACTGATAAGAGGGACTTTATAAACCACACACACACGCACACTTTAGTGCTGAGTCTTGTTTATCTGTCATTGTGAACTTTACGACGCGCTTTCCTTACCGTGTTAGACCCTTGCTTTGTTTTATTCTTTATTCCCGTCTGCTGCCGGCCTTTTGACCATCCGCCTGTTGTATGACCACGACTCTGGATTTGCTTGTATACATCTGTTTGCCCCTGTGTTGACCATTGCTTGCCTGACCCTTCTCATAATAAATCCTGCATTTGGATCCGCACCTCTGATGTCAGCGTCCCATCACATTACATTAGTCTTGTTTTTGAATCTGCCATTATGCAGACACACAGGCATGTGCAGCTCCGCCCTCTTTTTAAAAGAGCACAATCTCATTTGAATTTAAAGTGACAGTCACCAAAATGGCACAATTAGGATCAAAGTCTAAAAGGGTCAGTTTCAAAGAGTTATAAAACATTTTTGTGGGGTATTTATGAGCTGAAACTTCACACACACGCACTCTAGGGACATCACAGACTTATCTTACTTTGTAATTTATGTATTTTATCTTGTAAAAAGTGGCATAATAGGTCCCCTTCAAGACATTTATTTACTCTTGACATGTTTATACAATAAAAAACACACCTTTTTGATTATTATACCTGTAAAGTAACTTTTGTTTGCAGATTAAGTCAATATCGTCATAATAACATTAATCATGATAAAAGCCTCAGCAATAAATCGCAACAACAAAATATGATACCGGCAGAAGCCTAATCACATAATATCTATACTTTATGAATCCAAAGTCATGTGGTGATAAAAGTGCAGCTGTTATGCTTTGATAAGCAGTATATCCTCAATGCGTCAGTGCTTTATCAGCTCATGAATAAACAGTCTGGAGTTTCAGGCAAAAGTAAAGATATCAACATGCGTGTGTATGCGTGTGTGTGTGTGTTTGAGAAGGAGAGATACCATATGTCCCCATGCATGAAAGCCTAAAGCACTCAAATGTAAAACCCAGCACACTTTCATAAGAACTGTGAGCTTATGAGCTTATTTACAATAACCCCCCAGCTCATACACTGAAGGGGGAATTAACACTTAATCACTATTTGATCACCATTGTACATGGAACATGAGCAACATCGATTCTGATGTGTTTTTTGGTGTTTATTTCAATGGGGACAATTTGCATTACAATAGATTTATTCATTCAAATTAGGCAATTTACATAATTTCATGATTAAAGTCCCCTGGAAGGGATTATCTGCATGTTCCTGTCTAAGACTGTGGAAATGGATTCTGGCAGAATCAAAGAATCAAACATTTGATTTGCTTTCAAAGCCCACAGGGGGAATGGAGGTATGGTTATTTAATAAGCACTGCCATCTATTAGTGACGCTATTATAGGTGGAGTGTTTATTTCTTTTGTTTGACTGAAGGAAATTATAGAATTTTACCATTTATATAAACATCAACAATTCAGTATTCAGGACTTATACATCTTAAAGTTTGTGCGAAATCAAAATTTTATATTTTTTCTCAGTTGGCATCCCTTCCCTTTGTGCCCCCTGGTGGCATTAGTCGCATACCTAAAAACACGTTCTTACTCCTTTAGAGCAGCGGCGGTACAAGGCTCGGCGGTAATGCTCATTTTAAACTGTCACCCTCTGTACATTGTTATTTTTTGGGTGAAGTGAGTGCAAGGTAATTTACTGAAAAAAAGTTTGTCTTGTAATTATCAGTCAAAATCTTTGGAGTTGACGTCGGTTTGACGCTTCAGCCAGAATATTCTTAATTACGTCATTTCTACCATTAGTTTGCTATGAGGGAATGAAAAGAAAGCCACGCCCACTGCTTAATACAATGTAAAAAATAATGGATTCCACACAATTTCTTCATGTTGTCTGATTAATCGATTAAGTTAACCTATTCATTTTTACAAATGTAAGTTGACTGAACATAAAACAATTAAGGTTGTCGCCCCCAAACAACATAACAATTATGTTGTTTCAACTTATTTAAAATAAATCATTTGAACAAGCAGCTGAAGTCCTTTTTTTTTGAGTGTATTTCTTTTCAGTTGGAAGAATGTGAACATCAGTATTGCCAGGACTACCCCCCCCCCCAAATCCCCCTCCACCCTTATTCATTCAGTGATGTAAAATATTCCCTTTTATGTAAAGAAACGTCATATTTTGAGTCTAGAAACTGGACTTGTTTTGCACTACTTTGATTGCCCAATGGGCTGTTTTTTTGTGTGTGAAAATCTGGCAACCCTGATCAACGTACTGAAATAAAAGTCTCAGCAACTTCGGTTCATAACATCGAGTATGTAACAACAATAACAACCAGTTCATGCAGACTTTAAATTATCTTGAAATATTGGATTGAATTTTTATAAAATCAAACTTAAATCATTTTCCAAATACGTTGCTCCAATTTTTAACTTTCAAGTCTATGTATAAACCTTAATCAGGTTAGATGCCATGTTGAATTTAATACAACAAAGCTTTTACTCTGCATAAAGAGCTAAAATTTGGTTCACAACGCCAAACTGTTTTAGGAAGTTTTGTCTATTTTGGAAAAATGTTTGATCATCAGGACAGCCATTAAAGGGATAGTTCACCCAGAAAATAAAATGTACTTACCTTTTACTCCCCTCAAGTGGTTTACTCTCCCAAAAGTGAGTTTTTTTTTTTATTCTGTTGAACAGAAGATGATATTTTGAAAAATGTTAGAAATCTGTAATCATTGACTTCCATAGTAGGAAAAACAAATACTATGGAAGTCAATGTTTATCGGTTTTCAACATTTTTCAAAATATCTTCTTTTTTTGTTCAACAGAAGAAAGAAAAGAGTGAGTAAATGATGACAGAATTCTTCATTTTGGGTGAACTATACCTTTAAGAAGTTAAACAGCTGTACAATCCACTGAACATGATGTACTTCTCCTCACAGCCTCTTTTTTCCCCCAATTTCTGTCAATATGGCACCACCCTCACTCAGGTCAATAGTGTGACAAAACACGGTATTATCACTGACCTTGTAGTGCACATATGTTGCACTATCAAGTCAACATGAAGTAAAAATGCAATGACCTGCTGCTAGTAGTTAAACTACACTTTTAAAAATGATTTCTTTTGGTGTTCTAATGTTAGCTTGTTATAAAGCAAATATCAAAAATTGCTAAATGTATTGCAAATAGTGATTTTACTAATAAATAAAGGTACAATTATGTTGTCACTGGGATGGTAATGTTTCAAAATGTGCTTTCAGATACTAATACGCAGTGTTTGGTGTAATTAGTTACATAGTAGTAACTGGTTACTTGAATTTTTCACTGAAAAAGTAAAGGGATTACTTTTAATTAGTTACAATGTACTTGCCTTACAGACTGTACATAAATTCAACAGTTATATAATGTATAGTAGAGGGATATACAGTTAAGGTCAAAATTATTAGCCCCCCTGAATTATTCACCCCCTTTTTTATTTTTTCCCTAATTTCTGTTAAATGGAGAGCAGATTTTTTCAACACATTTCTAAACATAATAGTTTTAATAATTCATCTCTAATAACTGATTTATTTTATCTTTGTCATGATGACAGTAAATAATATTTGACTAGATATTTTTTCAAGACACTTCTATACAGCTTAAAGTAGCATTTAAAGGCTTAACTAGGTTAATTAGGTTAACTAGGCAGGTTAGAGTAATTAGGCAAGTTATTGTATAACGATGGTTTGTTCCGGTAGACTATCGAAAATAAATATAGCTTAAAGGGGCTAATACTTTTGACCTTAAAATGTTTTTAAAAAAATTAAAACTATACTGTGAAAATTTCCTTGTTTAGCCTTCCTGTGATATTTTCATCCCAAACAGATTAACAGAGCAAGGAAATTTTCACAGTATGTCTGATAATATTTTTTTCTTCTGGAGAAAGTCTTACTTTTTTATTTCGGCTAGAATAAAAGCAGTTACAATTTTTTTTTAAAAAACATTTTAAGGTCAAAATTATTAGCCTCCTTAAGCTACATTTGTTTTTTGATTGTCTACAGAACAAACCCTCATTATACAATAACTTGCCTAATTAACCTAGTTAAGCCTTTTAAATGTCACTTTAAGCTAAATACTAGTATCTTAAAAATATCTGGTCAAATATTATTTACTGTCATCATCGCAAAGATTAGAAATGAGGTATTAAAACTATTATTTAAATAATCTTCTCTTCATTAAACATAAATTGGGGCAATAACCAAACAGAGGGGCTGATAATTCTGACTTCAACTGTACATATAAAAACAAAGCCCGTCCAGTCAACATCGGCCAACAGATGGCAGCAGAGTTCAGTGTGTGAGCGCTCCAGACCTCCTGCCAAACACGTTCCCCCTTGTCGACCCACAACACTTGAAAATGCAATCAGTGTGATTGCCCGAAGCAGCGGCGTCTGAAAATGAATTCTCCACATGATGGTGTATATTTCCCCAGACTGACACAACAGGTTCCTCCATGCTCCGCTCAATCTGCCGTCACTCTGGAGGAAGGTGTGGAGTCACAGGAAAACACACATCCAAAACAACACGCTGAATCATTTATGACCGTCCTGCACCTCACTGCTTAATATTTACCAACTCGGGTTTGCTGGGTCAGTGCTGTGGTCATTGCGCTGTCAGACACTAGGGGGCAGCAGAAGTGTTGCCGTTTGGAGACTCGGGGGCCTGGAGGGCGTTTTGTCATTTGAAGCGCATTGAGATGGTCCATCATTTCCACTCAAGACCCTCTCAAACGACAGCCCTGATAGACCTGTCGTCACCATGGTTACTGGCGGCAAGGGGGAACGCATGAAGACCCATTACCATCAATTTAACGCACACACACAAACTCAATGCGCGCACACACATACACATATACACACACACACACACACTCTATGCACACTTACACATGCACACACATATCACACACTTATACACACACCCAAGACACACACATGCGCACACACACACACACACACACACACACACACACACACACACACACACACACACACACACACACACACACACACACAAGCGTGCGCGTACACACATCCACACAATGAACACACATCACACTCAATGCACACACCCACAATCTCATCACACTCACATATGCACTCAAACACACACACACACACACACACACACACACACACACACACTCAACACATATAAGCTTATACACATACTAGACACGTACATGAAGTCACTCAATGCACACACACACACATCCGCACAACAAATACACAGCACACTCAATACACACACACACACACACACACACAAACCAATTGACACACACATACAAACTAACACATATAAATACACATCACACTCATATGCACTCTGACACACACACACACACACACACAGTCATGCACGCTAACACAAGCCCCACACTCACACACAAAACAAACACACAGCACTCTCAGTGCACACACACAAACTGACACATATAAATACGCATACACAACACACTCAGACACACACACACACACACATCCGCATATGCACACACTCACAAACACACACGCAAACAAACACAATCAGTCACACACACATACATACACACACACCCACACTTAACACACACTCAGTGCAGACAAACACACATACACGCACATTCACACACATTCAACACACCCAAACATAGTGCAGACACACACACACACACACACACACACACACACAAACACACACACATGTAATCTGACTGAATGTCTGCTTAGGGAAAATGACGTCCTCTCAGTAGTGTAGATGATTTGTCCCACTGGGCATTAATGGCATTATTTAACAGCAGAACCCCTCATGTGTGTGTGTGTGTGTGTGTGTGTGTGTGTGTGTGTGTGTGTGTGTGTGTGTGTGTTTCCGGAAGCTGCATTAATGAGAGCGGCTGCTCTCCAGTGGCACCAGTCCAGAATAACACACGAAACCAGCTGGAAAAACCACAAGAGCTGCAATGAACCAGCACTAAACCAGCACAACCACAAAGACAGACAGAGAGATCAACCTGTTGCTTGAGGACGGATCATATTGATCAACCTGACTCGCTAATTCACAATTAACAACCTTCAATATGAGGAATTACAGTTGTGTTAAAGCAAAAGGTTTAAACCGCTGTGAAAGAACAATTCATTTGAAACTGTTTTAGGCAAAAGGTTGATGTACTATTAAATATTATAATGAAAAATCCTGCAAGAGTACAATGCAAATGTAATGTCTAAAATCACGAATGGAAGAACAATGAATGAGATCAAATTAAGGAAATATGGAAATATGAACATGAATATACACAGAAATGTTTATTTATATTATCCTAAAAGAAAATGAATAACAATTGAATCAATTATATATATAATTGATTATAATATATATTTTATATGCATAAATTTGACTTTGACATGCTAAAATGACTTGCTTTAGATGTGTTATGTCCACATGCCTCCTCATTCATTTCACTTCTTGTGTGTATTGTCTATTAGCTTGCTCAGTGTGCATGAGCAAATGGGTTGTGTCACAATACAATCAGTTTTTATTTCACATGACTTTTCAGGGCTCAAAATTAAGGCTTTACCAAATTTATCTCTGACCACACCAAATAGGTTTTACTTTAGCCACAATTTTTTATTGTGTCAAAAGAAGGAAAATATAGCTGTATAGGTGCACTTTTTAATTCAACAAAACTCTTCTTTAAAGGGTCACGAAACACCAAAACACATTTTTTGAGCTGTTGACAGTCATATATGTGTCCCACGCTGCTATAAACACTATTAGGACACATATATTGCACTAAAAAGTGAAAATTGGTTGTTTTTGCGTTATTTTGAGCAAATTCGTTCTTCCGGTTTGAAACAAATTTTTGAAGCTGCGTCACGGCCATGAGATACTTAGGTGTAAATCCAGCTGGAGAGTGGCTGTCTGTCTTTTCTAGGACGTTCTGACGTATCTGAGTGTGCAGCATTAATTCATGAGAAAGACGTGCTTCAAACCAATCAGCGCGCTCTATTGTGTATGACGTGAAACTTCATTAATATGCATGATAGCTCCGGAGACTGTTTACCAGTTTACACTGTTCAGACGGCAGAGAGACGCCACGTTGTGTTGCCAAAACAAGTGAAAGTACAAGAATTTCAAGACAAAATTTGTAGGTGTTATTAGTGTGTTGCAACGAAGGTTTTGTTTTCATTTTCCCTTTATGAGAGAGCAGCTGGACTCACGTGTGGATTACAGTGCACGCGACAGAAACGCGTTTGTAAGGAACATTTTTACCCGAGAGCTTTTTCTCATCTGGAAATGGTGAAATCCGGATTTGCCGCTCGTCTCCTTTTAATAAAAGACACAGCTCCAGTTTGATTGTCTGTCTACAGATTTGGTAAGTGTTTGCAGTGGACTGCCCTTTGTTTAAATGCTGCTCTCCGAGTGTAAACATGTAAACACAAACTATTTCCGTCGTGCAGGATTTTCGCTGCAATTTGTGACAGGATAGTCTATACACACACGGCTTTCTGACGCTACCTACCGAGTACATAAGTTACAGAGAAATGCGGAGGATTTTTTTCTCTTATTCGCCGTATCAAATCAGCCTCTGTGTGTTTGTTTTTCCTGTCAAACTTAGCGCGTGCCCAAATGGAAACTCCCTCCTATGCAAAATCTTATCCTCTTTCCCTCCCCCGACACTCCCACACTCCCAGAGCTGGACACGCCCAACTTTCCTGACTTTTTTCAAAACAGAGGTGTGAAAACACCCTGCTGAGACAGGGGGTTTCGTGGCCCTTTAAAAAAAAAACATTACATTTAAAAAAAATAATTATTGTCATGTGTCTAAAATATGCACAGTAATCTGTCCTGGCTATAAGTCCCAGATCACCAGTTAACATAAACTGGAGTAATCTCCCATTAAAGCAATGTTATTATAATGAAATATAATTAAACCATATTAACAAAAATAACTGTTAGCAAAAGAAAGCAGGTGAAACATACCATGTTTGATAATGAAAGGATAATCACGCGCACGGTTAATATAGGCCTGTAAATGAAAGCAGTGACCGCTGCTGCTTACAAAAGCATATGTGTATTTTTGTGTTAATCTTGAGCTCTTGAAAGCAGCAGGACTGTGGGTGCACGATCATCGCTCTTTGTCCAGTCTATTTCAAAGGGAACCGATCACACCAGTTGCGCTTCCTCTAGGCGCGGTGACTGTTGCTTTGCGCAAGTAAATGGGAGCGCACATCACATCATCTGTGCGTGCGAGTGATCATCCTCTCGTTCGGTATTTACCTGCTTTCTGCTCGCGCGAATACAGTTATTTTTGTCAGCCGTGCTGCTTCTCGATTCTAAGATCACATTTGCACGAATATTGGGCCATGCTTATTTTCAAACCCTGCTTTTAAGAAAACTACAATTTAAAAATGATTTCCAACCAGCCAAAGTGGCTAGTGGAGGCGTCTGTCTAACCCGCCAGAGCTGAAATCTACCCGCATTTGGCGGATTGGCGGGTGTTAATGTAAAGCCCTGCATATAACCATATAAATATTATTATTAATATAGAATAAATATATATTTTTAAATATCAATAATATGAATAAATATTAATAACAATATATAATCTAAATATTTACATTTTAAAGCAATAAATAATAATATTTGTAATATTATTAATATATATATATATATATATATATATATATATATATATACACACACACACAAACACTGCAAACACACTCACTGGCCACTTTATTAGGTACACCTGTCCAACTGCTCGTTAACACAAATTTCTAATCAGCCAATCACATGGCAGCAGCTCAATGCATTTAGGCATGTAGACATGGTCAAGACGATCTGCTGCAGTTCAAACTGAGCATCAGAATGGGGAAGAAGGGTGATTTAAGTGACTTTGAACGTGGCATGGCTGTTGGTGCCAAACGGTCTGGTCTGAGTATTTCAGAAACTGCTGATCTACTGGGATTTTCACGCACAACCATCTCTAGGGTTTACAGAGAATGGTCTGAAGAAGAAAAAATATCCAGTGAGCGGCAGTTCTGTGGGTGCAAATGCCTTGTTGATGCCAGAGGTCAGAGGAGAATGGCCAGACTGTTTCCAGCTGATAGAAAGGCAACAGTAACTCAAATAACCACTCGTTACAACCGAGGTCTGCAGAAGAGCATCTCTGAACACACATGTCCAACCTTGGGGCAGTTGGGCTACAGCAGCAGAAGATCACACCGAGTGTCACTCCTGTCAGCTAAGAACAGGAAACTGAGGCTACAATTCACACAGGCTCACCAAACTGGATGATAAATGATTGGAAAAACGTTGCCTGGTCTGATGAATCTCGATTTCTGCTGCGACATTTGGATGGTAGTGTCAGAATTTGGCATCAAGAACATGAAAGCATGGATCCATCCTGCTTTGAATCAATGGTTCAGGCTGGTGGTGGGGGTGTAATGGTGTGGGGGATATTTTCTTGGCACACTTTGGGCTCATTAGTACCAATTGAGCATTGTGTCAACTCCACAGCCTACCTGAGTATTATTCCTGACCATGTTCATCCCTTTATGACCACAGTATACCCATCTTCTGACGGCTACTTCCAGCAGGATAACGCTCTATCTCATAAAGCACGAATCAACTCAGACTGGTTTCTTGACAATGAGTTCACTGTACTCAAATGGCCTACACAGTCACCAGAACTCAATCCAATAGAGCACCTTTGGAAAATGGTGGAACGGGAGGTCCAACCCAGTACTAGTAAGGTGTACCTAATAAAGTGGCCGGTGAGTAGAACAATAATATTAAAAAAAATAATAATAATTTCATATAAACAAAATAAAAATTAATTATCATTATATTTACATTTGTTAATTAATTTACATTTATTTGTATGTATTTTATTTTTTATTTTATTTTCTTTAACTGTTTCATCATATTTGGTGCTTCACATTTACTATTAATCACTGTATAAAAACTGTGCTTTATGAACAGACATTTTCAAAGCATTTACAGAAGCGACACAGGACACAAGAGTCATCGTCTCACACACAGCAAAAACACAACACCAGCACAAACAAGCGGAGACGAGGGACGTGAGGAGCGATATGATTACTAACACATCTGCTGCAGTGCTCAGGCCTCACAAACGCCTCAAATCAGCTGTTTTGCTGGAGCGGCACGATCTTCATACCAACCCAACGACTCGGGGTCAATCAGAGGAAATAAAAAAAACACCTTCAATCACAGGCCAGAAAACACGTAAACAACACAACACAGCGCTTTAGCTATCACTGGAATTCCAGCATTAATTAGTTACATCTCCAAGTATATCGCTAGCATGTATTATGTATTGGTTGTTTGTCAGCCAATGCTAAAATTCAAATGAGATATTTAAAAATTAATCCGAGTCTTCCTCCGCAGGCAGACATCCGCCGTTATTCAACAGTTAAATTATAGCCTGCGTTTACAGATCTATTTATCAAACTCAAGCGCTAGCTCGCGAGCGTTCAGAATAAACACGCCGCTCGTCAGGATCAATAATGCTAGCGCTTGTGTGCGCGCGGGCCGTCTTTAAGAGAGAGCGCGGAGCAATTTCATTTGACAAAAACGACACGTTGATGATGGATTAATGCAAACACTGAGTCCCGCTGTAGGCCGTCTGCACTCTTAAACATCAGTCGCTTTGTGAATGTACATGCTAACACCGCTAATACAAAACTCACTGGGATTTCGGAGTTTCTGGAGTTTTAAAGTTTTCTGTTGTTTTTTTTTTTAAGTTTTGAAATGTTTTAAATTGAAAGTCTTTTGGAATGTGGCTAGGCAGTTGGTTGCTAGGGTGTTTTGGATGGTTGCCAGGGCACTGCTGCTGTGAAAAGTGTTGGCATTTTTGACTGCCTGTTTGTCGACTATCCATATGTTAACAGTTAACTGGGTTGCTAGGATGTTATAATCGAAAAGTCTTGGAAGCTAGGTGGTTGCTATGATATTCTGGTTGCTAGGGTGTTCTGGATGGCTTGTGGTTTTTAAAGTTTTGTGATTGTTGTTGGGTTGCTAGCATGTTAAAAATGTAAAGTCTAGGAATGTGGCTAGGTGGTTAGTGTTATGATATTCTGGTTGCTAGGGTGTTCTGGATGACTGGTGGTTTCCAGAGTTTTAAAGTTCCGGGGTAAGTAAATGGGTTGCTAGGAGGTTATAAACAAAAAGTCTCAGATTGTGGCTAGGTGGTTGGTTGCTAAGGTGTTTGGATTGCTGGTAATTGCCAGATGTGTTTTATAAGGTTCTGTGGTTGTTAACTGGGTTGCTAGGATGCTATAATTGAAAAGTCTTGAATGTGGTTAGGTGGTTGGCTGCTATGATGTTCTGGTTGCTAGGGTGTTTTGTGTAGATGGTGATTGCCAGAGTTTTTAAAGTTCTGTGGTTGATAACTGGGTTGCTAGGATGTTATAAACGGAAAAGTTTTGGAATGTGGCTAGGTGGTTGGTAGCTAAGATATTCTGGTTGCTAGAGTGTTCTGGATGGATGGTGGTTGCCAGAGTTTTTAATGTTCTGTGGTTGGTAACTGGGTTGCTAGGATGTTATAAACAGAAAGTCTTGCAATGTGGTTAGGTGGTTGTTTGCTATAATATTCTGGTTGCTAGGGTGTTCCAGATGGCTGGTGGTTTCCAGAGCTTTAAAGTTCTGTGGTTGTTAACTGGGTTGCTAGGAGGTTTTAAATAGAAAGTTTTGGGATGTGCCTAGGTGGTTGGTTGCTCTGATATTCTGGTTGCTAGGGTGTTTTGTATAGCTGGTGGTTACCAGAGTTCTTAAAGATCTGTGGTTGGTAATTGAGTTGCTAGGATGTTAAAAATGCAAAGTCTCGGAATGTGGCTAGGTGGTTAGATGCTTTGATATGCTTTAGATGCTGGTTGCTAGACGGTTGCTAGGGTATTCTGGATGACTAGTGGTTGCCAGGGGTTTTAAGTTCTGTGGTTGCTAGAATAAATGAAAATCATGAAATGTGGCTAGGTGGTTGGTCGCTTTGTGGTTGCAAGGGTGTTCTCGGGATGGTTACTAAATATGGTTACTAATAAAATAAACATTTTTGAGTGGTTGCTGAGAGTTTTAAAGTTTTGTGTGGTTGTTGAGATATTTTAAATTGAAAGTCTTTTGGAATGTGGCTGGGCAGTTGGTTGCTAGGGTGTTCTGGATGGTTGTCAGGGCACTGCTGCTGTGAAAAGCTTTCTTCAACATTTTTTGACTGCCTATTTGTCGACTATCCATAAGTTACAAGTACAGTATATTGAACCATCTGTTTATACTTTACTAAAACTTTTTAATGTGTCTTATGTTTTTAAAAATATGGTTGCCAGAGTTTTAAAGTTCTGTGGTTGGTAACTGGGTTGCTAGGATGCTATAATTGAAAAGTCTTGGGATGTAGCTAGGTGGTTGGTTGCTATGATATTCTGGTTGCTAGGGTGTTTTGTATAGCTGGTGATTGTCAGATACTTAAAAGTTCTGTGGTTGTTAACTGGGTTGCTAGGATGCTATAATCAAAATGTCTTGGAAGCTAGATGGTTGGTTGCTATGATATTCTGGTTGCTAGGGTGTTTTGTGTAGATTGTGATTGCCAGAGTTTTTAATGTTCTGTGGTTGGTAACTGGGTTGCCATGCTAAAAACAGAAAGTCTCGGTATGTGGCTAGGTGATCGATTGCTAAGATATTCTGGTTGCTAGACGGTTGCTAGGGTGTTCTGGACGGTTACTAAATATGGTTACTATTAAAACTCCCTGTGATTTCTGAGTGGTTTCCAGATAGTTAAAGTTTTGTGTGGTTAATGTTGAGATGTTTTTAAATTGAAAGTCTTTTGGAATGTGGCTCGGTGGTTGGTTGCCAGGGTGTTCTGGTTGCTAGGGTGTTTTGTATAGCTGGTGATTACCAGAGTTTTTAATGTTCTGTGGTTGGTAATTGTGTTGCTAGGATGTTATAAACAGAAAGTCTTGGGATGTGGCTAGGCGGTTGTTTGCTATGATATTTTGGTTGCTAGATAGTTGCTAGGGTGTTCTGGATGGATTGTGGTTGCCAGAATTTTTAACGCTCTGTGGTTGTTAAATGGGTTGCTAGGATGTTTAAAAACAAAAAGACTTGGATTGTGGCTAGGTGGTTGGTTGCTAGGATGTTTGGATTGCTGGTAATTGCCAGACATTTAAGGTCTGTGGTTGGTAAATAGGTTGCTACGATGTTACAAATGGAAAGTCTTGCAATGTGGCTAGGTGTATGTTGTTATGATATGCTGGTTTCTAGCCAGTTGTTAGGGTGTTCTGGATGGATGGTGGTTGCCAGAGTTTTTAACATTATGTGGTTGTTAACTGGGTTGCTACGAAGTTATAATCAAAAAGTCTTGGAAGCTGGAGCTTGGAGTTTTTCAAGTTCTGTGGTTGGTAACTGGGTTGGCCAGGATGTTATAAACGAAAAGATGTGGAATGTGGCTAGGTGATTGATTGGTAGGTGGTTGCTAAGGAGTTCTGGATGGTTGCCAGGGCACATTTGTTTACTATCCATATGTTCAATACAGTATATTGAAACATCTGTTTATATTTAAAAAAAAAAAAAACAACAACAACAAAGTGATGATGAGTAAAATATGAATCTGTAAACGTGTTTTATAATTTAAAGTTCTGTGGTTGTTAACTGGGTTGCTAAGATGTTATGAACAGAAAGTGTTGGAATGTGGCGAGGTGGTTGTTGCTATGATATTCTGGTTGCAAGACAGTTGCTAGGGTGTTTTGGATAGATGGTGGTTGCCAATGAGTTTTTATTGTTATCTGACTGTTAACTGCAGGGTTAAGATTACGTTGAAGTTACGCAACACCTATGGATTTTGGCTGCCTAGGATGTCGCGTCAACCTACAGAAAATTTATAAGTATACTTAAGTAAAAGTTAAGTATAAACATATACTTTATTTAGTAAGTATACTAATATCACTGTATTAGTAGTGTACTTGTGTACTAATAGCGCTTGAGACAAACTTTTAAAAGTATAGTTTTCTAAGTTTAAATTAGCTTCTATTGCCCTGATGGTCCCAGTCAGCAGTGTAAACTAGGGATGCACCGATCCCGATATATGGATCGGATATCGGTTCGATACCGCATATTTTTGCTGGATCGGGTATCGGCCAGCTGGTACCGATCCAAATCTGATCTTGTGTGTGCGCTATATTCTGTTTAATTTATAAGCCAACAAAAGCCATGAAGGTAGCCTATTATAAAGCACTAGAAAGTTGTCATGTAGGCCTACTATATCCTAAATGTCCTGAAGCCATTCTATAGTTTAATGTGAAGTACAGATGAATATTCAAGTGCTTGAATTCATGTTCAGTTCAGCGCTTCCCGCCGCAGCGTCACCCACTGCGCCATGGTAATGCCCCAAATCAGTAATAAGACCCATACAATTACTAAAGAAATATATGCATGCCCAATGCAATCTCACGGCAATTCATAACGTTTTGATTTAGTGGCTAATTTGTATGAATTCGTATGATCTAATTCGTACAAATGAGTATGATTTGCTCATCACCCAATGACGGTTGGGGTTAGGGGTGGGGTGCCACGCCTCCTTTTTAAAATCGTACATTTTCGTACGACTGTATTAGCCACTAAATTAGCCACTAAACTGACAAAACGTAAAATACTCACGTTTACTCGTGAGGTCAGGCTAGCATGCCACATAATACTGGATTTATGGTCCAGGGTCACATATGTTATGATTTGCTATATCATGTCCTGATCTCACACTTTCCTTTATTTAGGTTTCTTTGGGGCACGATGACAACTTCTGATCAGCATGTCACTTTGCAATTAGAGATCGGCACAAAACAGATACGTTAAAAGCTTTCCACTCGTCTCATGTGAAGAACGCACAATTCCTCCTTGCGTCTAATGACAGGCTCGGCGACAAGATAAATAGGCTGATGTGCGGAGCCCCATTAAGACTCTCTTATCAGGAGAGTGAACGCTGATGTTGTGAGCGGAGCTGCTGTTATGCGGGAGGTAATGGAGCTGATGATGGGGTGACGTCCTGCCTGGCACCAGGTTTTGTCTCATTGAGCAGAAATGAGGTTTTCATTAAAGTGTTCCTTGATAATGTGCAGGTTTTGACATGCAGATTTTTTTTTAGCTTACGTTGGGTCTTGTGAGGCGAGCTGAAAACTCAAGACTGATGGACGGAAAATTGGCTTGCAAAAATTGGTTTCCATCAATGCCGGAAGTTCAGATAAACTGGAAATCCTAAGAATGGAAAGATATACTTGATAATTGATGATGGACTATTGAATTAATAGACAATAATGCATACCCAAGGTGATGGGTGTTTAAAACCTCAGGTGTCAAACTCTAGTTCAAGCCAGGGGTGTCAAACTCAGTTCCTGGAGGGCCGCAGCTCTGCACAGTTTAGTTCTAACCCTAATTAAACACACCTGATCAAACTAATTGAGTCCTTCAGGGTTGTTTGAAACCTACAGGTAAGTGTGTTGGAACTAAACTGTGCAGGTTTGTGGCCCTCCAGGAACTGAGTTTGACACCTCTGGCTTAAACTAGAGTTTCTACACTTAAAGGAACTGTTTAGATGTTGTATTTTAGATATTTGTGTGGTTTCTGTCCTCAAACTGCTCCTGTGTGTAGCACTAGTTTCTTACACATCTCATCCAAAGCCTTGTGTTGTGCGTTGACTGTTAGCTGTGAAATAACTCAAATCATTCAGCATAGTGATATGAAACTAGGGCTGTGCGGTTAATTGAAAAAAGAACCGGAAACCAACATTTATAACCTACTGTATAAGCAACACAATTTTCCCATGTCAATTATTTCATTTTTTAAATTCTGTTATTACAGCACTATATTTTTAAAACATGGTAACACTTTATTTTGATGGTAAATTTGAGTATTAGTAGACCGTCTTGCTTATTACCTGTTGATACTGCTCCTTCAACAGACATTTAACTGACTGTAAGAAACTTTGCAAGTACATGTCAACTTACACTAACCCTAACCGAACAGTCTACTTATAATCTAATGAGAATTATTTGGCATGTAGATGCAATGTAACTTAATTCAACAAACGGACCATCAAAATAAAGTGTGACCTAAAACATACCACCTTGTGTGGACAAACTGAGCTGAGAACTTGCTGGAAAGTTGCTTTTTACATTAAAACTGAAATGGTACTTTTTTCCGTCACAATATCTTCATTTCAAGCAACGTTTGTTTTTATTTCATCTTGAAGTCTTCATCAAATAACCATAAACTGTTTGTTTCCTTCAATAATTTTAATAGCACAAAGAACAGAAACATGTTTTTTTTTTTAATTGATGCTGCACCAGTCATGGAGGAGTGGAGAGCATGAGACTGATTCCTAAAAGACCCCAGTGACAGCCTGAACACTTGCCCGTGACCTATTCACACCTGTAGCTTCTCCAGGCTCCAGCACCTAGACTGCAGCTCTGCACAAAAAGTTTGGCCAGAGGAGAAATGGTCATGCCCAACTGAGCCTGGTTTCTCTCAAGGTTTTTTCCTTCACTTTCGTCAACTGGTGAAGTTTGTTCTTTGGCACTGTTGCCACTGGCTTGCTTGGTTTAGGACTTGTGGAGCTGCAAATCGATAGATTTGCTCTTCAGTGATTGGACTTACAGCAGTGAAAATTAAACCACACTGAACTGAACTTCAACTTGACTGACACAGTTTCTAGAACTTCTATGTTAAGCTGCTTTGACTAGGGGTGTCAAAATTAATTGTTTCTTCGGTGCACCGCGATGCAAACGCGGACAATTCGGTATCGGTTCAGTATTAATCATAACCGGTCATTGTGTACTGACGTCATTTATCTCATATGCACTATGTCGCCGTAGCTTACTATAGCGAGGGAGGAGAGCGTGAGTATTTACAACGCTCCAACTACTTAAAAACGCAGAAGCTGTGCACAGTTTCACTGTGTGTGTTTGTTAGACAGTCTTTCACTGACACTTATTTCACTGCGATTGAGAGAATGAAAGTAAACTCCATTTCTCTGTCTCTCTCTCTCACTGTGGCCCATTTGACCGGATGGCATGACTTTTCCTCTCCTCTCGGCTGTTACAGCGATACTTCTGGATACAGACACGAGCGCGAGAGTTTTCTCCACCGTGTCTATCATGGATCAGCTGTGATCGACGCTGCAGTGTTGCCAGATGTAGCTGACTGATTCCAGCCCAAAAACTATCCGCGCCGAAATGCATATCCAAAACCGCCCAATCTGGCAACACTGCGCCGCTGTCGATTATCAGTGTCACTCATCGGTGAACAGCGCCTGTAAAGTAAAATATCAAATTGTGTATGGAAAGCATCGTCAACGCACCATGATATTGAATTGAACGGAATGGATGGCATGATAATCGTAACCGAACCGAACGACCAGTGTAGGTTCACACCTCGAATACCAAATCTGTTTGTTTTTTATATTAACAATGGTGTTCAGTCAATAAATATCGATACAGATGTTATTGCCCAGCCCTAATAAATAATATAAATAATTCTCGTTAACTTCTGGCCACAACTGTATCTTATCAAGTAACAACAGCGATCAAGGCCTTAAAATGCCTTAGAATGTTCTTTAGAATGTTTCTTAGAATGTTCATCAGCCAATCAGAATCAAGCATTCCACAGCCCTGTAGAATAATTAAAAATAACAATCATAAAAGAGTTAGTTATGACATCAAACAGAGCTATTAAACGATTCATTACTGTAGCTCTGTGTTATCTGCACCAGCTTCCAAAACTTTGAGAAACACAAGGCTAATCCAAACACTTCACAGCTATTTTGACTCAGCGTTGGGAATAACATGAGAGAAGACTCATGAAAGCAGGAATGAGTGTGACCGGATGTACGAATCTGCAGTTTTTTCCCAGAGGCCTGCGTATATATTGATCTTGTCAAACAAGTCATTAGCCTTTCAGATGAAACCGCTTCAGGCGAGCGGCTAACAGCAGACAGCGAGGCAGCTAACTATATCTGCCGTTTGATAGCCGAGTGTTTTGAACACACAGCTGTGGTTTTCAAGTGCGTTCTGCTCTTTTGTGTGGCGTACGCTAGCGCTAATATTGAAAGAACACGCTCAACAAAGGCTTCATGCTAGCAAAGACGTCAAGTAGCCCTCAGTTATAGACACGCATGTACACAAATACACACAAACAGTAGGCCGTGAACTTAAAATAATGCTCAATGATTTCCAATAGGGCTTTGGAAAAGGGCAAGTCCATGAGGGGAAAAAAAAAACACAAGGACTAGACACAAGGGCAGCCGGGGCTGTAGAGGAGCTAGTTCGATTAGCCTCGCTAAGCACAGCTTAAACTTTCTTTCTGCTGGCCTTCGGCTCTGTGGATGAGGATGAAGCCTATTTAACACTGCAGAATAATGGCGCTGGTTATTATGCCGAAGTCTGGACGCTTCAAAAGGCTGTTATCTTGAGCGCTAAAAGACGATAACCGAGGCGTACCTGAATGTCCTGCTCCTGCGTTTATCCTCATTTCACTCTTATCGCTGGAATGACCTCAATCCAATCAAACTTTGTCAAATCCGTGCTGAGGGCGACATATTCATAGGACTTTTCGTCCCTAGAAGCACACAAAACATTTCTGTCACCAAATCAGGTGTCATTACATTTGAAATGAGTTTTTTTTCTACATTTGTATGAACACGATGCATAATTTTGCAATCATAATTCGCAATTCACAAACAAACTTTTATGTCTATCATTGTAGATCATCGTACAATTATTATCCTTCCTGAATTATGAAATTTTTTCAACACATTTCTAAACATAATTGTTTTAATAACTGGGACATTTAAAGGCTTAACTAGGTTATTTAGGCAAGTTAGGGGAATTAGGCAAGTCATTTTATAATGATGGTTTGTTCTGTAGATAACTAAAATATATATTGCTTAAGGGGGCTAATAATATCGACCTTAAAATAGTTAAAAAATATATTTATTCATAATTTATTATAGCCAAAATAAATCAAATAAGACTTTCTCCAGAAGAAAAAATATTATCAAACATATTGTGAAAATTTTCTTGCACTGTTAAACGTCATTTGGGAAATATTTAAAAAAGAAAAAAAAATCTAATAATTTTGACTTCAACTGTACATAAAATGGTGGTGGTTGCAAACGGTCTCTAAATTTCTGGATATAATGAACACTATCATCACAAAAAATAACAAGGACAAATTAATTGTGGTGGTTCATTCCACTGTGGCGACCCCTGATAAAAAATAACAAGAAAAAAAATTAATTGTGGTGGTTCATTCCACTGTGGCGACCCCTGATAAGTAAGGAACTAAGCGGAAGGAAAATGAATGAATAATACGATTTTTTACATTTTTAATATAAGCACAAATGCTGATTTTACTAGTGTACCTTTAATTATGCAAATGACTTCTTCACATTATGTTTACACTTCAAATTGACAAATAATAAACAGTTGATACACTGGTACACAACTTTTGTAGAGTCATATATAAATATGTTTACATCACAGTTATGATGCTGAAACTATAATCCATTATATTGCTGTAAATACTGTATGCCTTGAAATTACAGAAATAAAACAGTATAGCAAACAGCAATGTAAACATGTATGGATTTTTTTTTGTATACATGAGCTTAAATACTGGCACAAATCAAAGTTTATCTAAGCCAAGTTTGTGATTATTATGTCAACCTTAAAGGTCCCATGAGATTAAATTTTTTTAGATGTTAGTATCAGTATTATTCATTTTTAAGGATATCTATTAGCTGGCATGCTCCAAAATTAGCATTTTAAAGATATAGAACTGATATAAACATGTAAAGCTTGTAGTTTGTCACTACCGCCTAAATGGAATGGTTTTATTCACATCACCTCACACTTCAGTTTCTCATCAAAACATAACCAATCAAATGCTCTCAAGTATCTGACAAGCCCCACCCCCCTTTTTCTCATTGGCTTTTCATTTGATGCATTTGAGCTCAACCACTCACTGGCAAAGCAGAGATTAAACAAAACCCTATTGGCGGTTTTTTTAATAAAGGGGAGGAGCTACACTATGTCCCATCCTCTCTTCGTGTTTCAGTTGAAATTACATCAAACACCAAATAAAAATGCGTATTTCACCCAATAAGATGAATTGTGCTATTTATTGCCTATTCACACCCATAACAATTATTATTAAGACAACTATAATGGCTACTATGTTACCATCCAGTTAATAATTACCTATTTTTATTATTTAAGTGTTTAAATGATTTTATCAATAAAATGTGCTGCAATTTTGTTGTCCGCCACTTTTCAATGCTTGAGATCTTGAGGTATTTTTTTATTTCAAAAATGATGCACAGTTCAAAGACATGATCTATATGTGAATTGGATGGACTAAATTGGCCATAGTGTGTGTGAATGAGCGTGTGGTTGTTTCCCAGTACTGGGTTGTGGCTGGAATAAAATCCGATGGAATAGTTGGTGGTTTATTCCGCTGTGGCAGATTAGAGACTAAGCTGAAGGAAAATTAATAAATGATGCACATCAGGCCCTTTCATTAGGCATTTTTAAGAAGTGATATTTCAAAATGTGCATAAAAACAGGTGGATGAAAACACGGTAGCCGCATGTTGTTCCTATAGTTATGGTGTGGCTATTCTTTAAAATTTGAAATGATATATGTGAGCAATATCACACGAGTAGCAGTGCAATATGGCTGTACATCGGCACTGGTGGGAGGCATGGTTTGCCTTAGTGTCCCATCAGTGCTGATATACAGCCACATTGCACTGCTACTAGTGTGATATTGCGTTTATTCAACAGTTTGACGGCATAATCATGTATAAAAAAAGAAAAATCAAACATGAGAGTCTAAAAACTCTTTTGTATGAGAAACTACTTTCTTCCGCCATTCATTATGTCTGCAGCTGACTGTCAGAACAGTAGAAGTCGTTGCTACTTCACCATGGTCCCTTTTGAGCTAGTATTTGAATGATTCTCTAGCGTAATGTCTAAAGTGATGACAAAACAGCTGATTTTGCTCCCATTTTAAGATTAATTAGAGCTAGCATTGAATGATTCTCTAGCGTAATGTCTAAAGTGATGACAAAACAGCTGATTTTGCTCCCATTTTAAGATTAATTAGAGCTAGCATTGAATGATTCTCTAGCGTAATGTCTAAAGTGATGACAAAACAGCTGATTTTCTCACGTTTTAAGATTATTTAGAGCTAGCATTTGAATGATTCTCTAGCGTAATGTCTAAAGTGATGACAAAACAGCTGATTTTGCTCCCATTTTAAGATTATTTAGAGCTAGCATTGAATGATTCTCTAGCGTAATGTCTAAAGTGATGACAAAACAGCAGATTTTCTCACGTTTTAAGATTATTTAGAGCTAGCATTGAATGATTCTCTAGCGTAATGTCTAAAGTGATGACAAAACAGCTGATTTTCTCACGTTTTAAGATTATTTAGAGCTAGCATTTGAATGATTCTCTAGCGTAATGTCTAAAGTGATGACAAAACAGCTGATTTTGCTCCCATTTTAAGATTATTTAGAGCTAGCATTGAATGATTCTCTAGCGTAATGTCTAAAGTGATGACAAAACAGCTGATTTTCTCACGTTTTAAGATTATTTAGAGCTAGCATTTGAATGATTCTCTAGCGTAATGTCTAAAGTGATGACAAAACAGCTGATTTTCTCACGTTTTAAGATTATTTAGAGCTAGCATTTGAATGATTCTCTAGCGTAATGTCTAAAGTGATGACAAAACAGCTGATTTTGCTCATGTTTTAAGATTATTTAGAGCTAGCATTTGAATGATTCTCTAGCGTAATGTCTAAAGTGATGACAAAACAGCTGATTTTCTCACGTTTTAAGATTATTTAGAGCTAGCATTGAATGATTCTCTAGCGTAATGTCTAAAGTGATGATAAAAACAGCTGATTTTCTCACGTTTTAAGATTATTTAGAGCTAGCATTGAATGATTCTCTAGCGTAATGTCTAAAGTGATGACAAAACAGCTGATTTTGCTCATGTTTTAAGATTATTTAGAGCTAGCATTGAATGATTCTCTAGCGTAATGTCTAAAGTGATGACAAAACAGCTGATTTTGCTCATGTTTTAAGATTATTTAGAGCTAGCATTTGAATGATTCTCTAGCGTAATGTCTAAAGTGATGACAAAACAGCTGATTTTCTCACGTTTTAAGATTATTTAGAGCTAGCATTGAATGATTCTCTAGCGTAATGTCTAAAGTGATGATAAAAACAGCTGATTTTCTCACGTTTTAAGATTATTTAGAGCTAGTATTTAAATGATTCTCTAGCGTAATGTCTAAAGTGATGACAAAACAGCTGATTTTGCTCATGTTTTAAGATTATTTAGAGCTAGCATTTGAATGATTCTCTAGCGTAATGTCTAAAGTGATGATAAAAACAGCTGATTTTCTCACGTTTTAAGATTATTTAGAGCTAGTATTTGAATGATTCTCTAGCGTAATGTCTAAAGTGATGACAAAACAGCAGATTTTGCTCATGTTTTTAGATTATTTAGAGCTAACATTTGAATAATTATCTTGCATAATGTCTAAAGTGATGACAAAACAGCTGATTTTTCTCACGTTTTAAGAATATTTAGAGCTAGCATTGAATGATTCTCTAGTGTAATGTCTAAAGTGACGACAAAACAGCAGATTTTTCTCACGTTTTAAGATTATTTAAAGCTAGCATTGAATGATTCTCTAGCGTAATGTCTAAAGTGAAGACAAAACAGCTGATTTTTTTCACGTTTTAAGATTATTTAGAGCTAGCATAGAATGATTCTCTTGCATAATGTCTAAAGTGATGACAAAACAGCAAATTTTGCTCCCATTTTAAGATTATAAAAATGAACGGCATAAAATGCCATCAGTCTACAGAGATTTCCCAGTATTTCTCAGTTGCAATCGGGAGATCACAATAATTAACCCTGAAAAAGCCAAAGCAGCGCCAACACTACCAGTTTACTGCTGTGTTTGCAATAAGGAAAAACGTTAAACACATGCGGGCATTTCTTCTTTCTTTCCATTTACTCAAGTAGCCTGCAGTAACGAAAACTGAAGACTCATTAGAAACAAACAGATGGCCAACCAAAAAGTAACTCAGGGTTATACAAAGAGTGGCCAACACAAAATACATACATTCCTGATATGTGAATCCCATCTCACACTCAATGCACTACAATTATATGGTTTAAATACAGCACTACAACATACAAAAGAGAGAGATCGACTTAGAATGTCATTTACCTGTTTAATAATGATTTGATCAGCTGTAGTTTACGCTGCTTTTTAGTATAAGGGCTTATTATGTCGCCATCTTGTGGATGAAGAATGTCAACTGTCTTTGCTCAGTATGACAGGCTAATGGCCACCCAGGCAAATTTCTGTCTCTCAGAAATTATAAATATTTTAAAATAGACACTATCCTTATAAATAAACTGGATAGTTGCAATCTAAACAACTACATTCTTGACTAAAAAACCTAAAAAAAAAAAAGTACATTATGTTGTCCAACAGCTGCAATTGTCAAACTGTAGAGTGTCCTATGCTTGTTGCTGTATGTGGGTGGAGTAATACACAAGGGTCAAGGATTAAGAGGCTGTATGAGTGCTGTTATTTTCAGAATACTGTATGGCTATCAGCCAATCAGGTTCAAGAACCAGACAGATCTGTTGTATAAAGAACTATATCTTTATCATTATGTTCTTGAGTGATCAAAGCTTTTATTCTGTCATTCCATACCTGCTTCCAAAGAACTGCTTCTATTTCTGTCCAAAGAATGAAAGTCAATGGTGTCCAAAGCAACATTGATTGGACCCTATTGACTTACATTGTATGGACAAAGTAAAACCACATTCCAACACAAACTGATTCTCAACATTCACACAACCATAGTGGATTCAAACCAAAGACTGCACCTGCGGTTCCTCCTCCACCCCTTCCCTTCATCCCAGCAGCTGCTGCCAAAACTATGATTATGTCCTGCGTGACTCCATTATGTCCTCCTGTCATGTCAGAAGTGTGTGTTTTGCCTACGAGACCCCTCCCCGCCGGCAAACGCCCCCCTGAAGGAAGAAGGTCTCTCTGGGAGATTTGCTCAGCTCCGCATGCTTCAGAAAGGCTGTTTGTCAGAGTGTTTCTCCAGCGTTCAGCTGCGCCACTAATGTCTGCTGCTCTGCGGGACGTCCAGCAGCAGCACCACAGAGCTGAATGTTGACTGATAGCTATATGAAGATAGCGGGAAACGAGATGAATGCTTCCGAATGAGTCAGGAGGATTGTATTGTGTGGGAAAATCTGGGAAGAAATGCATATGTATGATTATATTTTACAGTTATAAGATTTTTTAAATAAAATAAAATAAATAAACAATTAACTTTATTAAGTAAATAAAGTTAAAATAATTATATATATATATATATATATATATATATATATATATATATATAGCCGTGTGATATTCTGCAAATAACAGCACTTGTACAGCCTCTTCACCCTTCACCCTTATGTATTACTTCGCCCACATACAGCAACAAGCAGAGGACACTCTACAGTATGACAAATATCACAGCTGTTGACAATATAATGTACTTTTAAGACTTTTTTTAGTCGAGAATGTAGTTGTTTAGATTGCAACTATGCAGTTTATTTATAAGGATAGTGCCTATTTAAAATATTTATCATTTCTGAGAGACAGCGCGTCGGCAGCCATCTGCCTGCCATTGAGCAGAGTAAAGATGGTTGACATTGTTCATCCACAAGATGGCAACAGAGACAGCATAATAAGCCCTTAGAGGAGAAAAGCAGTGTAATTTCTAACTACGCCTCCCACCAGTGCCAATATACAGCGATATTGCACTGCTACTCGTGTGATATTGCTCATAAATAATTAAATATTATTTATACATAAATTATGTGAAGTAATACTGTCTAGTTTTCAGCTACTTAAGCACTGGTTAGTATTAAAATGTATACAAGTTAAATAGTATTATTATTGATAATGATAATAATAATAATAATAATAATAATAATAATAATATATTTTATATTATTCTTAATTATACTGGCAATATCAATAAATAAAAATATTGTAAAACCTACAGTTACTTACTGACAACTTACTGTAAATAAATAATTGCAATTGCACTGTATTTCTTTACACTACAATTGTAATTATTAATATAACATGTGCTTGTAAACCAAAACTTCAAGTTACTGTAAATTATACAGTATTTGTTTACAGTGCTCTCATAAATACAGTATTTCATAACATGACGTTGAAATGGCAATATTTTACTTTTATTAATATAGCATGTAGTATTTAATAGATTTTTATGGTATAATAAATATAATACGGTATATAAATAACGGTAAAGAGAAAATGTTGTGTAATTTTGTATGTTTACTTTTTATATACAGTAATTTCACAAATTTATTCACCTTGAGCAAAACTACTTGAAAACGCCTATAAAAGGGATAGTTCACCCTAAAATCTACTAAATTTTTTTTTTTCAAAATTCACCCTCAAGTGTTTCCAAACATTCATGAGTTTCTTTCTTCTGTTGAACACAAAAGAAGATATTTTGAGGAAAGCTGAAAACCTGCATTGACTTCCGTAGTAGGAAATACAAATACTACACAAGTCAATAGTTACAGATTTCCAGCAGTCTTCAAAATATCTTCATTTAGATCCTCTACAAGTAAAGACAGAATGATGATGACAATTTTAGAACTAAATTTTAAAACTTAAAAAACACCACTATTTTGGATGAACTATCCCTTTAAGATGCATACTTTAAACTGTTATTATAAAGCAACAGTTATGAATTGAATTTAGAGTTTGTCTAGGGGTATGATTATTGCTTCGAGTGCGAGAGGTCCTGGGTTCATATTCCGGACGAGCCCCCGATTGTTATTTTCCTAGACAAAAAGTGGAAGGAATGTAACAATATGCAAGTAAATCTCTTTTTGTAAACTATCAAAGATATACTACTGAAATAACTGAAATGAGAGATTATAGGTTTTATTGTTGTTATTATTATGATAATTTATTTTTATCATAGGGAGAATTTTTACCTGTATATTGCAAACAATAAAGTATCACCCATCTCTATTATAAATCTTTAAACAAATTAAAAAGAGATCACAGATCAGAACACACAATATTTGTCACTGAAGAATTTAACCATAATTGGGTGGAAGGTTATCATTTGCATGAGTTTTTAAGGCCTTTGTAAGCATTTCAAAAGAGTTATTTTGTTTTATAAATTATTTGTTTTCTTTGCTCTGTTAATTATCTGTAATTATCTATGCTTATAATTTGTTTATTCATTTTAAGCATGAATCGCTCTCCTACAGAATCAACCTTAATTAATCAACTCTTTCAAAATAGAGCTATTCAAGCTATCTGGTAGAACTTTATATTATATTCCTATCAAAATATTATCGCCAAAAAAAAACTATCGGAATGATTGATTTTTCCAATAATGTGCAGCCCTACAAGTTTCAGCTTCTATACTCTCAAAATCATTCTGCATAAATTAAGGCTTTTTCTTCCATTATTATTTATTATTATTTTTTTTTCTTACAAAATTCTGCACAGAAATAATAAATAAATAAATAAAAATAAATAATCTGCAGATTCTGCCTGGCCCTGCTGATCACCAACTGTTCCAAGTCAAAACGGCCAATTTTGATGAAAAATGAATCGAATCCAGTTCACCAGTCCAAAAAAACATCAGAAACACACTCTTCCTGGCCTTCAGTGTGTTGATGTATCTGCACCTGTTTATCAGTTGAAGTATTCCAGCACGGTCCGGTCCTGCACTCCAGGGACAGACCGAGTCCTAATCTATTTGTCTTGTCACATAATATGACAAGCGCTTCAGGCGAGAGTTTGGTAACTACATTAGCGAGAGAGAGAGAGAGAGAAGGGTGGATGTACCCACCGAACGCCAGCTGAGGGACTCCATTCACACGCCACAAATTAATTTGCTCTCATTTGCTAATGCGTTCCGCCTACCGACATCAAACGGATCATGCTGATCGCGGAGCATGTTTGATCTGTGCGGTAAACGAAGCCCGTTCCTGTCTGACACACGCTGAGCAGCGAGCCGCGGCGTCCCTATAGACGATATAGCAACACAATGACTTTCAGACAGAACAACTTTGAAAAAGAGTTTGTGCAGCTCAAGTTTTATAATCAATATCTGCAACACTGACTTGAAGAGACATTGCGTTATTTGGTGATTATGCATATCATTTAAAAAATAATGATTAAGAATATAGATTAGGTTGTAGGTAAAATAATAGTATAATAAAAAGAAAATGTTATCAAGATCTGTGGTGTCTAGTAAGTTTTTTTTGCACTAAATTAAACACCCAGAACAGCCTTGCAACCACACTTCATTCATTTATTCAGTCATACTGGACTCTAGAGGGTACCCTTGCGCATAAACACCACATATGCAATACTGAAGAAAATAAATGAGCTATCACCGCAGAACATAGACTGTAAAAGTAATGGACGTAGTATCCGTGACGTCACCCACAGGTTTCTGAAGATCTCAAATTAAGCTGCAAGTGGGCGTGGCCAA
Source organism: Danio kyathit (assembly GCA_903798195.1). Classification (NCBI taxonomy): domain Eukaryota; kingdom Metazoa; phylum Chordata; class Actinopteri; order Cypriniformes; family Danionidae; genus Danio; species Danio kyathit. The sequence continues at coordinate 12,519,074 of LR812540.1, forward strand.
TCAGCAGCATTTTGTTCACGCGCCATCGCTCCAACCGGAGGTAACCAAATTAGGGGAAAGAGGCGGAGCGTGAGCAAAGCTACAGACGCCTGCTAGCATTTTGCTTAGACGGTCTTTTCTTTGGGAGAAACGCTTAATACTTCATTACCTGCGTTTGTGTTCTGACCACATGTGCTTGGTTGTACACTATATCAATAAAGTGTTTAAAAACACTGTTGTAATCATAGCCGGCCCTCCCTATAAGCGAACTAAGTGGCTGCTTAGGGCCCCGCCGCCACAATGGGGGCCCCACAACCTACTAGAGGTGCGAGCCGCTTCCTTGCTGAAATTGTTTTATTTGCATTTTACAAATTATCTTCATTGGCAGTGCTTTAGGACTTAAATATTTATACATTTTCACTGAAAAAAAATTAAAATCACAATTATATTAAAGTTGAATTAGTTTTCGTGTGAGGTCATGTGATCACCAGGAAGCTCGCAGCATCTCATTTCTCATATGTGTCCTGTGCTCTCGCGGTTTGAATTTGTTCTTCCAAGGTAAACTGTAAGACTTGCCGGCCCCATTTATATACAGTACCTGATTTATATTGGAAATTGGACGGCGAAAATGAAACGAAAATTCTTCAGGCGTAGAAAAACTGAGGGGAAAAATGACGATGAGAAGAGACAAGCACAAAATCATTTTTAGCATCGCTTTTAAGTGCTAATGATGATGTTAAAGATATAATCTAGTAGCACATTTATCAAAAATAGGCAATTACAAATTAGTAAACGTCGTCTACTTGTATATTTTGTTTTTTGTCCTGTTTTTACAGATCCATTTTTTTTAGTATAAAACGCATTTAACTGAAATACAATACTGAAGCGTCTTTCACTGACATATTTTGCACACTGGTAGTATTTTTTCCTGAGACATATTTATAAAAGTTATGTTCTAATGGAAATAATCATAGTTTAATATAAGCTCTGGACCCTACATCTCAAATGTAAGGAACAGGGAAGGAGACTGAACGTAGTAATATAGTTGGTGTTTGGGTATTAACATTAACCCAGTATTTGTTGCTTCCTTTTTTATGTTTTTTATATTCATATTTTTCATATTTATATTGTTTGCTTATTGATTTGATTATTTATGGATCAATAATTGCATTAATGTAAATTGTTTTTTTGTTTTTTTGTTTTAGTTTTTTAATGAGTTCAGAATATATCTTTTATTATTATAAAGAATTTTTTATAATAATTACTGTACAATAATTAGCCAAAAGTGAGTATGCATTACTTTCTATTATAGAAAGTAATGCATTTTCACTTCTAGCTAATTATTGTACAGTGACGTTTCATTGGAGGAATGCAGGGTTTTTGCTTTTGGAATTTATAAAACAAAACTCAACCTAGAATATTTTATAAAATCTTCAATCTGTTTGCTAAATTAATAGAATATGTTTTAAACACTGGATGCAAAGTAGGAATCACTGGTCCCTTTATTACAGATAGTTTATTCTTCATTTTTGCACCTGCTAGTTGACAAAAACAGTGCTGTTTTAAAAATGTCCAAATCATTCTTACAGATATTAAGTAGAAGAAATCAGGTTTTTCTGTTTTATTGATTGTATTTAATAAGCAATATAATCATTGTGGGCCAGTTTGCAATGGCAATACACCACTATTTAGAGCAAGGTAGGGCCCCAAAATTATTCTGCTTAGAGCCCTCAAGTGTACAGGGCCTGTCACGGTTGGGGATCTGTCTGTTCCTCTTGTGTGTGTGCGTATGCATGTGTGTGTTTGTGGGTGTGTTTGTTTAGGTATCTTTCACTGCGTGGCTGTCTGTGTTTTCAAGTTGTCAGCTGGGCAGTCACATGCTCAGCTGTCAATCAGCACACCACAGGTGCAGCGCATTACGCCACCTTTATCTGTTCAGCGTTCGCGTCTCTTGTTGTCAGTACGTTGTTATTTCACATCTGTGTCTGTTCCTGTTAGGCTCTTCCCGCTGTATCCGCTGGTGGTGAGTTGATCTTAGTGACAGTTGCTTTTGGAAGTGTCAGCACTGCTGAGTTCACAGAAGAACTGTTACTGCTGTTTGGCGTTGTGGAATTCTATGAGAGATCTCCCTGGATCTGTCTCATTGAGAAACTATTACCGCTGTTAAGCGTTGTCGATTTCCTTGAGAGATGCATCATTGCTCTACTCTAACCCTCGATATCTGGTGAGATCTATACCAGCTGTTATTTCCGGTTATCCCTGTTTAATAAATCACTTGCATTCACTTGCATTTGGGTCTCCTGTGTGATTGTGACAGGGCCGGCCCTGGTTGTAATACACTGAGCCACTAAACTTATGACGTTTTGCTACAGGAGGAAAACGCAAACTTCTAAACACTTCAAATATTGTCTGTGTTAGTAAATGCAAGGCTATTGATGAAATCCAGGCATAACACTGTATGACAGTGTTTCAGATGACTGTTCTAGAGCCTACAGCTAATCAATCTGTCAGATTCTGGAGTGCTTTACAGGTCTAAAGAAAATTATAAATAATCTTAAATAAAACAAATACATTTATAGAAATGGTATATAAGTATTTAATTTCACTCACATGGGAAATGGAGGTAACTTGAAGGGTTTATGAGCACTATTAAGTGCACACAGCAAACCATATTATCTGATAATTGTAGGAAATCATCCCAAAAAGCAATTGACCATGTAAAGCCACATAAAACAAAAAAAAAAAAATACGAGGTATATGCCGAGTTCAGCGGCTAATCAGCCAGAATCAGCTGATTCACCCCCCTCACAGTTGTCATGAAGGGTAATATTAGCACATACCTGCCAACATTTGGTTTGTAAATTCCGGGAGGGGTGGGGGTGGGGGGTATTACGTCATACGCTACTTTGCATATTACCGACGTCATCGCGTTCTACCATTTCTGTTTGTTTAACAGCCTATGGTAAATAAATGGGGTATTTTATATTCGCACTACGCTTTATGTAAGCTTGTCAATTTAACTAAATTTATTGCTCTTTGAATACAGTATATCATTATAGATGAGTAGGGAATTTGCAGTAATCTCTCAGACGTAATATACTCAGACAAGTTCTGAAACTCTCACTTAAAACATCTCTGATTGTGAACAAGGATAAACGGTCAAATTAAATTGTTAAAATAAAGGAGAAGCAGATCGGGTTGACTGTACAAATACCTTCAAACTGCCACCTGTTCTAAATCATTTGCCGTCGGTACGCAGAGAGGTGCTCTGCTCTCAGGCTGCAGGGGAGGGGCCGGCGGCATCATCACCCGCAGCTCGTTGAGAAGAGTAGGGACGGTACAGTAATGGACAAACGACAGTCTATAAAAATCGCCAGTGACACACAAAAAAGTCGCTAGATTTGTCGCTAGTCGCTTTTTTGAAAATTTGTCGCAAAGTTGGCAACACTGGCGCAAACTGAAGAGCGAGAGGGGTGAGAGGTTTAGGGAGATATGGGCGTGCGAACTGTAGCGAGCGACCGGAAGAGCACAAGCACCAAGTTTCAGCCCGGACTGTACCAAAATGCTGAGGAGCGGGGGGGGGCGGGGAAATTACGGGAGTTTACCGGGAGACAGAACAATACGGGAGACGGGTCTGAAATACGGGAGACTCCCGGGAAAAACGGGAGTGTTGGCAGGTATGTATTAGCTATATGAACCAAAATTGTTCTTTGTACCAGGCTGTAAACACCTTTTTTCTGCTGTAAAGTTGGCCATTTTAATAGTGGGCTCAATAGAAATTTGCTCCGTTATGAAGCCAGGAGTAGCGGAATTTCGATGAATTGCATCAACAGAAATGCTTCCTGTTATGCGGGTCTGTATTTATTTATTTATTTGCTATGGTTGTGTGCTTTCTGTGCTTGTCTAAGTTGTAGGCGGAGTTTGCAAACGGCTTGTCCAGATTGGATGATGTTGGTGATGTCACTGGGGATTCCCCGTATATAAGGCTGATGGCAATGGCGGCTCAGTCTCTCACTCGTTGGCTTGCGCTCAGACTGTCTGGCTGGCGGTGCTCCGCGCATGCCAGGGTCGCTCCGCATAGTGCTCTTTTCAATGTTTTTGTAAAAAAAAAAATTCTTAATGTGTTAAACTATTTTGCTTTGTTTGTTTGTTTGTTTTGATAATTTATTATTGTAGCAGGTAGTGGATATTAATTTTCATAGTCACGTTTTGTTATTTATTTAGTTCAGCAAAGGAAAGCAGTGGCCCGGAAGACTCACCTGTTTTTTATTCTTTTCACGGGAGCTATAGGTAAGATCTGTCCTGTAAGAACAGTTATAGTCAGGGAACTCTTTTGTTTAGCTACATGATTTGTTAATAATATTCATGTTGTCTCTTTTGCAAATTTGATTTAATGAGATTAAAGATTTATTGACGGGATGTCAATTTGTCATATTCAAGCATCTGTGTCTTTCATATGTTCGGCTCAAACCTTGATGTTATAATTCGAGATTTATAATGGGTTTTGGGCTGTAACACTTCCGTATTAGCTTCACGAGGGAGGGCGGGAGGTTGCCGCTTGCCGCAGAACAGCAAATAATATAAAGATGATAGAAATGGACTAACCATGAAGACAATACACAAAAGATTGTGGCAATATATGGATTATGTCTGTTCTTCAAGCCATCCTGGGTATTTTATGAGCATAAAATATATTTATATTGAATTTATATTGCCTCAAACATAAACATATCACACATGTACTACTGTAATAATAAATCATTGGACAGACCAATTATAGGTTTTAATGCTGTTATTTGTTATTTATTATTACAATAGGTCAGTTTTTTTTTTATTGTGGGGAGACATTTTTGCAAACAATAAGATATCGCCCATCCCTTATAAACAATAAAAGACTGGCAACCAAATATCAACTACCTGACAGTCATTCAGAAAGCGTCAACAGTGTAAAAAACACTTATTCATCGATTAAGAATAGCTGTGAAGTGCGCTTGTTAAGGTAAACCACGTCTAATTTGAGTACACAATGTTACATTTGTAAATAAAGGGAGGCAGGAAATGTGTCGCATCATAAACTGCCGAACATTTGAGCTCATTTTCTCGTCTCTGGCTGGGGACTGGTGTAATCTGTCCCGCAGTGACGGCCGTCTGTCCTCCACGTCCAAACCTCACGCCATTAAAAACGACACATTTTACAGCCAATAATCAAATTCCGCACCATCAACCTTTCTCTGTGTCTCTCCACCTGCGGTTAAAGCCGATCGATTCTCATCACAGAGGTGCTCAGAGGAAAGAGGGCCTTTCATTTACACATTTGATGTTTATATATTTGCCATGAAATTTAAAAACTAGCATTAGACATATTTCCATTAAGGCTGCACGATTCTGGCTGAAAGGAGAATCACAATTTTTGTTTTGCTTAAAATGAAGATCAGGATTTTCTTACGATTCTGTAGATGTAAAATAAAGGTTAATATGAGTAGACTATTGTTATTGTTATTTTCCAAACATATGGTAAAACAACAATAATGTTATTATGCCTATGTGTAGGTCTACTGTTGGTTAAAAGGCTCAATATTGTACAGACTTTGAATGGTGGACTTAATGAATAGATTTTAAATTGTCCTGGTTGTTAATTCACAGTAAAGTGATGACATCAGAATACAATTATTCATAATTCTGAAGTTGAATATTCTCTTTTTTGAGACATGGGCTTGTCATTTGTCATTGACAACATTATTAGCCCATTTTTTTTACTGGTAAAATGAGACATTTGTCATTATCAGATTCCCTCTTATTATTTTCAATGTTATATATAGTTTAGAGTAGTTATACTGACACTGTTAAACATTTATTTCCCTGCACAACACTTTGTGTTTGCTATGAAAGAAAAAAACATATCAAATGCGTGTCATAATCATAACTTTAAAATGTGATATGATCATTTAAATGATGTGCGTGCCGGTTTCACTTTTACTGCCCAGTGCGGCTCATGTCATGGCCATAGTCACTCTGAGAAAAAAAAAAAAAAAAAAAAACACACACATGCAAATCATACTTTCCGCACAGCTCCCAAATGATTGCTCTGTGCAACAAACTGAACGTTATTTACAACTTTATCACCTGTTATTCACAGCCTATGCAGGTTCTGTTCAGTAAAGTCATCATTGGCGTGGACGCGCGCTCAGATGAAATCTGCGAATGTTTTTTGCAATTTCTGCTGAGAATTTTGGATTTTGGGAGTCTCATAACTAAAACTTTAATATGTGAAATAAAAAAATAGTACCTTTTTAACTTTTATTTAATGTTTAAAATGCAAATCCAATTAGATTCATTTTACTTGGGAAACAAAGCAAGTCTTTCATATAATATATCTACTAAAAGACAGAAAATATTACTGTACAAACTGCATTGTACATAAATCAGATAAACATTTTCATATTAGTCAATATTATTACTGTAATTAATTAAAAGACTGAATAAATTCAGATTTACACAAGTAAATAAACAGAATTAATGATGGGCTGAAAATCTGCGGAAGTCTGCGGAAGTCTGCGAAATTCTGCGGAAAATCTGCGGAATTCTGCGCGCGCAGATTCCGTGTGGGCTTACCTATCGGTAGTAAACAAGCAGTGCGTCAGCTCACGTTTTTGCGGCCGCGAATACATCATTACATTAAGACAGAAATGACAATTTTGGGTGAATTATACCTTATAAATACCGTATGTGACACTTTTAACACCCTTTGGAGGTGTCCATGTTGCTGAGTAACTTATATAAAACAACGTGAAGACTTGTGCGAATGCCTTTATGCTTCCTTCCTGACCTTGAAAATATAATTGCTGAAAAGCTGAATTAAGATCAAGACTGAAAACACATCTGTTCAGCTGTGCCTTTACTGAATGAGAACTGTGCTACGTCCGACAGATTGCACTACTATGTCTATCTTTTCTTTTTCATTCTTTAATAACACATTTTAATCTGTTTTAAATCAATGTTATTATTTGTTTTTATTCTCTTATACTTGTCTCTTTTACTCCTGTTTATGTAAAGTACTTTGAATTGCCACTGTGTATGAAATGTGCAGTATAAATAAACTTGCCTTGCCTAATCTTGCAGCCCTAATTTCCATCCACATATTTTTATGTGCGTATTGGAATGTCACATAAAAAATGCCAGGATGCTAGTCAATTTTCAAAATGCGCATAAAGAATGTGTAATATATGCACAACTGAGAAGAATAAACTTTTTATTTGATAAGAAAAATGCACAAACTACAATGGAAACACTTTTGCTGAATAAATTCCAGCATGCACAAAAAAAAGGTCATGTGATTTTGGTTTAACAGATCATTTGATGACCGTAATGGGATGCAATGGGATGACATTAATGGACAAACCAGAGGAGCGAGAACATTGGTAAACATCACTCTAAAATCATACTAATATCCCTCAGCCAAAGTCTGTCATCAAAATGGTTCAGTATTATTACCTCCAGAACTTTACCAAAATGTGCTTTATTTCTTATTTTGTGCGTGTTTAATTTGCATCTTTGGATGGAAAATTGTGCGAAGAATGTGCTAAGCTATTGTGTGATCATTATAATGTTACTAATGCTTCTCATATTTAGGTTAAGTTACTTTATTTGTACCAAAGCCAGATTTGTTTTTCAGTCAAGAGTCCTCATTCATTAGTTTTTCTTTGGCTAAGTCCCTTATTTATCAGGGGTTGCCACAGTGGAATGATCCACCGACTATTCTGGCATATATTTTACACAGCGGATGCCCTTCCAGCCGCAACCCAGTACTGGGAAACACCCATAAACTCTGACCTAAGAGTCCTAATTCATGACACAATACAACTCAAGACTCACATATAGTAGCAAGAACAGCAACCAGCACCTTAAAAACTCGAAACAGGAAACATAAAACACACAAATGAAGGCTATGTCTACACTAATCTGGATAAATGTTCAAATTTTGAGGTTTTTCGACTAAAAGCACAGCATGTCCGCACTATCGACTTCAATTCTTTCTGAAAAAATGGTCATCCAAGTTAGGCACAGTGGTTAAGTGGATCAGTGGTTAGCACTGTCGCCTCACAGCAAGGAGGTCACTGGTTCGAGTCCCGGCTGGGCCAGTTGGTATTTCTGTGTGGAGTTTGCATGTTCTCCCAGTGTTCGCGTGAGTTTCCTCCGGGTGCTCCGGTTTCCCCTCACAGTCCAAAGACATGCGGTATAGGTGAATTAGATGAACTAAATTAGTGTGAGTGTATGAGAGAGTGTATGGGTGTTTTCTAATACTGGGTTGCAGCTGGAAGGGCATCCACTGCAGAAAACATGTGCCAGAATAATTGGCGGTTCATTCCACTGTGGTAACCCCTGATCGATAAAGGACTAAGCCGAAGGGAAATAAATAAATGAAAATGGTCACCCACACACAAAACGACTGAAAACGATTTAGTTTCATTTTGAAAACACTTTTACCCATCTCATATCCACCTGGTGTTTATTTACTTTCCATCTCTTTGAAACGTCACAGCAAAATGATGCAACTGCCGTCGGCTTCCGCCACTGAACAACAGCTCTCAGCAAACATTCCCTGACATTAATCTTTAATAAAGCTGTCAAAACGGACAGCATCCAAAGCATCTGCTTTACAAGGGCGTCCACCATGTTAGCATGTTAACTGCGTCACATGACTAAAATGTGTCATCGTTTCCGAAAGCCTGTTTTTTTGCAGTACACACTGCAATACGAAAACCTAATTTTCAAACTGATGACAGCGTTTTCAACTTGATACACTTTGGACAAAAGTTTTAAAAAGACACTTTAGAAAGATTTTTTTGTTTCCTAAAATCCCGGTGTGGACAAAAGGCCAAAACCTAGAGATAAATATGCGTTTTTAAATGAAAATGTACATGTATTAGTGTGGACATAAGTCCCAAGTCTTCAGGTGTCCTGTTATCTTTCAAGAATGATAAACAAACAAACAAACCACATCTTCTATAAATAAACAGCCAAAAATAATAAAAATTCCAATAAATAGTCCAAACTCCAAATACAGAAACACCTCTGCTTTAGTCTATGCCTTATTTAGCTGTCTAATGGCTGCTGGGATAAAACTACTTCAATAACGTTTATTTTTACAGCTTAACACTATAAATGTGTGAAGGGAATGGGCGGTCTCACTTAAAATCCAGCTTGTTTTCTTTTGTATTCTCTATATTTGTACCCTCAGTTGAAATTATTTTGAATGCAAGGTGCAAAATAAAAGCGTGTGATGAATTTCAGCAATTACGACAGCGCATCTTTCTTGTTGTCCCTGTAGATGTGTCCATTTATTAGCAGTCTAAATGAGACTAAATTAGCGGCGGCATTGTAATTAGCAAAACTGAACAGCTATGATTCAGCATAATCAGAAATAAAAAAAAAAACAACAAAACGACTCTTCGGAGAATAGAACGATTCGCCTCTGCCATAATTCCTGGCCAAAACACCCAGAAACACGAGAGATAAGCAGCGGAAACAATCGCGTGGCCCCATGAATTATTAAATCAATTACAAAACTAGCAATTAGCTGAATTTGGACGGACTCCCAAACATCTCTGCGTTGATTCGCTCAGTTCATTTGGAGGCCTAAAGCAGCACATGCTGGAGTGTTTGAGGTGTCAGTCAACAAGCAGGAAACAACAGGCTGTAAAGACGCGGAGATTAGCAGAGACGTGAGCTAGCTTTGCCAAACATCCATGGACGGGAAGGAAATCGATGCAAAAATCAGTTTCCCAGGATCCTTTTCTTTGGCTGAGAGAGAAAGAACATGCAGGAAACAAGGTCGACGCAAGAATACAGAGACAGAAAGCATTACTGAGAGAGAATGGAGAGGTTGAGAACAGGTCGTTTGCCCAGGGAAACTCAACAGGGGTCTTTCTGATTGACACATGACTTGTTTGATGTACGCAAAAGTAAAACTGCCCCATTTGAACCTCCTCACGTATATCAACGGTGTTTTAAAATGTGCTTTTGAGTGGGTCCTGATCCACACCAATCTTTCCTGAGACAGTTTGACTACACAGAAAGAGAAAAAACAACATGGCAAATCTAGATTATGTATGGTCATTCATTCATTTTCTTTTCAGCTTAGTCCCTTTATTAATCCGGGGTCGCCACAGTGGAATGAACCACCAGATTATATATGGTTTCAAAGTTATTTCAATTTAAGCTACATTTACACAACAACGATGTAGCCAAAAAAAAACTTTTCCTTTGTGTTTTACAAAAAGTTTCACATTTAAGTTTACACATCTATGATAAAGTCAAAAAATGCTGTAATACACCATTGTTGTGCTTGTTCATGATTGCCTTTAATTTACACTCCCAAACCATGTACCATGTATGTGCAAAACATGATTGTTTTCTAGAGGTGTGAACCTACACTGGTCTCACGGTCCGGTTCGGTTCGGTTACGATTATCATGCCATCGATTCGGTTCAATTCGATATCTCGGTGCATCACGGTGCATTGACGATGCTTTCCATACACAGTTTTATATTTTCTTCACAGCACAACAATTCTTGTATTAAAATGTATAAATATATTTATATACTATTTGTAAAACAATTTTGTCCTTTAATACAAACAGTCAGATATATAAACTGTACCTTTAAACAACACGAGCATTTATAGACCATTTTGAGGGATGTAAACAATGGTCCTAACGTATTTCCTGTTTTACATTTTTAATTTCCATTGCTTCTGAGAATCCAAAAAGGTCCACATATTGATAAATAGTGTTATGACTGCTGATTTAAAATCAAGTTATGATTGAATTGCCTCTTGTTACAGTTAGGAAATAGTGTAACGTCAAGCAGGAAATGTTCATGGGCCAATGACATGACCACATTGAAATGGTCTATAGCAAATAAACAAATATAAATATCCCGCTCGCTTTCTGAGCCTTGTCTACCAAGTTATTTCTTACACCCCTTTGATTGGTCAAGCACTTAACAGAAAGGGCTGCGATTGGCTCTTACACGCTGGTGCTCTTCACAGATGCACTCATGGGCCACAGTGAGACAGAGAGAGAGAAATGGAGATTACTTTCATTCTCTTAATCGCCGTGAAATAGGGGCTTTTGCTGTAAGTTTCAGTGAAACAGTGTTCAGCAAACACACACGCAGTGAAATTGTGCACAGTTTCTGAGTTTTTCGTAGTTAGAGCGTTGTAAACACTCGCGGCTCGCCTCCCTCGCCATAGTAAGCTACGGCGACATAGCGCATGTGAGATAAATGACGTCAGTATAATAACTGGTTATGATTATTACTGAACCGATACCAAATTGTCCGCGTCTGCATCGCGGTGCACCGAAGAAATGATTAATTTTGACACCCCTATTGTTTTCATAGACTCTTGCTTTTGGGAGTTTACATGGGCAGAACAACGGTGGCATTTTCATAAAAAAAAAACAAAAAAACATCCACTTTGGAACTTGTTTTCACATTTATGCATTTTCAGTTCCAAAAAAATCATTGTCCTGTAAAAAAACCTGGTAAAATAGCTAAAAATGCCATGTAAGCAGTGGTGTAAAGTAACTAATTACACATACTCAAATTACTGTAATTAAGTAGTTTTTTTCAGGAATTGTAATTTACTGAGTAGTTTCAAAAAATGTGTACTTTTACTTTCCCTTGAGTACATTTTTTGTGCAGTATCTGTACTTTTACTCCACTACTTTCTTTCAATCTGCAGTCACTACTTTATTTTTCTTGTCCATGGGGATTAAAAAAGTCAGTCCTAAGATTCCTGTCCAATCAAATCGCACATACCGTAGAAGGTAAATCGCATCATAATGAACTACCTCAAGACGTGTGCACTTTATAATTGCAGCAAACTGTTTGGAAGTATTAAAAGTGTCCATGAAGATGTTCAAAATCTTTACGCACATTGACCCAGAGACTGTTTAGATGCATGTCACTGATGAGAAGATGACGGATGTTTACTGTATGATGACCGAAATGGCCTTAAACACCCAGCAGGCACAGGACATCAACATGACGTCTGATAGACGTTGAAACTTAACATCTTGGGGAAGCTGCATTTTGTTTGGAAATGAAAATCGGCCTGACGTCAGAACTCAACGTCAGGCCAATGTCAATGTCCAATGTCCAACCTAAAACCAACCAAATATCAACGTCTAATGATGTTACAGCTTCACATTAAGTGAACGTTACCCCTATGACATCAATCAGACGTTGGATTTTGGTTGCCGTACCTGATGAATAAATGTCAGTATTTGAGGTCATATATGACGTTGGTTTAAGATGTTGGCTCGACGCTGAATTTTGGTCACTTTCTAACAACCTAAAATCAACCAAATAACGTCATTTAACGTCATTATTGGACATCAAAATAACGTTGTCCTTAGCTGCTGGCTTGACAATTGATTTTGGTCACCTGACATTACAACCTAAATCTAACCTAATATTGTCTCATGATGTTGTGTGCCTTCTGCGCAATAACTAAATGCACTACAGAATCACGTTTACACACACATGCACAAATGACATGTAAACATATCAGCTTTTGACAGCATAATACTCACTACTCTTGAGTACTTTTAAAAGGGCTACTTTTTACTCATATTTTGAGTAATATTTACAACAGATACTTTTACTCTACTTGCATTACATTTTTAGGCAAGTAATGGTACTTTTACTTTACTTTCCACCACTGCATGCAAGCAGCCCTGAATTAAGGAACTGTACTAAAAACAATGTTTCAAGACATTTAATACATGTTTATAAAAGTATGAACATTCTAGAAACCACCAAGATACTCCACATCAAACAAATGAAACCCCTTAGCAATCACACTATACGCTTATTTCACGTGGCCACCATTTTAAAAAACAGAAGTGAGGCTGCGGTGGGAAGAAACCCGCAACTGTATGATCAGCACTGTAAACATTGCAACAACATGTTGTGGACTACAAACCTCCAGCTGTTGCCACGATTTCAAAGTGGAGATATGGTGTAAACATCACATTAATATCATTCAGTTCAGTTTAATTTAAACAATTACAAGCATATTAGGCATCAAACTAAATCACAATCTATTTAGGAGTAATACATTTAAGTGTCCTCCTAGGCTTCAGTTCATGGCACCAGGTAAACATCGTGGGGACGCTTCCCTGCTTCAGCCTATGTAACCCGGTGAGCAATTAACAATGCAGTCCTCTGTAGAACACCCTCGTGTTGTCTGTAATTCTGCTGTCCCGGTACTGAAATTTTAAAAACGTTGATTTCCCGCTAACATGCTAAAGTGCTGTTCAGCTCACTCTTAAAAACTACTGATTTGCCATATTATTCACCGGTGCTCAACAGAAATGACTGTGATTGGCCATGAAGGTCATCAGTCATTACCGCTCTTCACCGAGTGCAAACAGATACACAGACAATGGAGCGTTTTAAAGCCGCGAAGATCAGTCGAATCATCAGCAGATCGCTCGTCTGTGTTTACACTCGGTGAAGTGCAGTGAACTGATGACCTTCACGGCCAATCACAGTCATTTCTGTTGAGCACTGGTGAACACAATAGCAAGTCAGAGCTGTTAAATATTAGTGGGAAATTGACATTTATTTACATTTCAGTACTGTATTCAGTATCATGACAAGTCTAATATAGTGAAAGTATCAGTTCATTAACTTGAGTTTGATGAATGACATCTAGAACGTGTTTGGGAAAGAAAACGGTAGCTAACTAGTGCCATTTTTCTTAACTTAGCAAAAAATGAGGTCCGATGTCCCTTTTCATTTTCACTATCCATTCAGAACGGACCTTCGGGTCACTCAGAAAGGGGTGAAATTATACATTTGTGTCACTTTCTCTTCGCTAATAAGATATACAGCCAGAAATGTGCTGTTTCTGTGTGACTCCAGGCGATACTTCGGGGCCACATGAAACACCCTGGCAACCCCATAGAGTACCCTAGCAACATTATATCAATCACCCTGATCACACTAATACAACCTTATAGCCATCACCAGAATGCCCTTTCAACCAATAGCAATCATCCAGAAATTAATGTTAAATTGTGTTAATTGCGGGCAACCCAGTGGCGCAGTAGGTAGTGCTGTTGCCTCACAGCAAGAACGTCGCTGGGTCGTAGGTTCGAACCTCGGCTGGGCTGGGTCAGTTGGCGTTTCTGTGTGGAGTTTGCATGTTCTCCCTGGGTTTGCGTGGGTTTCCTCCGGGTGCTCCGGTTTCCCCCACAGTCCAAAGACATGCAGTACAGGTGAATTGGGTAAGCTAAATTGTCCATAGTGTATGAGTGTGAATGTGTGTGTGGAAGTTCCCAGAGATGGGTTGCGGCTGGAAGGGCATCCGCTGCGTAAAATCGTGCTGGATAAGTTGGCGGTTCATTCCGCTGTGGCGACCCCGCAAGGGACAAAGCCGACAAGAAAATGAATGAATGAATGAATGAATTGTGTTAATTGCTACCATTTAATAGTCCACTAAAGCATCCAACTAAACCCACCAACTATCCAAAACATCATAGCAACCAGGGGTGGACTGGGACAGTATATTTGCCTGGGACAGTCATCGAACATCAGGCCATTTGAGCGATCAGGCCAGATTCACGGTAGCAGGTCAGATTGACCACCAGGGTACCGGGGAAATGCAATGCCGGGTTCTCCCTATGGCCAGTCCGCCTCTGATAGCAACCACCTATAACATAATAACCATCTGAAACACCCTGGCAACCCCAAAGCAGCCATGCAGAGCCCTCTAATAAGAAAGAAGATGGTAAATTAATGCAAGATTATTTGGATTTGTGTTGATTTTAGACCAATTACATTTCACAGTGGGCGGAGCAACATGACTTGAATCAACAGATTTATTATCAACGTCACTGTCATCTAACCAAGTTACCAAGTCAATAGTAAACACAAATGATACTTTGCAATTGTGATGATTTAATGATGCCTAAAATATGGTTTACCTAAATGTTTCATTTTCTAATTATTTCAAATGTAATTAATCTATTTAATTATCTTAAAATAAGTCTCTGATGTCTCTACAGTGTGTATGTGACGTTTCAGTTTTAAATACACCACAAATAATGTTTTACAACCATTCGAAACCGCCCCTTTTATGCTTTGAGCCAAATTGGGTCATTTTGGTGACTGTCGCTTAAATTCAAATGAGACTGTGCACTTTTCAAAAGAGGGCGGAGCTACAAATGCCCATGTGTCAGAATAGCAGCAGATTCAAAACAAGTCTAACATCTTCACTAGTGGGCAGGGCTTTCCCCCTCTGATGACACATTCAATGGGAGAAAGTCAATCAAAGTGTTTCTGCAGATTGTTTATATCAAGTGTGATTATGACAAATACAATGAATTTATTTTTACCATTAGAAGCTGGTTATATTCACTCAATGCCGCCACACAACTGCGTTTAAACCCCTTATAAAAGTGATTTTTGCATAATAGGTCCCCTTTAAAACAAATTACTTGAGTTGTAATGTCTTTTTTTATTTTTATTTATTTAGACACAATAATGAAGTTTAACATCAGTCATCAGTTTATTCATTTTAATTTAAACTACAATTATGCAATCGAATTTCTCTCCAAGTATCTCTAAAACGTATTACATAATTGAAACTGTTTACTACATAAATATGCAAAGACTTAACAGACGTTTTATGACAACAAATCTCTTATCCCCTCAATCTGCATCAAAATCCCAGCCAAACAAACATTGTTTGACTACAGCTCTGGCTGTTAAACACACACTGTTAAGTGCACGCGGACATGAAGCGGCTGATAAAATGCTAAAGGTGAGCAAATCCCCTGTCAGAAAGCAGCAGAGCTGCCATAAACACACGCCAGTCATTAAACTGTGTCCCAGGGAGATTCGCTGACAGATCCCAGAGCCGTCGTGTTTTGCTGCCATGCCCAATTTAGCAGAGCTGCGCTGTCGCAGTGTCATCGCCCCGCGGCCTAAACACAGACACCAAGCCCCCCCCAACCCCCCCCCCCCCCCCCCAAACCTCAGGTAACACCCGCTTAACAAATCACCCGCTCACCTCATTTAAAGAGCATCTGAAAACAGGCTAATGGCCCGATTAAGTTCGCTACGCTAGGTGTACAAGCGCTAATCCATCTTGTTTTCCAGCATAAAATTCGGCGTGCAAACCATATTTCACATGATTCATACTTTCCATTAAATGTGGAAATGAATGTTTAATGGAAAGTGTAAGGTGAAGGTACTTCATAAAAGACCCTCACTGCTAGTAGCTATTTTGGCTATTTTGGGAGACATCACCTATTTATAAATGCACTTTTTGAGTCAAAAAAGTTGGAATGCAGATTAGCATTGGATTTGATATGTTATAAAGTGACTGGTTACTGTAATTGAATTACTTATCTGCTAAAAAAGGGATTACTTTTTAATAATTTATTTATACTATACAGTACATTCAAGAGTTTTGAAAAAAAAAAAAAATATTTTTTTTGCTCTACAAATCTATTTTGCTGAATAATTATATATTTAAACTGTAGACGTAATGAGGTGTTAGTGATAATAGAGGTGAGGATCCAAACACAGTTTATTAAGGAATCTTCAGGCAGTCAAATGTAGGGATGGCTGACGTGAAACTGACGTTTCGACACAGTGTCGAGATCCCGAAGCGTAAGTGTTTTGTAATACTGCTTTAATGCATTATTCCTAAACACCTAGGTCACATGACAAAGGTAATTCGAAACACCAGGTCATGTGACTAAAGCAATTCAAGGCATCGGTCATTTCAGAAGCGTTTTGAGAATCTGGCGAATCTTCGTTTGACTGACAATGTCAGAAAAAAAAATCTCATGTAGCCTAGTGGACTGTGCATGTGCACAGTAACTGTGCTGCAAAAAGGCCTGAGTTCAAATCCCGACTTGTACAAAATACTCTGAAATTATGACATGATGTATTTAGATAATGTTTTCTTTTATGACCAAAACAAGACATATTTATTCACAAAATGTGCATTCGGATGTCAGACAAAGCACGTTACAAGAACAGAGCATTTAAAAACTAACATTTATAGCTGCATCACCCTGGATTTGAATCCATTATCTCGGCATGCTAGTCTGGAAGTCTTAGCACTACACTAAATCATTTGAAACCTCAACTCTACAGCGTGGGGTTCAATACCTAGATTTGCGTAACTGTTTCTTGGCTGAAGCCGTTACAGAGCAATACATAAAATGACCACTAGGTGTAGAGACGGGTTTCGAAACATTTCAACGCTTTGAAACATTTGCTTAGATTTTTTTCAGGGTTACCTGAAGCCTTGCTTTGCCCACCACTAGGCAAATGTCAATACAGGTGCAAACAGGAGCATACAAATTATTGTCAGAGTTGTCAGTGTAACAGGCAAATGGTAGGGACAGGCGGCAAAACAACAAACAAAGCAAGGATCAAAAACACAGCTAGGCAAGACAGGAAAATGCTAGGAAACATTCACTACAGGTTAACAAGACTCAGCAAATGAGTGTGTGTGTCTGCTGTGTTTATAGTACAGGTCATTAGTCCTTATGAGCTTCAGCTGTGTGTGTGCAATCAGTGGTAATCTGAAACCGGTGTGTGTGAGGCACATGGTGGGAGTTGTAGTTCGGCTGAAGTGAGTGTTCTCCAGCAGCAACAGCAACACTGTTTGTGATCGTAACAGCAGAAGACAATGAATATCAAAACAATTGCATATGGTTATGAAAAAAATTAACTGAACAAATAAGAGAAATGAATATAAGAATATAATATAAGACATACATTCAGAGAACCTCAGGAATAGTATATATAATTTTATTATTTAGATATTTTGATATGCTTCAACTAAAAGAGGATAGATTTATCTGACAATTGTGCATGCTTAGGAAACTATAAAATGTAGAAATGTAATGCCAATATAATTATAAAATATGGTGTCATTACTTTGAAACGTTTTGAGTGTTGATGTTGTTTACAATTTGTGAGTTAATTTTAAATAATTTCAAAACTAAAATATTCACTTTGACTTGAATTTGAAGAATTAAGAGTTTCATTTCTATTGTCCATGCATTGGGATTTCTATTGAGTCAAGTAATTAAATTACTTAAAGTAACTAAGTTACTTTTTAGACAAAGTAACTAGAAACATTTTAATGATGTAATTAGTAAGGTATTATTTTTTAGAAGTAACTTACCCAACACTGATGCAAATAATGATGGGTTTGAACTACAACAGACGATGAGACAATTGTTAATGTAAAATATTGGTCTGCTAAGTCTGGAAGCGCTTCATAAAATATTGGAACGCTAAGCAAATGCTAATTGTCACAAAAATGACATGAAATCAAAATATTTCAAAAGACTCATGGCACTCGTCCTCCACTTAACATGGAATTTTATATTTAGTGTAAAGTTTAATGCAATGCATTCAACACAAGACACTCATTAGCTGATAGTGCTACAACAAATGACAGGAAAATAGCAACTGAAAATATATGTATGCTAACTCCACAAGTGCTAATCCACCTGGTTTTCCTACATAACATAAAATACACAGCTCAAAGCATATTTCATATGATACATCACAGTCACTTTCCATTAAACTTGGACATTAATCTTTAATGTAAAGTTAAACTCAAAGGTACTTAATGCAAGACACTTGAGATCCATTAGTCATTATTTCATGAGATATCAGCTTTTTATAAATCTTTTTTTTTAATCAGTGATGAAGATTTAATTTGACATTGACGACTATAAAAAAGGAAAAAATAATACAAAATATTGGTACAGTACATCTACAAACGGTAATCCACCTTGTTTTTCCTTATAAATAACATGAAATACATGGCTAAAAACACATTTTACATGATTCATGGCAGTTGCTTTCTATTAAACATGGTAAAAAATAGTTCATGTTAAGCGCAAATATGTTCAGTGCAAGACGCTTAACTGCGTCACATTAGCAGAAACATGCTACAAAGCCTCACAAAAAATTGTGTTATTAATAATACTAGTAAAATCTCTGAGCACCAATTCATCTTGTTTTCCCTAACAGACAACATAAATACACTGTAAATATCAGTTTCACATGATTCATTACAGTAACTTTCCATTAAATATTGAAATTAATATATGACAGAAAGGTTATGACATTGGCTATTAATAAATGCATTGGTTTATGGAAAAAAAAAAAAAATAAATATATAAAAATTCAGTGTGTGTTTAAAAAAAGGGCCTATTATGCTAAATTTGTTCTGACAGTTGAATTTGTACTGACTGACAAATAAATAATAATAAAAAAACAACATTAATTTATGGTAAATATAATCATGTTTTTGAACCGTAATAGTAAAGTACTTGAATTAATCTGTTGTGGTAATTAGTTGCTATGTTAACACAACAACTATAGTAATATAAAACTATATTCAACTCCTTTATATTATACTATAGTATAATATTCAAACTATGTATTCAAAGGAGCGTTTTCGACAACTATACAGTATTGTCCTTATTCTGCGATGCGGAAGTGCGCTCATTTTTGCGATTGTTTTAGAACTTGTGATGCAGCTGCATATGGGAGAAATGACTAAGAATAATAAACAGCAAAAAACGGTCAAACTACTTGCTCTACAAACAATGACTATGACTATACAGACAAAGCAGGACTATATAATAATAAAAAAATCAATTTGCAACATCAAGCAGTGTAACAAGCTATTTTTAACATCTAAAAATGAATGGAAGTGAATGAGACTGCAAGTCTCGAGTTGAAGAGATTCAAATGGCTGCGCCCGCTCACATGAAGAATAAGGTCAATATAAAAAAAAAACACCCCAATTTACTGTAGTGAAAACTAAAGTAAGCTACTGTATAATACAGTATTTAGCACATTTTCACTATAGTTTATACCATTGGCTCCCAAAGTAGGAGTCGGGAGACAATGACAGGGGTTTGCTTGGTGATTTCCAAAACTAAATACATTTTATTAAGCTATTAGAATTACCATATTTTATCCATAACCCACAGAATGGCAATCAAATACATTAAAAATGAATACAGCCCACAGCTGAACATTGAGGATGACCTCTGAGTGGCGTCTCCAAAATTAAACCAAGAGTAAACTTGTGGTGAAAACATTGTGCGACCAGTCTCTTTAGGTGAGGTTAATATGAAATTAAACAAATTATTAAATGACTATAAAAATTAAATGGTTGCACATTTTTGTTTTGTCAATATGCTCGTGTTTACACAGGCCTATTGTTGTGTGTGCAACGTCTGTATATTTATAACCACCTCTGAGGAATTTGGGGGTCGCGATTCACTGGCATTGTTATTTTAGAGCGTGGGCTGAAAAGTTTGGGAACATCTGGTTTATATCTGGTAGCATTCATTAACAAAGTTTTGTAAATACTAATACATATACAGTACTTTGAATGGTCAGACTTTTTCAATGAGTAGGGTTGTCACACCAAAGGCCAAAAAATTCAATTTAATAGTGGCTACAAAAAAGTTAACAGACAAACACTTGACATATGCAGGTGATGGGTTTCACTGGGGGCTTCAGTCAAATGATCTTCAACGGGGTCCTTCAACTGATTAAAGTTTTCTGGGAATTTCTGGGAATACAGTGAAAAAAATGTATCAATCTCCTATGTTTTTAGAAATATACGGATAAAGAATATGACTGCGATTTACTAAAGCCACTTTTTAAATTAAGCCTGAGGTATTTATTCATATTCTTTTTCATTTATTAGAGCTGGAACTATGCTTGAGACAGTCACGCCATAGCACAGTTTTGGTATTTGTCTCAAATTAAATTAATTAATTAATTAATAACACTAAGACTGCATTTTAAATGTCAACACTAATATTTTTTTTTTGTCGTGTAACAGTGAAAATGCAACGTCACGTCAACAACCTGTATGTTAAAAGTGTGTGAATAACATTTGTTTTGTCTGTAGCCTAAATTTGACTTTTGCTAGCGAATAGCAGAAATGGCTGTCTAGCTGATGTGTGTCGGTGTTTGGCGAGCCTCAGAGAAGCAGGAGTTAAAGTGAAGCAGGTAATTGATATTCCTGAGGGAGCGACGTGACGCTGCCAGGAGAGCAGGAGCGGGGAAAAACAAAATGGATTACTCAATGTCAGTAATGGCCATAAACACATAAATCACCCGCGGCTGGCGAAGGAGCCACCGAAATAATTCAGGGGAGGCTATGAGGGGAATTGAGCGAAAAAACGGCCTGTGTCGTGCCACTGCGAGCTGTGGAGGAAACGGCAGGCAATTAGCGGCTTTACCGGCAGACGCGCGCCCTCATGCTCTTCAGATCCACAGGGACGCACGGCATTAACCTGCGTTAACCCTATCTTATGTAACGCTTTATTGGCGCTTGTTTTAATGGTTTAAAACGCTCCCTGAAAAGAGCACTCATGCCATCAATGCGCCGATGTTTGGAAATACTTCAGATCAGCTAATGCAGGCCGGACAAACACGACGTAAAAGAAAAAGTTTCTCATTCATGTCAGTGTTTGTCAGTGTATCAAACTGATGGCATTCAAATGATTTCAGTTTGCTTTCAGAGTGCAGATGATGACTGGAAGATTAGCTGAAGTTATCTTGAGACACAAATTGATTCTGTGCATATCTAGACAGCATTTTTTGGGGGGGAAAGATTTCATAGTAGACACAAACATGTCACCATGATGGATTTTTAGAAAATTGAACTGACTAAACAACTAGTGTTGAAAGTAATGCATTACAAGTAATGTAAGTTATGTAATTAGATTACTTTTTTAGGTAACTAGTACAGAAATAAGCTACATTTTCATTTTCAATAAAATGGATGAATGGACAAATCAACCATTGTTGGGGGAAAGGCATTACAAGTAACACGAGTTATGTAATCAGATTACGTTTTTCAAGTAACCAGTAAAGTAACAAATTACAGTTGAAGTCAGAATTATTAGCCCCGCTTTGATTTTTTTTTTCTTTTTTAAATATTTCCCAAATGATGTTTAACAGAGCAAGGAAATTTTCACAGTATTTCCTATAATATTTTTTCTTCTGGAGAATGTATTATTTGTTTTATTTCGGCTAGAATAAAAGCAGTTTAAACATTTTAATGAACCATTTTAAGGTCAATATTTTTAGCCCCTTTAAGCTATTTTTTTTCCCGACTGTCTACCGAACAAACCATCGTTATACGATAACTTGCCTAATTACCCTAACCTGCCTAGTTAATTAGGTTAACCTAGTTAAGCCTTTAAATGTGACTTTAAGCTGTATAGAAGTGTCTTGAAAAACATATTAGAAATGAGTTATTAAAACTATTATGTTTAGAAATGTGCTGAAAAAATCTTCTCTCCGTTAAACAGAAATTGGGGAAAAAAATAAACAGGGGGGCTAATAACTCTGACTTCAACTGTACCTTTTCATTTTCAAAATAATGGTCCAATGGTAATTTACCGTAACTATGTTTTAAAGAGAGCTCGGGGTATCTTATGCACTATTCATTAAATGAGTCCAGCGGGGAGGGAGCTGCATCTAAAAAATGTTGTATTGTATGTTGTGTAATATTTTGTTAATGTATACATGGAACTTCGCCTGTCTTATAGCACCTTGCTGCAATCTTAGTTTCCCTTAACGGGATAATAAAGTTGAGTCTGAGTCTGATAAAGGATGAACGGATACAACAACCAGTGTTGAAAGTAATGCATTACTAGTAATCTGAGTTATACAAGCCTATTACTTTTTCAAGTAACTACACTGTAAAAAGTGAATAGTTATTTAATGCGAGTAAACCAATTGCCTTAAAAGCAACAAGTTGACTTTACAAAAAGAAAGTACACACATAACAACTCGGAACTGTTAAGTTCAATTTTTTTTATAATTATGCAAATTGTAATGACTTTTTTTTTAAAGTCAATTAATCCCTTTTTACAGCGTCAGACTATTTTAGCACTTCTGTTTTCAAGTAATTATCACAATATTACATATTTGGTGTGTCATTAAGTCTATAAAATCTACATTTATAGCCTGCATTGAATTTAGAAGACACACTGGAGTCTGGAAGAACGGATTCATTTTACTGTAAATCATTTTGCTAGATAAAGAAAAGCTGGGGAAAAAAACAAATATAATAAAGGTGTATCGGAAAAAGGTGATTAGTTTACTTTTATAAAAAAAAGTGACAATGGATTTACATTATTTTTGTAAAAAGTCAACTTGTTGCTTTTAAGGAAATTGGTTTACTCGCTTTAAGTAACTAATCACTTTTTACAGTGTAGTTAAGAAACTAATGACTTTTTACATTTCAGGAAAATGGCTAAATGGACAAAACAACCAGTGTAATCAGATTACTTTTATCAAGTAACTAATACAGAAATAAATTACTTTTTCATATTCAATAAAACCAATAAATGGACAAAGAACCAGTGGTAAAAGTAATGAGTTACAACTAGACTAATTATGTAATCAGATTACTTTTTCAAGTAACTACTGTAGTAAAGAAACAAATGATATTATTATACACAAAAATAGTGTATAATAATAAAAGTATAAAGTGGCTGAAACTGAAACTTTATGAAAACTCTGGCCAGGGTGACAATGTTCCAGGTACAGTGTGGTCATGTGGACACTACAACCAGAGATTTTCCCTCATAACATCAGTGTGTGCATTGTTTTCTTCTTTCGGATCCTTTCTGAACATGGCTCTGTTCTCATGCTTGCATTGACTTGTATGCAATTTACTTGCGCAACTACCCAGCAGGCACAGAACTTTCAGCATGACGTCAGATTGATGTTGTACCGTAACGTCGTGAGAATGTTGCATTTTGTTTGGAAAAGAAAATCGGGTTGATGTCAGAACCCAAAGTCAGGCCAACGTCAATGTTCAACTTCCAACCTAAAATCAACATCTAATGATGTTACAGCTTAAAGTAGTTTGAACGTTACCACTATGACGTCTATCAAACGTTGGATTTTGGTTGCCATACCTGACGAATAAATGTCAATATTTGACGTCAATATGATGTTGGTTTAAAGGGCCATGAAACCCCACTGTCACTGCAGGGTGTTTTCACATAGTTTGAAAAAATCAGAAAAGTGGGTGTGTCCAGCTCTGCTTAGGTGGGAGTGTCCAGCAGCGAATGAGGGAAGAGTTTGCATGAAAAGGGGAGTGTCATTACATGCTGCAACCCAAACACAGACACAGGGGAGATGGATAGCAATTCGGAGAGCAGCAGATCTGAGAGCTAGAAGTGGAGGATTTCTCTCCACCAGATTCCCCTCAGTCACATTATCTGGTTGATGACAGTGCAGGTTAACTGCCCTATCATTTTTAACCTTTCAACACAAACACGCTCGTGAAAGCAGGAAAAAGTGAAGATGCTTCTGACCAGGCAAATATTGAAGTCTTGCAATGGTAGTTATTATTCCCAACTGTATTTGTTGAAATAAACAAATAACTAATAAATACACCATTGTGCCTGCCACAAATA
The DNA here is from genome assembly GCA_903798195.1 of Danio kyathit. Classification (NCBI taxonomy): domain Eukaryota; kingdom Metazoa; phylum Chordata; class Actinopteri; order Cypriniformes; family Danionidae; genus Danio; species Danio kyathit. The sequence goes on from LR812540.1 coordinate 12,543,579, forward strand.
CTGTACTGAACTAAAAAAGTGGACTGTTAATAGTCTCTGTTATAATCTTAGCATGCTACATCTGTTGTGAAAACATCGGTTTGGCACGCCACATCACACTGCACTTTGGGTTCAGAGGACGAATGTAACTGTTGTACAACCATTTACAGACACCAAACCAAGCACTTACAGTCCAAAATATTGTTTTAATATTACTGTAAGCTGTCTTCAAAAAATGAAAGAATACTGTTGACGATGCTATCTAACTTTGCTATTCGAATACTGCAGTGATATCACTGTAAACTTAGTACTTTATTCATATTGACTAAGTTATGTCACTTTTTGGTCACTTTTTTAACATAACCTAAAATCAACCAAATATCAATGTAGTTTGATGTTGTTATTGGCTAGCCATTGAATTTCGGTCACCTGACATCACAACCTAAATCTAACCTAATATTGACGTCTTATAACGTTGTGTGCCTGCTGGGAACTTAAATCCCTATTTGGTGTGAACACAGCTTAAAAGTGTCATTATCACCGCCTGTTGGTTCAGCCTGCATCACACACTGTTTTTTAGCGTTTTCATGTAAACAGAGAATTTATAACAAACAAAAAAATACCTGTGTGAGTGTGGACATGGTGTAAAATCTGGATTTCGAAACAGAGTACGATTAGGCAGCAAATCTGAAAGGTCACCTCTACAGATGTGAATTTAATGAACATATTGTAAATAAGTAATTTTAACATACACAAAACAAATTAAGCATATAAGAAGTTATATATGTAGAAAAAAAGACAAAAACACATGAAATATACAAAAAATGAGTTGTATTGCTTAACACAACTCTTAATTATGACTTATTCCCATAACAAAAGTGTCATTTCCACATGCGACAGAAGCACTTAAACCTGACATCTGAGATGAAGACAATCAAGGAGCTGTAAAGTAAATGCAATCATGAGCAGAACGTTTCTGATGATTTCTCAGTAACTGATCTGAAGTCAACACATGTTTTCCAGATTGAGAAAAAGTCTCAGAACTGAGAAATCCACACAGATGTTTCTGCTGGACTCAAACTGGGTCTGATGTTTATGTGGCGGAGAAAGAAAGGTTCCTAAAGTGGTTTCAGATTTGTAGACAATGAGGGTCTTGATAGCAGAAGAGCTGTACAATGAGCTGGAGAATAGGAAAATCCCAGCACTGGAGAAACAGAGAAGAGCGATTATGCTGAAAATCATCTGATGAACATCAGCTGTACAAACAACACACTCGTGAGAAAGAGCTTTTAAAACATAATAATAATAAAGACTATTGGTGTTTTAAATATCAACAAACTTTAAGTATAAGAGTTGTCTAACAAAAACTTTCCTGCTTTCCCACTGTTGCAATTTCTAGCCAAGAATTATTGGTCACCTGATTATTCCTATGATCACGCCTGGACGGATGATAAAGATGTCTGTAGAGTTGTGCGCGGCGCCGCATGAACTGTTCGATCGAATCTCAAAAAAAATTGTGTTCTCGGCTAGTCGAAATCATGTCGTACACACCCAAAGCGAACCTCTGTGATAATGTCATATTCGCCGCACGGACTCAAGCAAACTAGTGGACGCATCGAGTATAAACCAGGCTTAAGTCACAACTAGGCTACATTTTAACTTACGCACTGCTGGTGCAACCGGCTCCGAGGAGCATGTTAGATTAAATAAATAAATAAATAAAAGTTAAAATTAAGACGTTCAAACATCATAGCTTTGATTCAAATTTTAATATTTAAATAATAATTAAACTGCAGATTATTTCACTGATTATTCTGCTGATTTTGGTAACTTTCCAACACAACCTAAAATCAACCAAATATCAACATAATTTGACGTTGTTATTGGACGCCAAAGACATTGGCAAGACATTCAATTTTGGTCACCTGATATCACAACCTAAATCTAACCTGATATTAACGTCTTGTAACGTTGTGTGTCTGCTGGGTACTTAATTCTATATTGAGTGTGAACACACTTTCCAACACAACCTAAAATCAACCAAATTTCAACATCATTTGACCTTGTTATTGGACGCCAAAGACATTGGCAAGACATTCAATTTTGGTCACCAGACGTCACAACCTAAATCTAACCTGATATTAACGTCTTGTAATGCTGTGTGTCTGCTGGGTACTTAATTCTATATTGAGTGTGAACACACTTTCCAACACAACCTAAAATCAACTAAATATCAACATCATTTGACCTTGTTATTGGACGCCAAAGACATTGGCAAGACATTCAATTTTGGTCACCAGACGTCACAACCTAAATCTAACCTGATATTAACGTCTTGTAATGCTGTGTGTCTGCTGGGTACTTAATTCTATATTGAGTGTGAACACACTTTCCAACACAACCTAAAATCAACTAAATATCAACATCATTTGATGTTGTTATTGAACGCCAAAGACATTGGCAAGACATTCAATTTTGGTCACCTGACGTCACAACCTAAATCTAACCTGATATTAACGTCTTGTAACGTTGTGTGTCTGCTGGGTACTTAATTCTATATTGAGTGTGAACACACTTTCCAACACAACCTAAAATCAACCAAATATCAACATCATTTGACCTTGTTATTGGACACCAAAGACATTGGCAAGACATTCAATTTTGGTCACCTGACATCACAACCTAAATCAAACCTAATATTAACGTCTTGTAACGTTGTGTGTCTGCTGGGTACTTAATTCTCTATTTAGTGTGAACCCAGCTTAAAAGCGTCATTATTCACAAGTTAAATTATTCTTGTAATACCTTCTTCGGTTGCTAAATAATACAATAAATAACTAATGCTATTATTATTTATTAAGAAAAGAAATGTTCTCAAGTGATTCACAAATTGAGCGATCAAATTATTTAATTTGTATTCATTTATAATTAAATAAAATAAAACCACAATTTATAATTGATCAAACATCTGGTTCATAAATATCTTTATGTAGTCGAAAATGCATTTACAGTCCTAATTAATTTTATTTATTTATAGCAAAGATACAGCAGGTTTAAAAGTAGCTATCTGAATGGAACCATAGTGTAGAAAAACACACTACACATGTATAATTAAAATAATGAAATAACTAATCACAAATGCTTCCTGTTGATTAAAAATGTGGATAATTACTATATTTATTTCAAGTAAAGCTACTTGACAAATTTACATCAGAACAATGTTTCTCTCAAGCTGTGCGTTTTTACACATAAAACTAAAATATGAAATAATTCAAGAATTAAAATAACGAAATGATTATTCATAAACGGAAACACGAATGCTTCCTGTTGATTTAAAGTGAGGATAATCATCGGCATGTATATTTCAAGCCAGTTTTGCTCTGATAATGCGTTTCCCTCGAGCGTTGTGGATGAATATCAACATGCTGCTTATAAAACAAAACATGAAGCCGTCGCGACGCAGATGATTGTTCATTTATGAGCTTGTCTGAGACCTCAGCTTCAGGGCTGGAAGAGCAGCGTCTGTTTTTTTCATTTATTAATTTTTTTTCCGGACGCCCACCTCAGTTTCTCCTGCCCCGAGTTCAAGTCTCTCTCCGGACGGCAGTTGCGTTTCTCTGCATCTCAACTCCATCTTCAAAGACTAAAGGAAAAGGAATAATAATAAAAAACAGCATTCTCCAGCCGCAGCTCTGTGTTTCTTATCCACGCTTTCGGATCAAAAACAAAACATGCATCGGCCAGAAGCCCACGGGTGCAAAAAAAAACCGACGTGTCAGTTCAGCTGAGCAGCGCATTCATAATCTGAGCCCAGCATCGATACAGTTCCCCGAGTGTCTTGATGGAGATCAGACTGCCAGATTGAGCAGAATGCAGTCTTATCGGTGTAAACAGACAGACCCGAGGCACAGGAAAAACAGGATAATGAGGCGCTGTCGGGCCACGCGGGGGAATGTTTGGGCTTATCCCAGCCTGACATCTGTAATGCTTCAAATCTACGGAAAATCTACTTTTACCTTTAAGTCAATTCGGCTGGACCGTCGGAGTCTGGTGAAGAGCGAGACATTTGCCCCTGGGACAGCCCCGACTCAGGGATGATGGGAAGGCAAGCGCATGTGTTCATTTCACCCACGCAAAATGAGTGTTTGATTGGACTGCAAGTCTGAAAGTAAAAGCGTGTGTCTTACAGAAGAAAGATGCGTTCACAATTACGAGAAACTAACAAGGCTCATTGGGAATACATGCCTAGGGCAAAATTTTTGCGAATTGTGAAATACATTGCCCCAATGATTTTCCTTGCAGTTGCAACAAAAAACACACTAGACGCCGATGTCTACGTTTATTTTTATGAATCTCAAATACATTATGGGACTGTGTTTTATTATACACACCATTTACACATCGTATGTGTCCAAAAGAAGGCGGGGTTTGGCATACATATATCACCTTGCAATCAACTGACATAAACCCTTTCTTAAACCCAACCAATAAAGCTTCCCAAAGCAAAAAATCTTGTGTTTGGCTGATAAAAACCCTTTCCTAAACCCAACCGATAGTGTTTCAAAAGCGAAAAATCCCTGAGTTTGACTGAACAAAACACTTTTCTAAACCCAATCGATAGTGTTTTCAAAGCAAAAAATCTCTTTGCATTTGACTGACCAAAACCCTTCCCTAAACCCAACCGATAGTGTTTTCAAAAGCAAGAAATCACCTTAGAGTTTGACTGACCAAAACCCTTCCCTAAACCCAACCGATAGTGTTTTCAAAAGCAAGAAATCACTTTTGAGTTTGACTGACCAAAACCCTTCCCTAAACCCAACCGATAGTGTTTTCAAAAGCAAGAAATCACCTTAGAGTTTGACTAACTAAAACCCTTCCCTAAACCCAACCGATAGTGTTTTCAAAAGCAAGAAATCACCTTAGAGTTTGACTGACCAAAACCCTTCCCTAAACCCAACCGATAGTGTTTTCAAAAGCAAGAAATCACTTTTGAGTTTGACTGACCAAAACCCTTCCCTAAACCCAACCGATAGTGTTTTCAAAAGCAAGAAATCACCTTAGAGTTTGACTAACCAAAACCCTTCCCTAAACCCAACCGATAGTGTTTTCAAAAGCAAGAAATCACCTTAGAGTTTGACTGACCAAAACCCTTCCCTAAACCCAACCGATAGTGTTTTCAAAAGCAAGAAATCACTTTTGAGTTTGACTGACCAAAATCCTTCCCTAAACCCAACCAATAGTGTTTTCAAAAGCAAAAATCTCTTTGCATTTGACTGACCAAAACACTTTCCTAAACCCAACCGATAGTGTTTTCAAAAGCAAGAAATCACTTTTGAGTTTGACTGACCAAAATCCTTTCCTAAACCCAACCGATAGTGTTTTCAAAAGCAAGAAATCACCTTAGAGTTTGACTGACCAAAACCCTTCCCTAAACCCAACCGATAGTGTTTTCAAAAGCAAGAAATCACTTTTGAGTTTGACTGACCAAAATCCTTCCCTAAACCCAACCAATAGTGTTTTCAAAAGCAAAAATCTCTTTGCATTTGACTGACCAAAACACTTTCCTAAACCCAGCCGATAGTGTTTTCAAAAGCATGAAATCACCTTAGAGTTTGACTGACCAAAACCCTTCCCCTAAACCCAACCTATAGTATTTTTGAAAGCCAAAAATCTCTTTGCATTTGACTGACCGAATCCCTTTCCTAAACACAAACGATAAGTGTTTTCAAAAACAAAAAAAAATCTCTTTGCATTTTACGGACGAAACCCTTCCCTAAACGCAACTGATAGTATTTTTAAAAGTCAAAAATCACCTTTCAATTGACTGACCTAAACCCTTCCCTAAACCCAACTGATAGTATTTTTCAAAAGCAAGACATCACCTTGTGTTTGACTGACCTTAACCTCAACCGATAATGTTTTCAAAAGCAAACATGAACAGAAAAATTGCATTGTGGCTGTGTAGTCCTTCATCGGAACCTCCGCATCCCAAGTACGACTGTACAAGGTGAGCTACCGAGCAAACTGACCATGGCAGTAAAGTTTTCCATATGGATATAAGCAGGTGAAGCAAATGCATTTGATTACAAATCATAGACACTTTTAAGGTTTTTTGTGGTATTAATTTGTTGTTGTACAAAGAACTGACAAAATAATCCCTATAAGTATCAGTACCTTAGTATGAAAAGGAACAAAAGTTATCAATGTCATAGTCGCATAGCATTCGTTTTACCTACAAATTGAAGGCAAATGTATGTTGAAGCATGTTATTGCAGTTTCGTAAAAAAATGTAGTGCAGAACACATTTCCAATGAGCCTTTTGGAGATTACGTAGCATTTGCAAGATTTAAAGTTGCATTGTGAGATATTGAGTAAAAAATTACAAGAAACAAAATCCCATTTGCAAGATTTAAAATCGTTTCGTGTGCTATAACATCAAAATGACAGGAAATAATAGTTTATTAGCGAGCTTTAGTCACATAGTAGCATTTTTGTAACATAAAATAAAATTGAACTATAATGTCAAAAGTACAAAAAAGTTGCATTTGCGAAATATAGAAATAAATTATTTTCCTTAAAGTCAAAATTGCAAGAAATAAAGTAGCAATTTCAAGATTAAAGTTTCACTTTGAGACATTACGTAAAAAATGACAAAATATAAAATAGCAATTTTTAAAAATGTATAGCCATATAGTGCTCTATGACGTCAGAATTATGACAAATAAACTAGCATTTGCAAAATATACAATCATATTGGGCTGTAAAGTCAAAATTGCAATAAATAAAGCAACAACTGCTCAATTTAATGTCAAAGAATGCACTAGAAAGTCAAATGAGAAGAAATGATAGTATTTACAAACTTTATATTTACAAAATAAAAAAAATTGTTTGTTTGTTTAAACTTTATTAATCCTAAAGGAATATTAACATGTCACAGCAGAGCTCTATAAGATAAATAAAATATATATTACACATATAAAACCTTAGCACACCTTAGTTTCAAACAACAAGTAAACACTAGTCCATAACTACAGAATTAATCCTATTTCATTTCAATTCATCTAGTATGACTTTTGTTATATAATCTGATCACTGTTGGTGAAAATGCCTTCCTGCATTGTTCCCTGTAACAGCAGGGCTGAATTAATCTTGAGCTAGAAGAGCTTGCACATGCTTGGACTGTATCAAAAAGGGCATGACTATCAAATTTGTCCATCATTCGATCATGTGCAATCTCTTCTACAGTGGGTAGAACACACCCCACAACATAACCTGCTCTATTTATAAGCTTATTTAATTTGTTTTAAGTGTGAACTATAAAGTCAAAACAATAAGAGCTAGTGGCATTTAGGAGTTCAAAAGTATTTCTGTGAACTATAAAGTCAAAATTACAAGTAAAATTGTATATACTGTGTTACAAAATCAAAACTACAGTAAATAAAATAGCATTTAAAAAAGAAATGAAGTAGAAATTGTGATATTTTAAGTAAATTGTGAGTAAAAATAATGAAATAAAGACTTTTTTGAGACATACTGTCAGAATTACATAAAATAAAATTTGCCTTTGCGAGATTGAAAGTCATAGTATGTGACGTAAATGAATACAACAAGAAATAAAGTGGATTTTTCCAGATTTAAAGTTGTGAAACAGGATAATCAGGTGACACGGGGGAACGTTTGGGTTAATCTGAGCCTGACATCCCTAATGCTTCGATACTATGGAAAAAAATCTACTTTCTTTTTTACCTTTAAGTCAATTTGAGTTCTCGCTCTACGCAATCACGCCTGGACTATCAGAGAGCGAAACGTTGGCCCCTGGGATGCCCGTCTGAGGAATGATGTGTGGTTGTGTTCTCCTCGGCCTGGAGAATGAGTGTTTGATTGGATTGTGAGTCTGAATGTGAAAGCTCGTGTCTTACAGCTGATGTTTCGTAAGCGAAAGGTCCCTGTGAAAGCTCATTATTGAACCCCACAGCCTTCATGCATCTCCATTTGCTTCATTTACTTGTCAGATTCATACATTCAACAGGTTTACAAGCCGACAACTAGCTGCACATTCACATACCAAACTAACTTGGAGGAAACACAGCTCACAAATGAGATGCTTGTTAGTCTTTGTCAGTTGAAATGGAGATAAAATGATTTTCAGATGCCACAATATGCAAGAAATCTTCTCTAAATATCTTACAGATTACAAGACGTAAAGATTGACATACTTTGGGCGTTATTTTGAGCCATGATTACAAGAAATTCAACACGATTTTCCAGATTTAAAGTTGCAATTGTGATATTTCAAGCCTTAATGTGAGATATGAAGACACAATTATGATATGCTGATATAATGTCATACTGTGTGGTAAAATGACAACAAATGAACTACAATTACAAGAAACATTTGCATTTACAAAGTACAAAGTAGATTTAAAGTCACAGTCAGATATACCACAATTACAAGAAACAACGTGTGATATTTAAAGTTATATTGAATGCTATAAATAAAAAATTAAAAAATATTGGCAAGGTTTAAAGTTGCATTGTAAGCAATAAAGAAAAAGTAGCATTTGCACAGTTAAGCCACATTGCATGCTATAAAGTCAAAATTACAAAAAATAAAGTAGCAATTCTGAGATTCAAAGTCATAATTTAGGCAATAAAGTCAAAATGACTAGTTGCATTTGTGAGATTTAGTGATATTGTGGGATATAAATCAAAATTATGCCAAAAATAAAGTAGCATTTACAAAATTTTGTCATATAGCCAGCTATAAATTAAGAAATGACAAGAAATAAAGGAACATTTCAAAATTTTAGACCAGACTGTCTGATATAATGCCAAAATTGCAAGTAATAAATGTCATAGTGTGTGATATAATTTAAAATGACAAGAAATAAAGTAATATTTGCAAGGTTTGGAGTTGCTTTTTGAGCTATAAAAGTCAATATTTGAGTCAATATTACAATAAATATAGTTGAATTTGTGAGATTTAGTGATAATGTGTGGTATAAAAATTACAATTATTCCACAAATTAAACAGCATTTGCAAAATTGTTGTATCGTTATAAAGTAAAAATTGCAAAAAATAAAGTGTCATACTTTGTTTTAAATCAAAAGTATAAGAAAGTTTGCAAAGTTTAAAGTCTCATTGTGTGCTATAAAGCCAAAATAACAAAATATAAAGTAGCAATTCTCAGATCTAAGCTCATTGTGTGATGAAGTCAAAAACACGGAGAAAATAGTTTAACATTTTTTTTTTAGGAATTAAGAAAAAAAGTTGCATTTGTGAGATTTAGTGATATAAATCCAAATGATCAGAAGTAAAATTTTGTAAGATTTAGTTATATTGTGAGTTATAAGTGAGTAAATCAGTTGCTTTTAAAGTGATTAGTCGACTTTTCTAAAAAAAAAAAAAAAAAAAAAAGGAAACCTGTTTATTTAAAAGCAATTACTTCACTTTAAAAGCCACAATTTTACTCACTATTTAGTTGATTAGTTGACTTTATTTTAAAAAAGACTAAGTCTTTTAAAAGGGATTAATTGACTTTACCCAAAAAGCAACTGAACCCATTGCTTTAAAAGTGATTTACTGGATTTAAAATCAATTAGTTGACTAAAAGCAAGTAAACCCACTGCTTTAAAAGTAATTAGTTGACTTTAAGTGAGCCAACCTGTAAATTTAAAAATAATTAGTTGACTTTACTTAAAAAAAGTGAGCAAACCCGTTGCTTTAAAAGTGATTAGTTAAATATAAAAGTGATTAGTTAAATATAAAAGTGATTAGTTAAATATAAAAGTGATTAGTTAAATATAAAAGTGATTAGTTAAATATAAAAGTGATTAGTTGAATATAAAAGTGATTAGTTAAATATAAAAGTGATTAGTTAAATATAAAAGTGATTAGTTAAATATAAAAGTGATTAGTTAAATATAAAAGTGATTAGTTGAATATAAAAGTGATTAGTTGACTTGACCTAAAAAATAAGTAAACCCTTTGTTTTAAAAGCATTAGTTGGCTTTAAAAATGATTAATTTAAAAGCAATTAGTTGATTTACTTTAAAAAACGCAAGTAAACCTGCATTAGTTGAATTTCAAAGTGATTGGTTGACTTTACCTAAAAAGGAGATTAAACTCATTACATTAAAAGGGATTAGCTGAATTTAAAAGCGATAAGCTGACTTTAAGCAAAAAGCAAGTAAACCCATTACTTTAAAAGTGATTAGTTGAATATAAAATGGATTGGTTGACTACCTAAAAATGAGTAAACCCTTTGTTTTAAAAGTGATTAGTTGACTTTAAAATCTATTAGTTGACTTAATTTTAAAAAAGCACATAAACCTGTTGCTTTAAAAGGATTAGTTGAATTTAAAAGTGATTAGCAGACTTAACCTGGAAAACCCACGTGAGCACAGGGAGAACATGCAAACTCTGCACAGAAAATGCCCGCTGGTTTGGTAAAGCCTAGAACCATTGACATTCTTGCTGTGAGGCAACAGCGCTAAACGCTGGGCCACCGTGTCACCCATCTGAAGAGAGGAGGAGTAGGGGTGGAAGGGGGGATTCTTCAAAGCGAAGATAGCGGTGATATGAAACCCGGGGTATTTATAGTAGCTTAGGGATCATCTGATTGGTGCATGGTGATTTGGATAATGTGGGTCCAGCCGCTAGCAATCATAAGCACGTGATCCTCTCGAAATTAGTTTATAAATAAACTTCACTTAAAAGTGATTAGTAGACTTTACCTAAAAAAAAACAAGTAAACCTGTTGCTTTAAAAGGGGTTAGTTGAATTTAAAAGTAATTAGTTGACCTAAAAAGTGAGTAAACTGGTTGCTTTTAAAGGGATTAGTTGAATTTAAAAGTGATTAGTAGACTTTACCTAAAAAACAAGTAAACCTGCTGCTTTAAAAGGGGTTGGTTGAATTTAAAAGTGATTAGTAGACCTCACCTTAAAAAAACAAGTAAACCTGTTGCTTTAAAAGGGGTTAGTTGAATTTAAAAGTAATTAGTAGACTAAACCTAAAAAAAAAAAACAAGTAAACCTGTTGCTTTAAGGATTTGTTGAATTTAAAAGCGATAAGCTGACTTTACGCAAAAAGCAAGTAAACCCATTACTGTAAAAGTGATTAGTTGAATATAAAATGGATTGGTTGACTACCTAAAAATGAGTAAACACTTTGTTTTAAAAGTGATTAGTTGACTTTAAAATCTATTAGTTGACTTAATTTTAAAAAAGCACATAAACCTGTTGCTTTAAAAGGATTAGTTGAATTTAAAAGTGATTAGCAGACTTAACCTAAAAAAGCAAGTAAACCTGTTGCTTTAAAAGGGATTAGTTGAATTTGAAAGCAACTAGTCTACTTTATCTAAAAAAGCAAGTAAACCTGTTGCTTTAAATACATTTAGTTGACTTTAATTTAAAAAGTGAATACACCAGTTCCCTTAAAATTATTAAATAAATTAACTATGTGCATAATTTAAAGAATAAAGTTAAGCAAACGTACCAGTTTTACATTATAACAAATTTACTCACTTTTTAAAGTAATTAAACGCTTCTTAAGATGTACTTTAGCTCTTCTTTTGAGCTACAAATAAGGTCCCGTCTCCTCCACAACAACACAATCTCTGAAATAAAGGCAGAATGTCCAGGAAACACAGCAATCAGTCAGTCTCTGATAGCATCAATCCATCTGCGCTCGCGGCACGACTTCAGCCATCAAATAATAACAGTGACGAATGAGCTTTTATCACATGGGGACGAGATAAACGTCAGCGCATGGAAGAAAAAATACTCTCAGGGATGATCAGGAATGTGTGGTTGGTTTTGAATGAGCGAGTGATGTTAAATCTCTCCTCACGGGCCCTCATGAAGACATCAGTAAACATATTCCTGCTCTTACACCTTTCAGCTGCTTCATAATTCATAACGGCGCCGAATTGATCGCCTCCTTCAGGAGAATTCCGACGGGAGGCGTAACGTGCCCAAAATATATATGTTTAATGTTAAAAATTCAGCAGGGACGGGTCAACATGGGCAACAGGTTTCATTTAGAGACGTGTTGACGGGCGCGCTGTGCTTGCTAACAGCCTGACGGTAATTTTCAGAGATGTTATGGGGTTTATATTCATCGCCTGTAAACTGCTGCCATCCAAAACATTTTTATTTACAATAAATAAATATACCGTCTGAGTTCAAATTGGAGTCTGATAGTTTAATACAAGCTATTTTGACCGTCTGCTACATGACTGCGGGGCTGCATTCTGATCAGGAAAGCATTCAAATAACACGAAAATAAATAGCTGGAGTAAGAAAATACAAGACAGATGTTTTATATTTATAGTAAACGTTGTAAAAGCCTCACAAATGTAAACGTAAAAAGACGCTGAATCTGGAATAGATATACAAATGCATTAAAACACAAACAAATAGTCAATTAAACTATAAAATTGACAAAAAAAACTCTTTACAAAGTCACATTTAAATGCAATTAAAATTATGTAAATGACTTAAAATGGGAGAAATATTCACAAATTTCAAACCCTTACAAAAATTACAAACATGTCATCAAGTCAATAAAACAATATAAACCCATTTTAAAAAAAAATCTAAATTGGAAAGAAAGCTAAAGCTGGTTAATTAAATGACAGTATTAACATAAACATAACTGGATGATGTGCTTTATTCCCATTAGATACACACCGTTTCTAATCTTACTCGAACATTTACTCTATTCTTAGGTTAAACAGCATCTTCCATGTGTTTCGAGAGAGGTTGATGAATTAACATGTTGCAAATCCAGCAGCTCTAATACCTTCCCTGCAGCTCAGACTAACATAGAGGTCATCGGCTGTCATATATTAAATAATATGATCGTTAATAAGCTGCTTAAATGACAAAATTACACATATTTGAGAATTGGAATATCAGATATTTCATAATATAATCAGAAAGTCTGTCAACAGTTGCAGAAAATGAACTGGACGATGTGCTTTATTCACATTAAATACATGTCATGTTCTTAAGTTAAATGGTCAATTGCTTCCATGTATTTCCAGAGAAGTTGATGAAATTAACATGTTGTAATTCCAGCAGCTCTAATACCTCCCCTGCAGCGCAGACTAACATGAAGGCCATCGGCTGTCATAAATCAAATAATATGATCATTAATAAGCTGTTTTAATAAAAAAAAATACACATACAGTTGAAGTCATAAGTATTTGCCCTCCTGTGAATTTTTTTTTCTTTTTTAAATATTTTCAAAATTATGTTTAACAAAGCAAGGAATTTTTCACAGTGTGTCTGATAATGTTTTTTTCTTCTGGAGAAAGTCTTTTGTTTTATTTTGGCTAGAATAAAAGCAGTTTTTATTTTTTTTAGATTTCTGCCAATATTATTAGCCCCCTTAAGCAATATTTTTTTAACTTTCTACAGAACAAACCATGGTTATGGTTAATGATTTGCCTAATTACCCTAACTTGCCTAATTAACCTAGTGTTAAGCCTTTAAATGTTACTTTAAGCTGAATATTAGTATCTTGAAAAATATCTAGTCAAATATTATGTGCTGTCATCATGGCAAAGATAAAATAATCAGAAATCAGTTATTAGAAATATATTATGAAAACTCGTGTAAAAATAGTCTTTCTGTTGAGCAGAAATTGGGTGAAAATATACAGAGGGGCTCATAATTCAGGAGGGCTAAACATTCTGACTTTGACTGTATTTGAGAATCAGAATACCAGATATTTCACAATATAATCAAAAAATGTGTCAATATTTGCAGAAAGCAAAAAGAAACAAAAAAGATAAATGCATGAATCATCAGATTGCAAATGGTCACATTAAAAACTTGTGAGGGCGGTCAGCAAGAGTACTTAAAAGTTGTGTAAGAAAGAGTTAAGGATGTCCAGATATTTTCTACAGAATGGACCCTTTTCAAAAGTATCTTAAATTCATGAAAGTTTTTAATATTTAAATTATTTTAAAACTAATGAACATTTACAGTTGAAGTCAGAATTATTAGCCCCCCTTTGAATTTATTTCTATTTTTTAAATATTTCCCAAATTATGTTTAACAGAGCAAGGAAATTTTCACAGTATTTCTGATAATATTTTTTCTTCTGGAGAAAGTCTTATTTGTTTTATTTCGACTAGAATAAAAGCAGTTGCTTAATTTTTAAACACCATTTTAAGGACAAAACTATTAGCCCCTTTAGGCAATTTTTTTTTTCCAATAGTCTACAGAACAAACCATCATTATGCAATAACTTGCCTAATAACCCTAACCTGCCTAGTTAACCTAATTAACCTAGTTAAGCCTTTAAATGTCACTTTAAGCTGTATAGAAGTGTCTTGAAAAATATCTAGTCAAATATTATTTACTGTCATCATGGCAAAGATAAAATAAATCAGTATTAGAAATTAGTTATTAATTATGTTTAGAAATGTGTTGAAAAAATCTTCTCTCCGTTAAACAGAAAATGGGGAAAAAAATAAACAGGGGGGCAAATAATTCAGGGGGGCTAATTATTCTGACTTCAACTGTATATGAATTTATGTTTGCATCAAATTACAAAAAACGAATTACCGCTTCTTCAAGGTGTTTGTAATGGGCAAGACAGTAAATTTGAAGTTGTTCTCTCTTCTAGCTGCCGTTATCAGTCGCGCACTGTTTTCTTTTTCTTTTCTGAAAGTCTCGATCACACCATTATTGAGCTTGTCTTTTATTATTTCAGCAAATAGGATTGTAAAAAAAAAAATGTTACTCTACCATTCAAGGAGATTAAGTTTCTAAGTTTACCTGCACTGTGCTCAAAGAAACCTGCAAATGTGAAAAGGGTCCATACAAGGCAAACATTGATTGAAAGAAAATAGGTTTAGCATTGTTTACTACAGCTTTGCTTTTTGTACCAAAAAAAAAAAAACAAATAAATAACTGAAATTACAAGACTCTTGTGAAGTTTGGGATTGAATTGGGAAGTAGACCAAGAGGAATCAAACCTGATTCGTGGACAAAAAGTCTGTCAAATACTGGCAAGGCAGTCGTTCTTGTGCATGAAAGGGGTTTACAGGCCCGTGGAGGGTTGAGGCTATGCAAACGAGAGGAAATCACGTGCTGCGCAGGACGGAAGAATTCATTCCCTTTACCGTCACGTCTTGTTAGGACGACTTCACAACTCATTTGTGTGCTCAGCCGTGCGGAGACGTCGTGTTGCAGAAGCGAAGTCTCAGCAGGACGGCGGAGGGGAACAGGAAACATGCGGCATCTGCAGCTCAAAAGCACTGTTTCTGCCAAACAGATGGTTCGCCAGGCAGGTAAAGTGGGGGAAAGCCAACTCCCGCAACACATCGCACTTCCAGCCCCCCTGAGCGCCCGCAGGGAATAACGCCACTGTCAAACCCAAAATTGCGCTTGTCAGGATTACGAGCCAGAGAATGTCCTCTGAGCCCACCTTCTGCTCCAGCAATGCATTGAAACGCCACTTTCATCCATTCCACCCTGTTTTCTGACACTCACTGCACTCTTTGGAGGAATCAGGCTCCCCGGGGAGCGCCGGAGGGCCGGGTATCTGCTTAGGTGGTAGACAATCATCCCTGGGACGGTTCAGAATTGGGACGCACCTCAGCAGGCCTCTGAGTAAGAACATCAGAAGGCGAAATAGCAGGAGAAAGGTGCAATCTGCTGGGACGAAAGTTTATAAGTAACACATGAAAGAAGTGCGAGATGAGGAGGGAGAGGCTCGAAATAACACCTGAGGTTTTCCCTGGCTCAGGTGGGATGTGGGTGGATTGTGACCTCATCAGCAGCTGTGATCACATGACCAGGTGGAGAGCAGGTGCATGAGGAGCTCATCATTTTACCGACGACTGTAGTCCAGAGAACACATCCATCACTTGCCCTCGTGCCTTCAACACCTCTCGCCCTCTTAAAGAAACAGCTTACACAAATATATATGGTTTAATGTGAATGAATGGATGATTTAACATCCTTTTGTGCTAAAAACTTGAGCTTTGTATGTACACCCACACATGCACACATATATATATGAACAAAAGCCCAAATTTCAGTTTATCCCAGAGGGTTGAATATCTGTCCTCATTCATCCTTTCTCATTATTAATCAAAAGTCATGACTGACATTCCTTGCCCATTTTATACAATGAAAGGGAATGGGCAACAAAAAAAACCCCACCAGCTTTTGTGTTGCAAAGGTCCAACAAAGTCACAGAGAACTTTCAACAATGGCACAACCTTCAATTGTAGGTCAATTATTCCTTTAAATTCAACAACAAGCCCAGGAATCTTCAATCTGAGCAAACAGTAACATTTGTGTCTGCTAGACTCCAGGCACAGAGCCAGACACTCAATGTGTGCGAGTGTGTCCCGAGGCCTCATTGTGTTTTACCTAAGCGAGACACCATTGAGGAACAAGCTCTCATTGAAGGTTTTAAGCTGTAAGTGTGTGCGTTGGTATCTGGGAACATGTCCTGATGGCTGCAGGAGAGCGAGGAATGCTGGAGATCAGGCATCTGGGTGCAGCATGTGGCCATTGCTATGGGGGAGCTTTGAGGAAAGTGTGTGTGTATGTGTGTGTGTTTCATGCCTGAGCATCTCCAACAGCTTGTCCCCTTGACGGAAGTGACATTTCTCTCACTTTCTCCATCTTGCCTGCCATGCCTCGTCTCGCTGTGAGTGGAAAGTTGGTTTGGTTGAGCTCCCGCTGCTGTCAGAGCTCATTATGCAGGCGCCGGTGTGTTTTGGCCCTCGGGGGCCCTACAGTAATGCTGGATGTCCACTGTGGCCGCTGGTCTCGCTGGTGCTACGGGATGTTTGACAACACTGCGAATCGCAGGTCAAGATGTGCCAAATTGGAGCCGACATACATAGCGCAAGTGAACGCATTAACTCTGCTTCACAGAGTAGTGAGCTGCCTGCATAACAGCGTCTTTACCAGACTTTTGAGGTGATTCGTTTTTAGCCGGAATAAGAGGGAAGATTGTATGTGACCTTTATGGAGAAGGTAATGCACTGTGTCAAGCACAGAGAAAAAATAAAAATAAACAAAGATGGCTGGCAGACTGAGAGAAAATGTAAAAACGGAAGAGCAACAGTAATATAGAGGGCAAAATGATGTAGGGTTAGAATATCCCTAAGCTAATAATGATGCTGTCATTTGATATCAATCAAGACGGTGACTTTTGATAAAATGCATAATTTTTTTTATATAAAAACAAATGTTTTTAGTGGGAATTTTGAGAGAAACATGTAAAATCAGAAGAATAACTGTAATTTTCAGTGCATCTGGAAAGTATTCATACCTTCACTTTTTCCACATTTTTTTATATTACAGCCTTATTCTAAAATGGGTTAAATTCATTTATTTTCTTAAACTTCTACACACAATACCCCATAATGACAATGTGGAAAAAGAGTTGAAATTGTTGCAAATTTATTAAAAATAAAATAGCTGAAAAATCACATGTACATAAGTATTCACAGCCTTTGCCATGAAGCTCTAAATTGTGCTCAGGTACATTCTGTTTCCACTGATCATTCTTGAGATGTTTCAGCAGCTTAATTGGAGTTCAGTTGACTGGACATGATTTGAAAAGGCATACACCTGTCTATATAGGGTCCCAGGGTTGACAGTGCATGTCAAAGCACAAACCAAGCATGAAGACAAAAGAATTGTCTGTAGACCTCAGAGACAGGGTTGTCTCGAGGCACAAGGCTGGGGAAGGTTACAGAAAATTTTCTGCTGCACTGAAAGTTCCAATAAGCACAGTGGCCTCCATCATCCGTAAGTGGAAGATGTTTGGAACTACCAGCACTCTGCCTAGAGCTGGCCGGTCATCTAAGCTGAGTGATCGGGGGAAAAGAGCTTTAGTCAGGGAGGTGATCAGTAACCCGATAGTCTGAGCTCCAGCATTCTTCTGTGGAGAAAGGAGAACCTTACAGAAGGACAACCATCTGTGCAGCAATCCACCAATCAGGCCTGTATGGTAGAGTGGCCAGAAGGAAGCCACTCCTCGCCTGGAATTCGCCAAAAGGCATCTGAAGGACTCTCAGACCATAAGAAACTAAATTCTCTGGTCTGATGAGACTAAAATTGAACTCTTTGGAGTGAATGCCAGGCATTATGTTTGGAGAAAACCAGGTACCGCTTATCACCAGGCTAATACCATCCCTACAGTGAAGCATGGTGGTGGCAGCATCATGCAGTGGGGATGTTTTTCAGCAGCAGGAACTGGAAGACTAGTCAGGATAGAGAGAAAGATGAATGCAGCAATGTACAGAGACATCCTGAATGAAAACCTGCTGCAGAGTGCTCTTGACCTCAGACTGGGGCGACCGTTCATCTTCCAGCCGGACAATGACTCAAAGCACACCGCCAAAATATCAATGGAGTGGCTTCACAACAACTCGGTGAATGTGGCCCAGCCAGAGCCCAGACCTAAATCTGAAAATGGCTGTACACCGTCGCTTCCCATCCAACCTGATAGAGCTTGAGAGGTGCTGCAAAGAGGAATGGGCAAAAATTCCCAAAGACAGGTGTGCCAAGCTTGTGGCATAATATTCAAAAAGACTTGAGGCTGTAATTGCTGCCAAAGGTGCATCAACAATGTAAAATGAAGTAAATTTGCATATTGCTAAGGAAACAATGAGGCTGCCATTTGATACCAATCAAGATGGTTACTTTCAATAAAATATGTATTTTTTAATATAAAACAGTTGTTTTCAGTGAAAAAAAACAGAAGAAAAATGGTAATATAGAGCGCAAACTGAAGTACAATTAGCATATTGCTAAGCTAATAATGAAGCTGTCATTTGATACCAATCAAGACTGCTATTTGCAACAAAATATATATTATTATTGTTTTTTTATTATACATTTTCAGTGTTTTTTTAGGCTTAATGGACAGGACAATGGAGATTACAGACAGGAAAGTGTGGGAAGAGAAGGGAAAGATCGGCAAAGGACCTCAAGCCGGCAATCGAACTCGGGTTACTAAGAGCACCCTAGTGCTATGTGTCGATACTCCAACCACAAGGCTATTGGCGCGGACAATATAAATCATTTTTACATAAAGCAGAAGGAAAGCCATGATGGACAGAGGCCAGTGGGCAAATTTGGCCAGGACACTGGAGTTTGACCCCTACTCTTTTTCGAAGGACATCCTGGGATCCTGGGACCACAGAGAGTCAGAACCGACAGGTTGAGCGAACTTTTTTTTAAAACTGAAGAACAAACATAACAGAGTGCGCAAACTACAACTAAACTCAATACGCTAACCTCTCTAGGCATTACAACAAGACTGGAAAATGGCATAAACAACAGCACTGTTTTAAACTATTAGCTTAAAGTGACATGCTAACGGATTAGAGAAAACATTAGTATAAAGACACAGGTTATCCATTACACGCCGGAGCCAATAAACCTGCAAATGTGTTTCTAATTAACTCCTGAGATAGCTATGCTATGCTTAGTGGCTTAAAAAATTACCATGCTAAATGCTTCTAAAGTCTGTCCTTGGCAAACTGTAAATCCTGCATCCAAACCCACACACACACAGTCCCATAATCCACCTCTTCAAACCGTCAAATTACAGGCAAACAGCAGCGCTAGTCATGCACAAAGCTGAAGGTTAGTGTTGAAAATAGGTTTGAAGCTAACTTCAAAAAGCTCCTGCAAGCAGCTGTCGACTGAAGATGGCTTTTAATGGGAAAATACACACCTTTTACACAAGACCTACAATGACGGAGCAACAGTGTGTCATTTACACAAACACATTCATCTCCATTCACTGTCTGCAGCGGATGAACACGGAGACGCTAGCTGACAACTGACATGTTTTTGATTATGAGTGAGTTATAGGATTAAGTCAATGAGTCATTAATTAAACTGATTCATTCACTTGATTCACACACTTGTTTACTCAGTTTACTGCCTGCAAGTGTGTCCGTGAGTTGTTCAAAAATTTTCAATTAATTGATTAAATTAATGATTCAGTGAGTCGCTCATAAAAACAGTCACTTGTTTTGTTCTTGAAATGAATCACTGTTCAAAGTTCAATGAATCAATGTCTCATTTTAGGAACAAAACAAGTGACTCTTCGTGAGTGACTGACTGAAACATTCATTCAATCAATTAGTTGAAAGACATTGATTCATTTAAGAAAAAAAATAAATGTTGAATCAAATAATGAACTAAATTGATTATTTGACTCATTCATAAAGAAAGTCACTTGTGTCCATGAAATGAATCATTGTTTTTTTAATTAACGGATAAAACTAATGATTCAGGGACTCACTCAATGTTTTTGGCTATGAGTGATATCACTAAATCAATGAATAATTAATTAAACTGATTCATACAAACACACTTGTTTACTCAGTTTTACTGCTTGTGAGTGAATCAGTGAGTTGTTGATTCACACGATTCATTCATACAAATATTCTTTCAGGAACAAAACAACTCAATGTTTTTATGAGTAAGTCATTGATTACTCGTATTAGCTGAAACACATGATTCATCCCAGAAATAAAACCTGGGATAATAACTCATAACTTTAGCAGTGAGTCAATGAAACAGATTCATTTCAGTAATAGGAATGAGTCATTCAACCATTAACTAACCAATTTATTAGTTCAAACAATAATTAATTTCATGTCTTCATAATTGACTTGTATTTGTTATTTTCAAAAACAAAACAGTGACTCATTATGACTGAATAAGTGAATCAATTCTATAAAATAGTGGTAAATAAACTGAAGTAAATATTTTTTTAAAGTGTGTCACAAAATCATTTATTTAATTAATTAGTTAAAACAAATAAATTCCCTCAGGAGCAAAACAAAAACAAACACATTTTTTGTCAAACGAGTCATTGAGTCATTAATTCAATCCATTCGTTGAAACATGATTCTTTTCAGGGACAAAACAAGTGACTCTCAAGGCCCTATCATAGACCCTATTTGTTGCTATTTTCAGAACAGTGCAATTGTCATTTTCACGTTTTGCGCCATGTTGTTTAACAAGCAAATTTACTTGCGCCACTATAGACTCATGGGTGTGCTGGTCTGAGGAGGAGGTGTGTTAAGGCACATTGTCACAAAAGTGACACAAATAAAACACATAAATATAAACAATTATGTGTGTATATATATATATATATATAATAATAGTTTATATATAATAATAGTTTCGAAACAAATCTAATGGATGTCTTCAGTGGAGTCCGTTCAACACCGTTTCCCCACTCCACAAATGTAAAGGAGTAAAGTAAAGAGAAAAAGTAAAGAAAAGAGAAAGGCTGAATGGAGGTTCCTCGAGCAGATGGTTTAACTGTTTTCTCGATAGTGAAGCATTCCGCCATGTAAATAGCAAATGCACCATGACGTGGCATAACTGACTCTTAAAGGGAATAGGAGATGAGACTGATTGGTTTAATGCACATTATGCTCAAAACACACCCATAACTCATTAAGAGAATAAACACAAGCCTGTTAGACCATGCGCCTTAGCGCAGACCGTATTTTTGTGTCCTTAAAATAGCAAAAGAGGATTCGGACACGCCCTTAATGCTTTTGTACCATGCGCTTTAGACTTTGTGCTTAGGTCATTAAAATAGAGCCCCAAGTGAGTGAAACTTAAATAACAATTTTAATAGATTAGTTGAAACTAATTAAGTCAGACACTATGTTTGTCTGAGTAAAGTAAAAAAGTAGACAAACCATTTAAAAGACCAAACATTTTTACACTGTCTGGGCACTCAAATACATAAATTCTTACCTCATAAACAAATTTTTTAAAAAATGCTGTATTTAACACATGCCATCATTGTCTTTAAATAAAACCTTGTCACAAGGCATATAAAACTACATTAAACTTATAAAAGGTCACTAAACTAAACATGCTCATAACCAAATTTAGACTGCAAGCTGTCATATTTGAGAACGTACATTTAATAACACAAGAGAAAGGTGAGATAAACAGGATGATTACCTCACTCTCGCCTGGAGTTTAGCTAATATTCATCAAACACAGCCAGCAGGCAGTCCATTTAGATCGGGTTATTTTCAGCTAACTAATGACCATTAGCCTCCACAACTCTGTCTGCAAACATCCGCAGGCCGTCCGCGCGCCGCTCAACTGAAACAAATGACATAATCTGCTGAATTTAGAAAACGAGAGAGGAATACAATCAGGATTATATATCTGAGGGAGTTCATGAGGCATGCACCACTTGTGTATACTGTAGGAACAAAACAAGTTACTGGCTTTATGAGTGAATCGTTAAATAATTGAATTAGTCGATTAATTGAAACACGTTGATTCAATTCAGAAATAAAGCAAGTGAGTTACTGAATCATTCATTTAATTTATTAGTTGAAGCACAGCAATTCATCAGTTCAATCATTATGTTAAACAACTCATTTTAGGAACAAAAGAAGAGATGGTCTTTATGAGTGAATCATTAAAAAATGGAATCAGTCGATTGATTGAAACCTATTGATTCATTTCAGGAACAAAGCAAGAAGGTTCATGATTAGGTCACTGAATCATTCGATCAATTAATTAGTAAAAGCACAACAATTCATCAGTTCAATCATTAGGTTAAAACAATTTATTTTAGGAACAAAAGAAGCGATGGCCTTTATGAGTGAATCATTTAAATAATTGATTCAGCCGATTAATCAAAACATACTGATTCATTTCAGGAACAAAGCAAGTGAGTTCATGAGTGAGTCACTGAGTCATTTGATCAATTAATTCGATAAAGCACAAAAAATCATCAGTTCAATAATTAGGTTAGGAACAAGAGATGGTCTTTATGAGTAAATCATTAAATAATTGAATTAGTTTATTGATTAAAACACGATTCAATTCAGCAACAAAGCAAGTGAGTCACTGAATCATTAATTCAATAAATTAGTTGAAGCACGACAATTAATAAGTCTGATCATTATGTTAAAACAATTCATTTTAGGAACAAAATAAGTGATGGTCTTTATGAGTGACTCATTAAATAATTGATTCAGTTGATTAATTGAAACACTGATTCATTTCAGGATCAAAGCAAGTGAGTTTATCAGATTGAACAAAAGGACCACAATAAATGAGCTACACTAAATAGAAAATACCCAGAAAGAGCAGGTACATCAATGACACTTTTAACGTTTCTGCATAAACGGCTTAACAGGAAATAAAATATTTTATAATCATATATTTTTATATTTATTAAATTATTTTTTACTTAATTTGTTAAGAAATCTTTATAGGGCTGTCAGGATCAATGATGATAATTATTATATTATAAGTCTGTAAGACTTATTTGAGTTAATATTTGGTCATTCACTAAATCTAGACATTATAAACAAATTATTTAACAAAAGATGATACTGCAGTAAAATATTTGTAGTCTTTTAATAAGCATACAAGCATTACAAGATAGAGAGGGTATGAACATTTAATTGTTTGTTTTGAAATTTGTGAATCGGAATTTGTCCAGTAATAAACCCGCAACACACGTGGTTGTTGTCATGCTGTGAACTCGGCCAATCGTGTAACATCAGTGTCGTCATCGCAGCTCCAGCAGTCACTCTTCAGACGCTGCACGGGCTGACTCAATCGTCTGATCTCGGAGCGCTGTCGCGGTACTTTGATGCCACATGTGACAGTCACATGGCGTCAGCGCAGCATCAATCCGGCCAAAATTTCTAACCGGCATGCACCGCTTTAAGACAGATTTCGATCGGTCTGCGCAGCGCTTCATGAAGTCGAACGCACCTATTATGTCCCTGAAATGAATCTTCTTCAATTAACCAGTTGTATAAATGATTCAGTGACTCAATTATAAAGACAAACACTTGTTACAGTATGTCCCTGAAATGAATCTTTTTCAATTAACCAGTTGTATAAATGATTCGGTGACTCAATTATAAAGACAAACACTTGTTACAGTATGTCCCTGAAATGAATCTTCTTCAACTAATCAGTTGTATAAATGATTCAGTGACTCAATTATAAAGACAAACACTTGTTACAGTATGTCCCTGAAATGAATCTTCTTCAATTAACCAGTTGTATAAATGATTCAGTGACTCAATTATAAAGACAAACACTTGTTACAGTATGTCCCTGAAATGAATCTTTTTCAATTAACCAGTTGTATAAATGATTCGGTGACTCAATTATAAAGACAAACACTTGTTACATTATGTCCCTGAAATGAATTTTCTTCAATTAACCAGTTGTATAAATGATTCAGTGACTCAATTATAAAGACAAACACTTGTTACAGTATGTCCCTGAAATGAATCTTCTTCAATTAACCAGTTGTATAAATGATTCAGTGACTCAATTATAAAGACAAACACTTGTTACATTATGTCCCTGAAATGAATCTTCTTCAACTAACCAGTTGTATAAATGATTCAGTGACTCAATTATAAAGACAAACACTTGTTACAGTATGTCCCTGAAATTAATCTTCTTCAATTAACCAGTTGTATAAATGATTCAGTGACTCAATTATAAAGACAAACACTTGTTACAGTATGTCCCTGAAATGAATCTTCTTCAACTAATCAGTTGTATAAGTGATTCAGTGACTCAATTATAAAGACAAACACTTGTTACAGTATGTCCCTGAAATGAATCTTCTTCAACTAACCAGTTGTATAAATGATTCGGTGACTCAATTATAAAGACAAACACTTGTTACAGTATGTCCCTGAAATGAATCTTCTTCAACTAATCAGTTGTATAAATGATTCGGTGACTCATATATAAAGACAAACACTTGTTACAGTATGTCCCTGAAATGAATCTTTTTCAATTAACCAGTTGTATAAATGATTCGGTGACTCAATTATAAAGACAAACACTTGTTACAGTATGTCCCTGAAATGAATCTTCTTCAATTAAACAGTTGTATAAATGATTCAGTGACTCAATTATAAAGACAAACACTTGTTACAGTATGTCCCTGAAATGAATCTTCTTCAATTAACCAGTTGTATAAATGATTCAGTGACTCAATTATAAAGACAAACACTTGTTACATTATGTCCCTGAAATGAATCTTCTTCAACTAACCAGTTGTATAAATGATTCAGTGACTCAATTATAAAGACAAACACTTGTTACAGTAGTCCCTGAAATGAATCTTCTTCAATTAACCAGTTGTATAAATGATTCAGTGACTCAATTATAAAGACAAACACTTGTTACAGTATGTCCCTGAAATGAATCTTCTTCAACTAATCAGTTGTATAAGTGATTCAGTGACTCAATTATAAAGACAAACACTTGTTACAGTATGTCCCTGAAATGAATCTTCTTCAACTAATCAGTTGTATAAGTGATTCAGTGACTCAATTATAAAGACAAACACTTGTTACAGTATGTCCCTGAAATGAATCTTCTTCAACTAATCAGTTGTATAAGTGATTCAGTGACTCAATTATAAAGACAAACACTTGTTACAGTATGTCCCTGAAATGAATCTTCTTCAACTAATCAGTTGTATAAATGATTCAGTGACTCAAATATAAAGACAAACACTTGTTACAGTATGTCCCTGAAATGAATCTTCTTCAACTAATCAGTTGTATAAATGATTCGGTGACTCAATTATAAAGACAAACACTTGTTACAGTATGTCCCTGAAATGAATCTTCTTCAATTAATCAGTTGTATAAATGATTCAGTGACTCAATTATAAAGACAAACACTTGTTACAGTATGTCCCTGAAATGAATCTTCTTCAACTAATCAGTTGTATAAATGATTCAGTGACTCAATTATAAAGACAAACACTTGTTACAGTATGTCCCTGAAATGAATCTTCTTCAACTAATCAGTTGTATAAATGATTCAGTGACTCAATTATAAAGACAAACACTTGTTACAGTATGTCCCTGAAATGAATCTTCTTTAACTAATCAGTTGTATAAATGATTCAGTGACTCAATTATAAAGACAAACACTTGTTACATTATGTCCCTGAAATGAATATTCTTCAATTAATCAGTTGTATAAATGATTCAGTGACTCAATTATAAAGACAAACACTTGTTACAGTATGTCTCTCAAATGAATCTTCTTGAACTAATCAGTTGTATAAATGATTCAGTGACTCAAATATAAAGACAAACACTTGTTACATTATGTCCCTGAAATGAATATTCTTCAATTAATCAGTTGTATAAATGATTCAGTGACTCAATTATAAAGACAAACACTTGTTACAGTATGTCCCTGAAATGAATCTTTTTCAATTAACCAGTTGTATAAATGATTCAGTGACTCAATTATACTGTAAAGACAAACACTTGTTACAGTATGTCCCTGAAATGAATCTTCTTCAACTAATCAGCCGTATGAATGACTCTGACTCATTCAAATATACATTTAAATTATTTCCTATGTCTGTGTTCATATCTGCAGACCATTGACACACAGAATCAATGACATAATCTGCTGAATTCAGACAATAAGACTGGAATAAACATATGATTACGCATCCAGCAGCGTTTACAAGTCGCTCACCGCTAGTATAATTAAGGCCAAACTGCGTAAACGGTCATCGAACACGAACACCTTCACCTTTCAGAAAAACGCTCATTATTTCAGTGCAAGCGCAGTTTAGCGAGGTCACCTTCAGGATTCAATTGCTTTGCTTTAGCTTCTTATTAGCGACTCTCTCCATCTGAGGGCGCTTTATATTCGCTGAAAGTCCCAGACGGGCGTCAGAAACACGCGGCGCTGCTAATCAATGCCACCGCCGCTGATTAATTCAATCCAGAGAAGCGAGGCTGAGCTCTCGATTGTTTATGAGCAATGATCTGTGCTTAAACATCAAGCACAATCACAGAGAGAGAGAGAGAGAGAGAGAGAGAGAGAGAGAGAGAGAGAGTTTATTCTGATCTATTATTATTTTTGTATTGATTTGTATGAATAATATATGTCAAATAATAATATAATATGTTGAATAATAATACTATGATATATTGAATAATACTGTGATATATTGAATAATAATGTGATAGATTGAATAATATGATGTATTGTTGATATTTTATTTAATTATTATATATACCATCTTTTTTTATTTATTTTTTTTACTACAACTACTATTTACTGTGTTTACTGTTTTGTTATTATTATGCATATTACTTTTTATGTAAACTTTAGAACTGCTTTGGCAATACATTTGTAACATTTGTCATGCTAATAAAGCAATTACTGAATTGAATTGAATTGAGAGAGAGAGAGAGAGAGAGACGATTTCAGTTTTTTAACATCATTCTGTATGTCCATTGAAGCTTACCTTTTTTTTAATTAAAGGAGACCATATTAGGCCCCTCCGAAGTCCCTGATGTCACTAGAGTGTGTATGTGAAGTTTCAGCACAAAATACCACAGTAATAATGTTTTATAACCCTTTGAAACTGCCTCTTTTAGGCTTTGATACTAATCGTGCATTTTGAAGTCTGTCGCTTTAAATTCAAATGAGCTACAAATGCCTATGTGTCAGCATAGTGACAGATTCTAAACAGATGCTAATGAGGGAGAGATGGTCACTAATGGGCGCAGCTTTCCCCCTCTGATGATGCGTACAAAGGGAGAATGTCAAAGTATTTCTGCAGACAATACAATTAATACATGTTTACCATTAGAGGCTGCTTATATCCACACACTGCTGACACAGAACTGTGTTTAAACCAAGTGTGCCGCACGCCTGCTTTTGATAATAATTCTAATAATTTTTAATAATCTTTAATAATTCTAATAATTTCTAATAATCTAATAATTCTGACTTCAACTGTATATATATATATATACATACACACACATTTACAGTATTTAAAACATTTGATTTCAAAACTTAAATGGTTTGCTGCAATCAAGTTTTACTGTGTTGTTTTTGACAATATCCTGCTCTGAAAATAAATACATCACTCGTTAATAT
Organism: Danio kyathit; assembly: GCA_903798195.1. NCBI lineage: Eukaryota > Metazoa > Chordata > Actinopteri > Cypriniformes > Danionidae > Danio > Danio kyathit. Next base: position 12,571,531 of record LR812540.1, read on the forward strand.
CTGACCAAACGTTTATTGACTCAAGATAAAAAGTGGTCAAATCCACATTATTTGTATGGATTTTTATGATCATACACATAAAAAAAAAGATTTCTGCTGCTCCAAAGTTCAAACTTTGGTAAAATGAGCTGTAACAACACAATTCTTGTCATTTTTGTGAGACAACTTAATTGTTTTATGCCCAATACACCTAAATTTATACATATAAAAAAACAATTAGGTTAACTTTTTTTGTTTTAAGCATCATTTTTAGATTTCCCTGCTTTTTTTTTTATTTTGATTATTTAGTAAAGTTTCACATAACAGCATTTGGATCCTCACCTTCATAGAACCTCATATATATATATATGTATATATATATATACACACACACACACACACACACACACACACACACACACACACACACACACACACACACACACACACACACACACACACACACACACACACACGTTGAAGTCAGAATTATTAGCCCCCCTGAACTATTAGCCCTGTTTATTTTTTTCCCCAATTTCTGTTTAAAGGAGAGCTGATTTCTTCAACACTTTTCTAAACATAATAATTTTAATAACTCATCTCTAATAACTGATTTATTTTATCTTTACCATGATGACAGTAAATAATATTTTACCAGATATTTTTCAAGACACTTCTATACAGCTTAAAGTGACATTTAAAGGCTTAACTAGGTTAATAAAGTTATTTAGGCAGGTTAGGGTAATTAGGCAAGTTATTGTATAACGATGGTTTGTTCTGCAGACTATTGGAAAAAAAAATATAGCTTAAATAATATTGACCATAAAATGGGTTTTAAAAAATTTAATTCTATATATAAACTACTACGAATGACATTTTAGGCAGCGTTTATTGTAATTAATTCTAAATATTTATTGTGGTTATTATTATATGCTGAAATCAGTAAAACAGCAGTTATAATAAAAGCTATGGCTCGGTGTGAACATTTTAAAGGGTTTGTCAGGATAAAAAGGAAATGTTTTTGCATTGTCACACTCTCAGAAAAAAAGGTACATGGTGGTACAAATAATGTACCTTAAGGAACAGTTTTGTACCCCTGTAAAAATTGTACCATATATGGTACAGGAAAGAGCTTGCATGATACTGTTCGGTGCCTTTTATGGTACTAAAATGAAGGTACAAAATTGTTCTCCTGTCAAAGGTACAAAAGTGTTGGACAACTCCCTCTTCATTACATTTAATAAAATACAATTCATTCATTCATTTTTCTTCATTTTAGTCACCAAACTGCCTAAAATACAATCTCTATTATAAATATGACAGGAAAGTGATTTTATGAAAATTTTCAGATCAAAACTCATATACTTCACATAAATGAAGACTACTTTTTAACAGTAAATAATAACTTCTAATTAAGTTCTGGCAAAAACAACTACAGTTGTTGTGAACTATATTCATTAATGCCGTTTTTAATAATAATGTAATGAACATGTTTTTTTTATTTAAAATGTTTAATACCGGCACATTTTGGCCTTTGTTTTCCATTGAGCGCGTGAGCTGGCATACATAATTCCTGCCGAACTTTTTATAAATGATTGGTCGCCGTGTAATGGCACAGCAACAATACATTGATTAGGTAAAGTTGCTGCAGCCTTGCAGCCGTTTGAGCGGGAAGTCGGGAAGGAGACAACATCTTAAGTCTACTTTTTGCCTCTTTATTGCTACAATTTTTGGAATTGGTGCTTTATTTGACTCACCGCAGAGGTTAAAAACGGAAAGCAGACGACAACCCGAATCGACTTTTCGCCTCTTTATTACAAAACTTTGATTTTGGTGGTTTATCGGACGCCTATAAACGGATCGCCACAGACGGCAGCGGAATTGACCATCTGAATGGATAGCGGGAAGCAGAGTAATCACATCACCATAACGTTGCCTTCTTTATCATCCGAAGGACTTGTTTTTAAAGTTAATGGAGGCTGGACTAGAGTCATCTGACGAAGAGAAGAGGAAATTCAGAGGTGAGTCATATGTAACGTTATATTTAACCAAACCAAATATAGGCTAAAGTTATAAAGTTTTACAGACCCTCAACATGACTTTAATAAGTGTAACTTTACCGTTACGGCTTCGTGTGCTGTAGGTTTGTACTGTTAAAATATTTAAATACTTTTCCATTTGTTCATCATGTGCCACGCGAGTGTAACGTTAAGGGCATTCTTCTGGAACTCGTGTATTTGCACACAGTGTATTTAATTTTTTTTATTTTAGCGCCTAGAGGCGTTGTGTTCGTAAAAAGGTGCAGGAATTTCGGTGTCTCGCAAAGGATCCAGTGAAACTGCTCGCGTTTTCTCCCATTGGTAATAATGTAACGTGAGACCTTGTGTGCAGTGTACAGTAGCCTATGTGCGGGGCAAAGCCAGCATCTTGCCTTCACTGCACCTTTATGCAAACATTGCATTGTAATCTGCCCAGCGTACTCTGTTTACAATAATATCAAATTATCTGCTCATGCACTATAAACAATCGTCCTGTCTGAAACTTGCATAACGTTAATGTTTCTTTGTCTTTTAGATTTTGAGGTGGATGGGGAAACTGTCAGTGCTGGTCTTACGGATCACATGATAGCCCAACTTTAAGAAGTCTTTTTAAAAGCAAGTCAAATGTATCAAGCAACTGAAAGAGAACCAAAGTGTAGAGCTGCCTGAAAGTCTGGCTGCATCCACAGATGTAAGGCAAGTACTACAGCATTTATTCATATGCACACAATTTTTGTATTATAATTAACTGGACCTCAATTGTGCAGCCCTCCCTGCTTAATGTATTTGTAGTTTGTTGGGTTTCAGTGTGAAATTGCTTGAAATGATTGCAGTGTTTTTATGAATAATATTTAAACATTTTGTTTGAGCAAATTGAAACTAACATGATACATATTAATAATGTGACACAATTGGTCAGTATAATCTTGACACAGATTTTTAAATAGGCATGTTTCTAGTACAGATTAGCATGTTTCTTGCTATACAGTTAATAGGGGGTTCTGAGTGGTTGCTAAGGTCTTGCTAAGTACTTTCTAGGGTGTTCTTAATGGTTGTTAAGGCTTTGCTAGGGTATTTTGACTGGTTGTTAAAGCATTGCTAGGTAGTTGCTAAGATGTTCTGAGTTGTTGCTAAAGTGTTCCAGGTGGTTGTTAAGATGTTGCTAGGTGGTTGCTAGGTTTTTCTGATTTGTTGCTAGGTGGTTGCTGAGTTGTTACTAGGGTGTTCTGAATACTTTCTAAGACGTTGCTAGGGTGTTTTATGTGGTTGCTAGGGTGTTCTAAGTGGTTGCTAAAGTGTTCCAGGTAGTTGTTAAGATGTTGCTAGGTTTTTCTGATTTGTTGCTAGGGTGTTCTAAGTGGTTGCTAAGTTTGGTTTGTTACTCCGAACACTCATCTTAGCAACCGCCTAGCAATGCTTTAACAACCAGTCAAGACACCATATCAACACCTTAGCAACTTCCTAGCAACCACTCAAAACACCATAGCAACACCTTAGCAACTTCCTAGCAACCACTCAGAACACCCTATTAACTGCCTAGCAAGAAACACGCTAATTCGTACTAGAAACATGCTTATTTAAAAATCTGTGTCATAATTATACTGACCAATTTTGTCACATTATTAATATTTATCATGTTTACAAAGTAAACAGATTTTTAAATGTTTCATCTCAATTTAGCATAATCTCTTTGTCTAAACAGCAGGAAACAAAGGGCCCCAACACCATTTCCTACTGCTCTCACACTACCAAAATTCCATCCATAGAATTTTTAGTAACAATGTATTGATATTGATTTTAAGTCTTTTGTGCAGTTGTAACAAGTCATTGGGAGCATGATTTTAATTAATGCCTAACTTCTAATACTAATTTTACATTTTGTCCAGGAAGCACCAGCCACACCCTACCCCACGGTGGAGATTTTGGGAGCATCTGACTGGAAACGGGTCTTCAGTGATAAAATCTTCAGCACTATGAAAATGGAGGGATCTGCCGAGCAGTTGAAGTGGAGGATGGTGTTCTCTCTGCTTTTTGTTCGTATTTTGTGTTCAGCCTTGCATATCCCATGCACAGCAGAAATACTTTGCTCTTTCATCAAAGGCACATGTTAAAGATATCTGCACCAGGTGATTAGCCATTGCCAACTGCTGTTGTCAGGATTATTATTCTAGTATCATAGACTGTGAAGATGCCATGACCCTATGCATGTCCGAAGTGTTCACGCCGACATTTTACTATTGTAAAATTAATCAAACATACAGGACTGATTCATGGTCATGAGCATAACTTTTCCTTCTGTTGTGGACTTAGAAATGTTGACAGTTATCAATTCAAATATGAGTCTTTTCGGCGTCATGTGTACAAAAAGCACAAAACTCACATTTGGCCGAATAAAAACCATGTCACTGAAAAGGATGTAACTGACATTAGTGACAGTGAAGCCAACATTAATTATAGTGACAATGAAGTGAACTCTGACACTGCAGAGGATACTCCTGAAGACGCTATACTGGATATAAATGATCTTTTGACAAACTTCAGGGTGAATCTAGTTTCTTTTGTTTAAATTGCAGAGAAAAAAAATGTCCTCCCACCATCTGTTCAGCAAGAACTCTTGGAAGTTGTCAAGTTTCTTTTTAATTTCTTTAAAGAAAACTATGATTCCTTGCTTTGCCACCATTAAAACAAAATTCCTGAGCAAGCCATCCCAGCTGTCTGAGAAAATTTTGCAGAATTCTAGCATTTCCGGTTCAGTTTTACAAAAATGGTGCTTATTTAGGTTTTTACCTTTTTGTTATTGCACACCACATTCCATGTAGTTCCAAATACTGGAATATTTGTATTTTCTGTGTCGAGAAAGGACAGAGATTATGACACCTACAGTAAAAAGAGAGAGCCTTCCAATACTTAACATGATAGTGGAAGAGTTTTTGCAAGAATTAAATGAATTTGACATCACACCAAAGTGTCACTATCTAATATGTTATGCTAGACTTATTTCATCTTATGGTCCTCTTTGGTGTATGTGTTTTGAAAGCAAACATCAATACTTTAAGAATGTATCAAGCACCTGTAGAAACTTCATTAACATACACTTCTTCTTTAAGCAAAATACATCAGTGCAAACAGTGTTGGGAGTTTTCATCTGGTAGCTTGTTGGGTGATAATGAGAAAGTTACCGGAATGAGTGTGAGCACCCCATTCACATCTTTACCAAGGGAGCTTCAAAACGCACTTAAGGGTCACCTAAAATGTCAAGCTATTGATTTTGCTGATAAAAAACTTAGCTGTGTAAAAGCAGTTTGTGTAAACAATGTAAAATATGCAATTAAAGATGTGTTTGTTATTGATGTTGTGCACACTGAAGAACTTCCATTTATTTTTTTCAAGTGAAGTATGTTTTAAATGTAGATACTTCATGGATACTGTGTGGGAAACTGTTGCTGCCACAGTGTTTTGATAGTCATTTTCATGCATTTCATGTTTCATATGATAAAGATTGGTTTTGTATGGTGCCAGGAAAGGAACTGGACTACCAAACACTTGACCTTTATATGGTTGATGACCTTTTGTATGTTGGAACCAGATATACTTAGTCACAGTCCTACAAACCATTTGTATTGTGCATATATCATTACAATGTATTAGCAGAATTTTATTTCCACTTTAAAGTAAATTATATGAACCTAAGTGATTACAAGGGTATGCTATGAAAAGTGTCAAGTTTGTACATGAAAACGTGTATTGCATATGCTGTAATGTTTTTGTGAAATGTATTAAATGTTTTACAGCATATTGATTTTCTGAGTTAAAGCTATTTTTTAATCTAAATTATTAATGGAAAAATGTTTTTATAATTTAAAAATGTATTTGATATTTTATATTAATAAATTGATGCCTTTCAGGTTCAGCAGAACAATGGCTTTTAATAGTTCTTAAAAGGAACACATTTGACACAGTTAAGGTACACAGTGCTTCGTCACTGTGGTGGTACCTTTAAGGATCAGATTTGTACCTGTGATGAAGGTACTATATTGTACCAGCAGGTTACAAAAGCCAAAGGTACATTTTTGTTGTTCAGGGTACAAATAATGTCATGAAAGGTACAAACTGCAATGGTACAAATTTGTTCCTTTATTTTAAGGTACAATTCTGTTCCATGAAAAGGTACTGCCCCAGTGACAAGGGTTTGTACCTTCATTGGTACAACTTTGTACCTTTTTTTCTGAGAGTGCATGCTTACACACAAACACACACTCAGTATTGACTTTATTGCTAAGATTAGAGCACCTTTGCATCTTTTATGAATGTGCACTGAGCTCACAGTACAGTACAGTATATACAGTGTAAATATGTATTTCTGTCTGTTCTGTCTGATGCCTTTGAAGCTGTTTGTAGTGCTTTTTTACTACTGCGAGATGAAGAAAAAAGGCACTGCTTAAAAAAATGTACCAGTGATTTGGAAACATCAAGGGATGAGCAAACAGTAGCTTTAAACAAAGGTTCAGTATAATGCGTGTTCAACAAAAACAACAGAAATCCATAAAATTAATAATAATAATTATAATATTAATAATAATATTAATAATAATTAGTAGTAGTTGTGGTAGTAGATCTCTGTGTATTTATGTTATGTAGTTCTTATCCTTATTATTAGAATTTTATTAATAACATATTACTTGAAACAAAAAATTTAATATTTTAACAAATATATATAATATTTAATATTTTAATATTTTAAAAAAGTTTAATTTCTATTTAAAAACTTAATTTCTTAATTTATTGAATGTATTTATTACTTAATGTATTACAACAACAATAATTAACAAATATATTATTATTATTATTATTAATAATGTTATTATTATTATTAAACATTAAGTTGTGACTCAAGACAGTCACAAATATTTATGTTTCTAAAATTAACATGCATTAATAATGATGAAAATCTATATTTAATCACATTTTACTAAATATATATGCTTTCATAATTAATAATTATTCCTTATAAACGAAAATACTGAATATAGTCCATTTTATGATCATATTATTATTATTATTATTATTATTATTAATATTATTGTTAATAATAATAATAATAATAATGTTCACAGAGATGGGTTGCGGCTGGAAGGGCATCCGCTGCGTAAAATCGTGCTGGATCAGTTGGCGGTTCATTCCGCTGTGGCGACCCCGTATTAATAAAGGGACTAAGCCGACAAGAAAATGAATGAATGAATGAATAATAATAATCAACAAATACATTATGATTATGATTATTATTATTAGGTAAATATATTATTATTATTATTATTATTATTATTATTACTACTACTATTATTATTATTAGTAGTAGTAGTAGTAGTAGTAGTAGTAGTAGTAGTAGTAGTAGTAGTATACATGCATTAATAATAATAATAATAACCAATATTTAAGTCACATTTGACTAAATAAACATCATGCTTAATAATTATTACTTGAAACTAAGAAATACTGAAAATGCTTTAATTTATGATGGTAATAATCATCATCAACAAATACATTATTGTTGAGCAATTCCAACGCTATGGACGGGACATTTTTAGTAAAAAACTTAAACATAAATACAAAGAGAAAGTATATGCTAACATTATATTGAACATCTATTAATATATTTTCCAAAACAACTAACAATAGAATTATTGGACCAGAAAAATATCAATCTAAATGTTTTTTAGATTTTAAATGAGGAAAAAAACATGCGTGACCAAAAAGTCTGAGTATACAACATACTTTGTAGAAATTCTTTGAATTAAACTGCATAACCCGAAAGAAACAATGTTAATCAAACCAATAAGAGTTGCTCATTATAGAACAAACATGATTGAGTTTATTTTATTTGACATTTCTGATTTTATGAGGAAAAAGCTTGGTTATGGATGTGATATCCATCTATTATGGATGTGACAGATGTGAAATTGCCATATTTGCCACTTTGGTAAATCAAAAACAATTGTTTGAAAACATTGACAAATACATTTTTAAGTCACAAAAGCAGACACAAAAACCTAGAAAGGGTTTTGCTATTTTGGTGACAACTTAATTTTTTTTATGTCATGGTTGACATTTGCATGAAATTGCTCGTTTATTATTATTATTATTATTATTATTATTATTATTAATATTATTATTATTGTTATTATTAATTATAAAAATAAACATCAAGTTGTGATTCAAGACAGTCAAAAATATTTACACGTTTCTAAACATACATAACATGCATTGATATGAATGAAAACTAATATCTAATCACATTTTACTAAATAAATATGTATTAATACTGATTAAAGTGAATAAATCAAATGCGAAACAGTAGTTATTCAATTAATGTCACTGAATTTCATTCTATAAACTACTTTAGCACAAAACAAACAATAAATAGATAACATTTTTGTCATGAATATCCCTTCCTTAAAAAAAAAAAAAAAAAAAAAAAAAAAAAAAAACAGGCAACAATGCAGTTTAATTTACAATAAATAAATGAAAAGCAACCTCTAAGCTAGCTTAAGTTTTACTTATGTAAACAAATCTCACATTCACTTGAATCCCATGTCCAATTATGCATTTAGCTGTAAGTTATTAGCATTTTTTCCCTACAGTATGTGATCAAAACCTGCTACAAAACACATTGAATCTCAAAAACAACCCCAAAGCCCCTCGAAGCAAACATGCGCATAAATCTCTCTCTGTGAGGGAATCTTGTGTTTTTCAGTCACATCTCTCAGTGTGGTCCTCTCGAGTAAAGGCTGTGTTTGCTGAGTGTTCAACAAGCAGCGGTAAACAGGAGTCCTGTGCTGAAAATAGAGCACAGTCTGTGTGTGTGTGTGTGTGTGTGTGTGTGTGTGTGTGTGTGTGTGTGTGTGTGTGTGTGTGTGTGTGTGTGTGTGTGTGTGTGTGTGTGTGTGTGTGTGTTTGTCAGATGTGTTTTCTTGCCCTCGACCCGTCCCACACTCCCAGGCTAACAGAAACCACGCCAGGCCTTTCAGAAGAAGAAAAGAACAGTAAAACCGCTTTTACTGTGTCTGCAGGCTGTGAAGGCTGAAGGTGTACAATAAAGGTGTGTATCTGTGAAGTTTCAGCTCTAAATAACATACAGATTGTGTTTTGTAACTTGTCAGATAGGACCTCATTTGGCTGTGAACATTAAATGTGCTGCTTTTTCTGTGTGTTCCTTTAAATGCAAATGAGCTGCTGCTTTCTAAAAGAAGGCGGAGCTTTTATATGCTATTCTGAAACTCTAGAAACAACAAAACTAGAATCTCACACAGCTGAAACGCATAAATTACTTTTCTTTCTTTTTCGCTGTCCCATCTCATCTGCTTTATTATTTATTTATATTTGTTATAATTATTATTATGTTTCTATTTTTTTAGTACTCTTGTTTTTTTGTTTTTGGCATAATTTTTTATTGTCAGACTTGTTTTATATTATATTTATAGTATATTACATAGTTACAATGCACATTTATTGTTATTTTAATGTTTATTTTTACTTGTTCTAAAGCAAACAACATTGCATAATAATGATAAAAATGATAAAAATAATAATAATAATAATAATAATAATAATTATTATTATTATTATTATTCTAAAGCAAACAAAAATGAATAATAATAATAATACTTGTTTTAAAGCAAACAATGAATAATAATAATAATAATAATAATAATAATAATAATAATAAAATATTAATAATAATAATAATAATAATAATAATAATAATAAATAATAATAATAATAATAATACTTGTTGTAAAGTAAACAACAATGAATAATAATAACAATTATACTACTACTACTACTACTAATAATAATATAATAATAATAAAATAATAATAATAATAATAAAATAATGATAATAAAATAATAATAATAACAACAACAACAACAACAACAACAACAACGAATAATAATAATAAAAATAATAATAATAATAATGATAATAATATAAATAATAATAATAATAATACTTGTTTTAAAGCAATGAATAATAATAATAAAAATATTAATAATAATAAATAAATAATAATAATACTAGCTATAAAGCAAACAACAATGAATAATAATAATAATAATAATAATAATAATAATAATAATAATAATAATAATAATAATAACAACAACAACAACAACAATAACAATAATAATACTTGTTCTAAAGCAAACAACAATGAATAATAATAATAATATTAATAATAATAATAATAATAATAATAATAATAATAAATAATAATAATAATAATTGTTCTAAAGCAAACAACAATGAATAATAATAATAATAATAATAATAATAATAATAATAATAATAATAATAATAATAAATAATAATAATAATAATAATAAATAATAAATAATAATAATAATTGTTCTAAAGCAAGCAACAATGAATAACAATGAATAATAATAATAATAATAATAATAATAATAATAATAATAATAATAATAATAATGAAAAAAAAAAAAAATTGAGGCATTGCTTGCTACAGAAGTTGGGAATTTCCCAACTTTTAAAGCACCAATGGAAGCGTCAGCCAATCAGACCGCTTTATGCAAATATCCAAGCTCAAACAGTAGCCGATAGCGGACTAATTTCATTGGCTGACGCTGCTATGTGAATGCACGGTTACACATTCAAACAAGAATGAATGGAGAGGCAGAGGGTGAAACGTATAGACTGAAATTATTATTATTTCTTTTTTAATGTTGATACTGTGGAGTATAATTGATTCAGCTCATCAACTAGCATGAGTTACTGCTGTTACTAAACATTACAATATCAGTGCAATTCTCTTCACAGAAAATATAAATAATCAGACTTTACAGTGAACAGTAAATGTGCATTTGAGAATTTCCAGGATAAAACTGAAAACAGCTGCGGCCTCGGGGAATACAGTCAGAGAAAATGCTCACGTTAGCATTAGAGCATGCTAAAAAGCACAATTGCAATGGAAATATTTACAAAATACAAAGTGACACACTTGATTTGACCTGACCTTTAGAAACAGTATTGAACTGACCCTTGTTGGTGAAGCAGTTTGACATAAAATGTGTTTTGCTATTATGGCAAATGTGCAGATTAAAGGAGTCATGAAGTCAGAAACCAAACTTCCGTTGATCTTTTAATATATTAGAGCTCAAAGTACTATAAAAATATACTGTAAGTTTCACAACTGAACACTTTGTGGTTCCTCTAAAATCAGCTTATATTGACAGCAGTCTGGCAAATCGACAGATTCTGGAATGTTTGATTCTATGATGTAACAGGGTGGATAAGATCCGCCTCCATAGAAGACTTTACTGCCTGTTTAGCTCTGTCAATATGCACAATATTTCAATTTTCCAGCCAATCACAGCAGAGGACGTTTACTTCTACAGTCTACAATTAGCCACGCCCATATAAATAGAGCATTCGGGGAAAAAACTAAAAAAATACTCAATTACTTTGAAATTATGATGTTTTAGGTACAAAATTTTAATAAAATTATAAGTAGACCTCAGACAACATGTAGTTCATGTCCCCTTTAAAGGCCAGAAATGAATAACACGAGTTTCAGCAAATTTTGCTTGGATATGTAAACTAAGTTACTCTCTTTCTTTTTTCATGTTTTCTGGGTTAGAAATAGAAGAAGTCCTATAAACTAGCACCTAAACGTGGAAAAAGTGAATGTTTCTTTAAAGTTCTTTAACACTGCGGTCTCTAATGTTAGCTAGTTATCTGGCCCGTTTTGTTAGCGGTTTGTGGGAATAAATAAATCCTCTGGCTTTGGAATGGAGGAGCGACGACGAGCGGCGGTTTATCATCCTGAAGAGGCCTGGATATTAAACGGGGAAGCGCTAAATAATTTAGAGTGTTTATCCTCTACTTATTCCGTCATTGATTTTTCATTACTCTCTATAGTTTGCACTGGAGAGTCGAGATTTCATTAGCATCACTGCTAAAGGCCACTGCGTGCATATGCAGCTGTTTGACTGACTGTAAACACAGCAGGAGGAAAACACCACCGCACTTTATTCTGAAGACTTTTCATTTCAAAAACACACTGGATATAAAGGAGCTGGACATTTGGTAAATTTAAAGATTATGTATTGCCTGTACACCTACACTGGTTTAGATTATTATTATTATTATTATTATTATTATTATTAATAACAACAACAACAACAACAACAACAACAATAATAATAATAATAATAATAATAATATAAATAATATTATTATTAATAATAATAATAATAATAATAATAATAATATAAATAAATTATTATTATTAATAATAATAATAATAATAATAATAATAATAATAATAAATTAATAATAATAATAATAATAATAATAATATTTTTATTACTATACAAATAACTGCACACATTAATATATTTTTGTTTTATGTAATGTTTGAATAAATGAAGGAATGAATAAATGCCTTAATGAATAAAAAATAAATAAATAAATAAATACATGAATGATTATCTAATAATTACATGATTTAATAAAATGAATTAATGAATTAATAAATAATTGATTTATTAATTAAAAAATAATAAAAACAAAAATACTGGTGGAGAAATCAGTCAATTAGGCAGGGGCTAACAGTTCTTAAGGGCGGGGAAATTAGTCAAGTAGGCAGGGGCTAACAGTTCTTAAGGGCGGGGAAATTAGTCAAGTAGGCAGGGGCTAACAGTTCTTAAGGGTGGGGAAAATGAGTCAATTAGGCAGGGGCTAACAGTTCTTAAGGGCGATAAAATCAGTCAATTAGGCAGGGGCTAACAGTTAAGGGTGGGGAAATCAGTCAATTAGGCAGGGGCTAACAGTTCTTAAGGGTGGGGAAATTAGTCAAGTAGGCAGGGGCTAACAGTTAAGGGCGGGGAAATCAGTCAATTAGGCAGGGGCTAACAGTTAAGGGCGGGGAAAAATGAGTCAATTAGGCAGGGGCTAACAGTTCTTAAGGGCGGGGAAATTAGTCAAGTAGGCAGGGGCTAACAGTTAAGGGCGGGGAAATCAGTCAATTAGGCAGGTGCTAACAGTTCTTAAGGGCGGGGAAATCAGTCAATTAGGCGGGGCGCTAACAGTTAAGGGGGGGGGAAAAATGAGTCAATTAGGCAGGGGTTAACAGTTCTTAAGGGTGGGGAAATTAGTCAAGTAGGCAGGGGCTAACAGTTAAGGGTGGGGAAATCAGTCAATTAGGCAGGGGCTAACAGTTCTTAAGGGTGGGGCTAGCGTTTTTTTAGGGCAAGGATATCCCTCAATTAGGGAGGGATTAACAGTTCTTAAGGAAGGGGCTACTGGTTCTTTAGGGTGGGGTTAAAATTTCTTAAGGGCGGGGCTAATGGGTCTTTAGGGTGGGGGGGAAAAAAAATCGGTCAATTAGGGAGGGGCTGACAGTTCTTAAGGGCGGGGAAATCACCCAATTAGGGAGGTACTAACAGTTCTTAAGGACAAAGATATACGTTAATTAGGGCGGGGCTATTTAGGGTGAGGCAAACAGTTCTTTAGGGTGGGGTATCAGTTAATTAGGGCAGGCTTATTAGTCATGTAGGTCAGCCCAATCAGTCCTTTAGGGCATGGCTACTGATTCAGGGCAGGGCTATCAGTCCATTAGGGTGTAGCAATCAGTCATTTAGAGTATGGGTATCAGTCCAATAGGGTGTGGCTATCAGTCATATAGGGTGGGGCTATTAGTTCTTTGGGATGTGGCTATCAGTCTTATAGGGCAGGGCTATCAGTTCTTTAGGGTTTGGCTATCAGTCATATAGGGCGGGGCTATCAGTTCTTTAGGGTTTGGCTATCAGTCATATAGGGCGGGGCTATCAGTTTTTTAGGGTGTGGTTATTAGTCAATTAGGGCAGGGCTATCAGTACTTTAGGGTGTGGCTATTAGTCATTTAAAGTGGAGCTATTAGTTTTTTTAGTGTGTGGCTATCAGTTTTATAGGGTGTGGCTATCAGTTCTATAGGGTGTGGCTATCAGTTCTATAGGGTGTGGCTCTCAGTCCTTTAGGGTGAGGCTATCAGTCTTTTAGGGCGTGGCTATCAGTCAATTTGGGTGGCCTATCAGTGCTATGTGGCTCTCAGTCAATTTTGGTGAGGCTATCAATCATTTAGGGTGGGGCTATCAGTCACTTAGGGTAAGACTATCAGTCCTTTAGGGAGTGGCTATCTATCATTTAGGGTAAGACTATCAGTCCTTTAGGGAGTGGCTATCTATCATTTAGGGTAAGACTATCAGTCCTTTAGGGTGTGGCTATCTGTCAATATTGAAGCTGCGGTCACATTAGAGCACATGTGTCAAAGCCAGTTCCTGAAGGGTCGGTGCTCTGCACAGTTTAGTTCCAACCCTAATTAAACACACCTGATCAAACTAATTGAGTGCTTTAGGCTTGTTTGATACCTACAGATAGGTGTGTTGAAGCAGGGCTGGAACTAAACTCTGCAGGGCTCCGGTCCTCCAGGAATTGACTTTGACACCCCTGCATTAGAGTTTGAGCTTGCGAAATTCTGTCATACGGCGCTGCGAAAAGGGGCGGGATTAAACAAAAAGATTAGACGTCAAAAAAAGCGAGCGATTGCTCCATGTATTAAATTTCTGTCCAGAGAAGTCATGTTTTGATCCTCGATCGGTCTCACGCAGTCAAGTGATGCGATTTCGCGAAACTTGACGCACGACCCTGCGTTTCCTGTCTGACGCATTCGCGTGCATATGAATGAAAGTCTATGGGGATAAAAGTTCAGTGTGACCGCAGCTTTAGGGTGAGGCTACCAGTCATTTAGGGTGTGGCTATCAGTCATTTAGGGTGTGGCTATCCATCAATATTTAGGGTGAGGCTACCAGTCATTTATGGTGAGGCTATCAGTCCTTTAGGATGTGGTTATCCATCAATATTTAGGGTGAGGCTACCAGTCATTTAGGCTGTGGCTATCAATCCTTTAGGGTGTGGTTATCAGTCCTTTAGGGCGTGGCTATCAGTCAGTTTTGATGTGGCTATCAGTCCTTTAGAGCGTGGCTATCAGTCAATTTTGGTGTGGCTATCAGTCCTTTAGGGCATGGCTATCAGTCAATTTTGGTGTGGCTATCAGTTCTTTAGAGCGTGGCTATCAGTCATTTAAGGTGTGGCTATCAGTCAATTTTGGTGTGGCTATCAGTCCTTTAGGGCATGGCTATCAGTCAATTTTGGTGTGGCTATCAGTTCTTTAGAGCGTGGCTATCAGTCATTTAAGGTGTGGCTATCAGTCAATTTTGGTGTGGCTATCAGTTCTTTAGAGTGTGGCTATCAGTCATTTAAGGTGTGGCTATCAGTTATTTTGGGCTGGGCTGCATGTCTTGTTTCTGCTCTGCCTTCATGCATTCATCAATCTTCCTTCATTTTGTTAGCTACAATCCAACAATCCAGTAGGACAAAATCATGCATTGTCCTACATTTTTTTCTAATTTCAGGCCTGTTTAAAGTGGATGCGTGTCACAGAGCAAAAAAAAGACAATCTTTGGCGACGTTAAGGGATGTTTTTCCTTGAAAAAACACACAAGTTTTCGTCGATCATTTCTGATGTGATACTTCAGGATGTGCATTAAAACAGGCCGATGGACACGTGCTCTGGAGATCTGGCGTCACACAGAGCTGTTGCTGTGTTTGTCAGGTGTGTGTCAGCAGATGTTCAGAGATTCAGCATCTGCTCTTCTTTCTCTCTAATAGAGACTCCTGATGAACACAGTGTCAGTCCTTCAGCTCTCAGACGTGCGGTCAGATGCTGTGTGTGTGTGAGAATGAGACGCTGGTGTCTGACAGGAGATGTGAGTTTCTGTCTGTTGTTAAAGGGAACTGACTGAAGCCTGACACATTTCTCCCTCCAGAGACGCGTGAGAGTCTGCACTTCTGTGTGTTTGTGATGTCTGAAAGCTCACTGTATGATGACGGAGAGTCCACCCACAGCTCAAAGCATCCATACACTCTAGTTTATTTTAGGCAAAATACTATACCGGCTTGACTGTGTTGAGGACTTGCGGGTGGATAATATAAGAAAAAATTGTGCTGAAGGAGACAATAGTTGCTGAAGTAAAACTATAAAATACAATAAAAACACTGAACAACACACATGCACTCACAAGTATTTACATATATTACTTGTATTTATTTGCTGTTTTATCAATAGCATTATTTAGTTTTTGATATGTTTTGTTTGATTTCTCTTATTTGCAATATTATGAGATTGTAATATTAATAAAAAATAATAATAATCATCATAACGATAATAATAATAACAATAATCATCATCATCATCACCATCATCATCATCATCATCATCATCATCATCATCATCATAACGATAATAATAATAACAACAACAACAACAACAACAACAATAATAATCATAATGAAAATAATAATAATAACAACAACAACAACAACAACAATAATAATAATCATATTGAAAATAATAATAATAATAATAATAATAATAACAACAACAACAATAATAATAATAATAATAACAATAACAACAACAACAACAATAATAATAATCATAATGAAAATAATACTAATAACAACAACAACAACAACAACAACAACAACAATAATAATAATAATAATAATAACAACAACAATAATAATAATAATCATAATGAAAATAATACTAATAATAACAACAACAACAACAATAATAATAATAATAATAATAATAATAATAACAACAACAATCATAATGAAAATAATAATAATAATAATAATAAAGCATTGTAAATTTACAAAAAGTATTAAAACATTAAGAAATTATATAGTATAATCTACACTCACTGGCCACTTTATTAGGTACACCTGTCCAACTACTCGTTAACGCAAATTTCTAATCAGCCAATCACATGGCAACAAATTAATGCATTTATGCATGTAAACATGGTCAAGACGATCTGCTGCAGTTTAAACAGAGCATCATTTCAAACTGTGGGGTGCGCCAACACCTATTGGGGGGGGGGGGGGGAGTGTGAGTGTATTACATCATTTTAAATAGAATAATAATAATAATAATAATAATAATAATAATAATAATAATAATAATAATAATAATAATAATAATAATAATAACAACAATAATAACATATTCAAAAATAATATGAATAACATAAAACAATAAATAATTACCAAAATAATTACATCATTACTTTAAACCGGGTGCTAATTAAAATGTTTGCTTCATATATTATCCACCATTCCTTTTTGAACACATGGATTTTCTTAATCTATTTTCATTTCGAAACACATACACAAACATACACACATTTCTCCTTTTGATCTCGACTCTTGTACACACAAACACACACATCTCTCACTGGGCGAGTCTCTCGGGGCTCAATAGAGGATTCAGGTTTATGTTCCGCCTGGTTTCTCTCAGACTCACAGATCCTCTGTTAATTAACACGAAAACATCAAACTGCATCCCTTCAGCTGTGACGCCATTCACGAAACACTTAAACCACACAACGCTAATACAACAGCCCAAAACACAAGCGTTTATACAGTATGCTATGTTTGCCGAATTAGCATCGAAATCCTAATTGTGCCAGAAATATTCCCTGACAGTACCATAACACTAATATGAGGAATGAAGGCGCATCAAAGTGTGTCTTGTTTACCGTCTGTTAGTGTCTCCACAAATGTTAGCATGTGTGTTTTCAGCACTCTCTGCCTGTATTAGCGTAGCACAAGTAGATTAGCCAGATGGTGCAGCTAGCGGAGCCGTCAGCCCCCGCTAACTCCACTGTACACAAACACATGAGGATACTGTACGTGTTCCACACTGATTTATGATGGATTTACTTTCATTGCGTCACTTAAGACACACGAGGGGACAATTATGGTATGTTTATGAGACAACTACATACTAAAAACTCAAAAACAAACACGACAACATGGTCAAAATGACCAGAACAATTAGCTGTGCAAAACCAAACCAAGACTTAAGCTGCGGTCACTCTAGAGTTTGTGCGAGCGAAATTCTGTCGTACGGCGCTGCAAAAAGGGGCAGGATTAAACAAGATGACTAGACACTTAAAAATGGGAGCGATTGGTCCATATTTTAAATTTCTTTCCAGAGAGGTCATGTTTTGATCCTCGATTGGTCTCACGCAGTCAAGCGATGCGATTTCGCAGGTTAGAGTTCACCAAGCTTGAACTTTCCAATGTAGCGATCTGCGAAACTTGACGCACGACTTTGCGTTTTCAGTTTGACGCATCCGCGTGCGTATGAAAGGAAGTCTATAGGGAGAAAAGTCCAGTGTGACCGCAGCTTTAGCGATGAGTCAAATAGAGAAAAATTACGTAATCTCACAACAATTCGTAACTGTATGATTTGGTGGCTAATTTTCCACACTCTCTGCCTGTATTAACGTAGCACAAGTAGATTATCCAGATAGCTAGCGAGGCCGTTAGCCCCCGCTAACTCCACTGTACACAAACACATGAGGATACTGTATGTCATACCTGCCAACATTTGTCCCTGAAAATCCGGGAGACCGGGAGGGTTAGGTTCGGGGGTGAGGTGTCTGAATAACTCTGTTGAAAACCGGGTACAATGTACTGTGGTGTAACTACTATGAAGCGTGTTTCGGGCCGCCACTGCAATCGGATCCTATACCAATGTTGGCCACAGACTGTACCAAAATGCTGAGGACCGGTGGGTGGGATGGTTGAAATTACAGGATTTTTCCGGTAGAAATAACAAAACGGGAGGGTGGCGGGAGATGGGTCTGAAACCGGGAGTGTTGGCAGGTGTGCTTTACGTGTTACACACTGATTTATGATAGATTTACTTTCATTGTGTCACTTGAGATACAAGAGGGGACTATTATGGTGTGTTTATGAGACAACTACATACTAAAAACTCAAAAAACAAACACGACAACATGGTCAAAATGACCAGTTCAATTAGCTGTGCAAAATCAAACCAAGACTTAGCGATGAATCAAATATGGAAAAATTCACGTAATCTCACAACAATTCGTAACTGTATGATTTAGTGGCTAATTCATATCAATTTGTACGTTCTCACTTGTACACAGTGTTTTCCACACTCTCTGCCTGTATTAACGTAGCACAAGTAGATTATCCAGATGGTGTAGCTAGTGAGGCCGTTAGCCCCCGCTTACTCCAATGTACACAAACACATGAGGATACTGTACGTCATACCTGCCAACATTTGTCCCTGAAAATCCGGGAGACCAGAAGGGGTTAGGTTTGGGGATGAGGTGTCTGAATAACACTGTTGAGAACCGGGTACTGTGTACTGTGGTGTTAGTAACAATACAAAAAACAAACATGACAGCATGCTCAAAACGACCAGTTAAATTAGCTGTACTTTTTAAACGAAAACCGCAGTACTTTTTAAACGTAACAATAAATAAATAAAATAAGGAAAAATTAATGTAATCAGGTTAATTCGTAACTTTTTGATTTAGTGGCTAATTTGTATTCATTTGTACATTCTTGTGTGTACATTTTAGTGTTTTCCACACTCTCTGTTTGTATTAGTGTAGCACAAGTAGATTAGCCACATGGTGCAGCTAGCGCAGCTACCATCAGCCCCCGCTAACTCCACTTAACGAAGAGTCAAATATGGACAAATTAATGTAATTTCACTACAATTCATAATTTTTTGCGTCAGTGGCTAATTCGTATTAATTTGTACAATTTCATGCGTACATTTTGGTGTTTTTGGTCCACACTCTTCATACGCTAATTCTGCCTGTAGTAGCGTAGCACAAGTATTATTATTTTTCTTTTAAAGATTTCTTTTTGGCCTTTTTTAGATAGGACAGTAATGAGACAGGAAGCAAAGTTGGAGAGAGAGGGGAGGGGGGTGAGAGTGGGGGTTGTCCTCGAGCCAGGATTTGAAGTCAGGACACCCTGACGTGCTATTGCACCATATGTCAGCACGCTAATCACTAGGCTATTGCGCCGACAAGCGTAGCACAAATATATTAGCTAGATGGTGCATCTATCCTAGCCGTCAGGTCCCGCTAAATCAAATATACACAAACATATGGTATGGTACAAACAGTCGGTACAACCTTCAGGGAGTCACTTGTTCAGTGTTACACCCTGATTTATGATGGATTTACTTTCACTGAGTCTCATGGTATGTTTGTGTGACAACTACTTATAAAATGCAAAAAACAAACATGACAGCATGCTCAAAACGACCAGATAAATTACTTTTTAAACAAAAAATGCGGTACTTTTTAAACGTAACAATAAATACGGAAAATATGTAAAAATGAACAATCTCAGGTTAATTTGTAACTTTATGATTTAGTGGCAAATTTATATTCATTTGTACATTCTTGTGTGTACATGTCACTGTTTTCCACACTCTCTGTTTGTATAAGTTTAGCACAAGTAGATTAGCCAAATGGTGCAGCTAGTGGAGCTATACCGTCAGCCCCCGATAACTGCTTTTACCGAAGACTCAAATATAGACAAATTAACAATTTCACAACAATTCGTAATTTTTTGATTCAGTGGCTAATTCGTTTTAATTTGTACAATCTCAAGTGTACATTTTGATGTTTTCTACACTCGTCATATGCTAATTCTGCCTGTATTAGCGTTGCACAAGTATTATTATTTTTCTTTTAAAGATTTATTTTTGGCCTTTTTGCCTTTATTAAATAGGACAGTAATGAGACAAGAAGCGAAGTTGGAGAAAGAGAGAGAGAGAGAGGTAGGGTTGGGAAATGTCCTCGAGCGGGGATTTGAACTCGGGACGCCCTGACGTGCTATTGCATCATATGTCGGTGCGCTAACTACTAGGCTACTGCGCTGACAAGCACAGCACAAATATATTAGCCAGATGGTGCAGCTATCGTAGCCGTCAGGCCCCGCTAAATCAAATATACACAACATACTGTACGTGTTACACACTGATTTATGATGGATTTACATTCATTGAGTCTCATGAGATACATAAGGGGACTATTATAGTATGTTTATGTGACAACTACATGTAAAATGCAAAAAACAAACACGACAGCATGCTCAAAATGACTAGTTAAATTAGCTGTACTTTTTAAACAAAAAACATGCGGTACTTTTTAAACGTAACAATAAATATGGAAAATATGTAAAAATGAACGTAATCTCAGGTTAATTCGTAACTTGGTGGCTAATTTGTTTTCATTTATACATTCTTGTGAGTACATTCTAGTGTTTTCCACACTCTCTGTTTGTATTAGTGTAGCACAAGTAGATTAACCAGATGGTACAGCTAACAGAGCTACTGTGAGCCCCTGCTAACTTCACTTACCGAAGAGTCAAATATGGACAAATTAATGTCATTTCACAACAATTAGAAATTTTTTGATTCAGGGGCTAATTCGTTAATTCTGCCTGTATTAGTGTAGCACAAGTACAGTGCATCAGGAAAGTATTCATAGCGCTTCACTTTTTTTTGCAATTGCAATCTCCCCAAAAGTTCAATTTTGGTGAGCGGTTTTGAACTGCTGAAATTCAAAAAGAACTTAATTTTGACTTGATTTTGTTCGAAATTATGTCAGTTTCAGTTATTTTCAATTTCGTTTAAGTTAACCAGGGCCTTAAAGAAGTCTTTGTACTTCGTTTCTTCCCATCTTAGTGTGATTTAAGCACCACACTGCTGTTTCACTAAGGAAAACTCTGAATACCTGCTGCTGTTTCTGAACACACACACACACGCTCCATGTTTAGATGGAGGCAGAATCTCCAGCACTTCATAAATGTTAAGGATCCATGTAATTGACATTTAGAGCTTTAAATAACGCTCGGGTTTCTTCTCCTCCAGTCCACAAATTAACTGGGCTTTTCACACACGCTTTGTATGCAGACTTCTGTACCAACAGCATAATTATCCAGTTTGCACCGAGCTGGCAGGTTTTTTCTTGTTTTAGGAATGGTTTTGTGCAGGTTTTTGTAACGCTCGGTCACAGATCAGTGCTGTTGAATTGTGTGTTTGTCTCTGAGATGTGTTCATTTGGGTTTTTAGGTGATGGGGATTTATTTAACTCAGGGCTTATGAGCAGCTCCTGAAACACTCCAGGACCTGAATTACGGTTAAACATGTCCTTGCAGATCTGCTCTTCTGCTTCATCAGTAATTTTTACATTTATTATTAAATTATTATTAATTACATATATCCAATAGTTATATTTGCTGTTTAATGATGATTAAATAATTTTTTTTGAATACATTTCAAACTAAACAGATGAATAAAAGTATACTAACAAACTAATACATAAAACATAAAAAATAGATGAAATTTAAAACTTTAATATTTAATATTGATTTTTTAAAATAAAAATTCTTTAATAAAGAATTCATTCATTTATTCATTTTCAGCTTAGTCCCTTTAATAATCTGGGATCGCCACAGCGGAATAAACCGCCAACTTATCCAGCACATGTTTTATGCAGCGGATGCCCTTCCAGCTGCAACCCATCACTGGAAAACACCCATACACTCTCATTCACAGACATGCACTACGGTCTTTGGACTGTGGGGGAAAGCGGAGCACCCGGAGAAAACCCACACGAACACGGGGAGAACATGCAAACTCCACACAGAAATGCCAACTGATCCAGCCCAGGCTCGAACCAGCGACCTTCTTGCTGTGAGGCGACAGCACTACCTACTGCGCCATCGCGTCGCCTTAATAAAGAATAAGAATAAATAAATTGGGAAAAAAATGTAATCATCTCATTGCTAAATAAATCTATTTCATAAAATATATCAATAATGAAAATATAAATAACATGTAAAAATTGATATACTGACAAAAATAAATATATAACTGCTTTTCAATCAAAACCATTTATATTAAATGTATCTAATAATAATAATAAAAATTATATTATTAATTCAAAATAATATTGAAACTACAGCAATAATTATAATGCAAACTTATTTTATGAATAAAGGTAAAATGTATTTAAATTAATGAAAATAATTAACAAATTAATATATTTGATGTTAATGTATTTAATAATTATTTTAAAATTAAATAATAATTATGTTTATTTATTAATAAATGTATTTACTACTTTTAATGATAAAACTTTCATATTATAGAATAAGAATAATAATAAAAAACAAATCAATAACTGCTCTTAACTATAAAACATTTCTATTAAACGTTTCTAATATTATTAATATTATAATTATATTAACAATAATAATAATAATCATTATTTTTATTAAAAATGCTCTAATTAGTCATTTAACCAGTAAAAAATTATTCAACAGTAATAATAAGAAATATATTTACATTTTATTTAAATATAAATGTGCAATTATTATTATTATTATTATTATTATTATTATTATCATTATTATTATTAATTAGTCATTTAACCAGTTAAAATAATTTAATTAAACATTTATACATTTATACAAATAAATAAGTAGATTGAAAATCTATTTAAAGATAAATGTGCATTTAATTATTATTATTATTAATTATAGTCTGTCATTTCTATTATTTATCAATTTTAGCCTCTTTAT
Organism: Danio kyathit; assembly: GCA_903798195.1. Lineage (NCBI taxonomy): Eukaryota > Metazoa > Chordata > Actinopteri > Cypriniformes > Danionidae > Danio > Danio kyathit. Next base: position 12,595,108 of record LR812540.1, read on the forward strand.
TCTACATGTTTGATAAACCAGTCATCATCTAAACTAATTAGATATCTACTTTACATCATTTGCTTCAGATTCCAATCGCCTCTAATTAACAAAATCTCAAATGTGGCATATGGTGCACAAACAGTCGGTGCAACCTTCAGGGAGTCACTTTTGGACAGCATTAGAACTACAAAAAAAATCTCAAACTTCCTCTCACTTGTTTGACAGCAGAACACAAACAACCTTGCAAAACAAAATGAACATCCTACAATACAAACTGTGAGGTGTTCCTTTAACATGGTGGAAGAAGCAGTAGTTAATCGTGTCTCAAAGCATTATTGTAGCATCCATTAGAAGCAGGCCGGAGACTAGCGACGGTTTAATCAGCGAGTGTTAATTTTCTCTTAACGCTGTGCGGTTGAACAGTCCAGTGAGCAATTAAAGCCCAGATTGAGGCTAATCAAGGTCTTTGACGTGGAAAACCTCGAGAGAATTTAGCCAACTTTATTTTCACTCCATTGACAGCAAAAAACAAAAAAACAAAAATAAAAACGTGACTTTAACTGGAGAGATTGCGTTTGCAATAGTTCCCGTTCTAAGACAAACTTTTTTTTAAAGACACTTTTAAATGACTAAAAAAGCAGAATTTTCACTAGCTAAAAACTGAAAATCAGGCAGATTTTGTGTTGAGCAGTCACTTCAGAAATCCGTGAACAGAAAATTTAAAGGAAAAAAAAAATGCACTTTTTTTTTTTTCACACATTTCGTGCAGATATTGGCTAGCCTCGACATTTTTTATTATTTTAATTATGATCTACACACATTTCCGGTTGACTAAAAAGTTGAATTTCCATGAGCTAAAACAAAAACAGGTGTCTGTTGTGTTGAGCAGTCCCTCCAGAATTCTACAATTCTGTGATTGCAAATTTAACCTAAAAAAACAGCGCAAATATTTTTATTCACAAATTTCCTCTAGAGTTTGGTTAGCCTCGACACTGTTCAATTTTTTTCTGCACATTTCCTGCCGATTTTGGCTAACCCCAACACTGTTCAAACTCCTGCCACACTAGTCATTAACCATCCGTTTAATGTACAATTTGAAGTATCGCATAAAAACGAGTGACAGAAACACCAAATTTTAAATAAAAAAATGTAATTTTCAAAAACAAAAGGGTTGTACGCTCGCTTGAGGTCGTTTTGGACTTTTGTGATGCAAGATGAAAATGCATTTACAAAATAAACTTTTACTTAAAGCGTTGACCAATCAGCTATCTCCATTATGCTTGCCTTGTTTACTGTTGGTTGCTAGGTTACCAATCCTACAGTCAGCTTCTCAAAGGGCTCATTCACACTAATGTGTTTTGCCATTCCAATGCTCACTGCTTTTACACCTGAGTGCATGCAGCATTGCATGTGACTTTAATATCCTTTTGACTGCGCCTCTACCAAACGGTTGACTATGTTTTTACTGTTTTAAATAACAACTGTTAACGTCATTTAAAGAATGCCTGTTTTAAATAATGGTTTACACTACACAGCATTGTTGGTTTACAAAAAAAACAAAAACAAAAAACAAACAAACATTGTTGCATTACTACACTTGACTTTGGTTTTATTGTAAAAAAACAAAAAACAAAAAGCAAAATGAGAAAACATGTTAAATGAGAATCTGAAATATTTTATGGCATACTTCACAAAAAAAGGTGATTTAGTATTCAAAAATGTTTTGTTTTTGATTATTATTATTTTTAAATAAATTAGCCTTACACTTCACATTTCCAGATTTTTCATATGTATTAAGTCCGGTACTTTTACCATAAACCGACATGTCAACCATTTGGAAGAGGCTGATATTTTAGAAATTATGGAATGTGTTGGAAAAAAATGCATTGAGTGTGTTAACTAGCGACATTAGGAGTTAAGAAACGCAATCCAAACATTTTTTTCTTGGTGGGGTAGTTAAACGCTACAGAGCACAGCGTACCATAACAGCCCGACACAGAAACAGTTTCTTCCCTCAGGCAATCCATCTCATGAACACTTGATGATAGTAATTGTGGAACCAACATCCCTACCTGCTATACACTTTTATACACACATACACTTATTTAACAACACACTTTACATGCCAATTTGCACATAACAGCTGCACATATTATGTTGTATATAGTAATATAGCTGTACATACACTTGTCAATTTGTATATTTGCATTCACTTTTTAAAATATATTTATTATCTGTTTTTTAGTCCTGTCTGTAATTCTGTTGCACTGTAGACGCTCTGTCACGAAAACAAATTCCTCGTATGTGTGAACATACCTGGCAATAAAGCTCTTTCTGATTCTGATTAAAAGGGATATTATAAATAAAGTAACTTTTTACAAATCGCAAATCAAATTAACTTTTTCTAGTCATCACAACTTATATCAATCAAACTGACTAAAAAATCTAAAACTAAAAGTCAAACTTTGCACAACTTAAAAAAAAAAAAAAAATGTTGAAACCTGATTAACTTTTTAAAATTAAAGTCAATTAAAAACCAATTGTAGTCATGACTGTCATATTGTTTTTTATACTGTAATTGGCAACTTAGTTAAAACCTATTACTTAATAATTAAATAATAATTACTCAATTAATACTTAATTAAATCTCTTTAATGCTTACTAGTTTTTGTTGCCAAATCCTTCACACTGTAAAATATATATGTATATATATATATATATGATTAATTAGTTCAGACAGCATATGTTTTAGGTAATTGTAACTTATTAAACTAAGTCAATCATGTTCCAAGTTAACTTTATGAGTTTCGCAAGCAGTTTACCATAGTTTAAGTAATGTAAGTTAACGAACTCATAAAATTAACTTGTTCAGCTTAAAAATTTAAGGCAACCAGGATTTTTTTTACAGTGCAGTACAGCTCCAAAACAACTATGAAAATGTGGTATACTCTGAGAATTTTGTACCTTTTTTTTGTTACAGTTTAATGTTGGCCACTATTAACTGCCTTTATTTTATCAAACACATAATACAGTAGTGATTTTTTTATTTATTTTAAAACACGTGCTAAGACAAGAATGGGTGTTGTTAAATAGTTTAAGGCCAACTTTGATAAAAGGTTTTGATCCACTTTAAATGTTTACTACATATACACATCATATACTTTTATGTCCTTTTGTGGTTAAATCACACTGCATTACGGTAAGTAATTAATGACTGAGTTTTAATTTTTGGGTGAACTATCCCCTAAGAAATGTCCCTTTAAGAAAGTCTTCTACATGACAACAACAACAAAACATGGATGAAAATCTTAAATGGTTTGTTGTGAAAAGTTTGATGTCAAAAGTCTAAACTCTGCAAGACAGCAATGATTTTCTAAAGGAAGTATCTACTTTTTAAAGAAAAAAAAAACTGATCAGATACTCCACCAAAGTTTCAGAAAAGATCTCAAGCTGACTTCTGATCGCAGACTATGACATCTCAATATGAGCTCCAGAATAATTCACCAAGCTAAATCATCCACACACTCCACCAACTGCGTGCTAACAACTGACATATCATGAGGTAAAAAGTCAATAAAACTCATCTGAGAGTTAAGCAACAAAGGAGCAAAATGTGAGCAATAAAAGTTCGCCACGGGCCTCTAAAAGCAAACACATCTTGAAAACACGAGAGAATATTAGCCATTGTCTAAATTAAATGTGCAAAGAGCTAGCGTTCAATTCAGACGCTCGACATTCATGTACATCACAGTCTCACACTCATTCCCACTGATGTTATTGTCATCGACTGCAATGTTTCCCAGAGCGCAGTGATTGGTTCAGTCAGACAGCGTCATGTTTTCGTGAAGGTGAAGCACTTTGTGGATTGTTTTGAGGTGTTATTGTCGACTACAGACCATTAGATGCTCCTGCCTCAAGGTTGTAATTAGATCCAATGTCATGTCAAACAACATTCCTGCCAATTGGGAACAAATGAGCTCATTTTATTTCACTGCAGGGCATTGAGTGGTGGACATAGTACAGGTATTAGGCGCTAGAGTAAAAGTACAAGTGCACTAATAAAATATTACTCCAGTAGAAGTGTAACGTTCTCCTGTTCAGTATTGCTTGATTCAAAGTACAAAAGTAGACCTTATTAAGAAAAGTAAAAGCACTCACTGATTATTGTTTATTTTGCAAGAGAGTTGAATCAGCAAATCTTGTCATACCCCAATAACCACACTGATAATTCATGTGAAAACATGTTAACCCACATTCACACGCTGAAGCCCATTCAGATCAGTTTGTGAAATCAGTGAATCATTTAGTGCAATGGTGTCAAACTCAATTCCTGGAGGGCCACAGCTTTGCACAGTTTAGCTCTGACACACAACTGCCTAATACTTTCTTGTAGTCTTGAATACCTTGATTTGTTGGATCAGCTGCCCTCCATGATTTAGTAGAAACTTGCTATGAAAAGATAATTTGAATCATTGAATCATTTATTGGAGACTCACTCTGAATAGATTGTCTAAATCAGTGAACTGTTAGGTGATTCAATTCACTCAAATTCAATTAAATTCACTCTAAAAGGATTATTTAAATCACTGGGTTGTTAACAAGAGAGTGACTCTGAACAGATCATTTGAATCAGTGTGTTGTTAACAAGAGAGTCACTCTGAACAGATCATTTGAATCAGTGTGTTGTTAACAAGAGAGTCACTCTGAACAGATCATTTGAATCAGTGTGTTGTTAACAAGAGAGTCACTCTGAACAGATCATTTGAATCAGTGTGTTGTTAACAAGAGAGTCACTCTGAACAGATCATTTGAATCAGTGTGTTGTTAACAAGAGAGTCACTCTGAACAGGTTATTTGAATCAGTGTGTTGTTAACAAGAGAGTCACTCTGAACAGATCATTTGAATCAGTGTGTTGTTAACAAGAGAGTCACTCTGAACAGATCATTTGAATCAGTGTGTTGTTAACAAGAGAGTCACTCTGAACAGATCATTTGAATCAGCGTGTTGTTAACAAGAGAGTCACTCTGAACAGGTTATTTGAATCAGTGCGTTGTTAACAAGAGTCACTCTGAACAGATCATTTGAATCAGTGAGTTGTAAACAGAAGGATCACTCTAAACGGATAATTTGAATCAGTAAGTTGTGAACAGAAGAATCACTCTGAATTAATCATTTGAATCAGTACAAATCATTTGGATCAGTGAGTTTTGAACAAAACAATCACTCTGAACAGATCACTTGAATCAGTGAGTTGTGAACTGTCATCTAAATGGGTCATATTAATCAGTGAGTTGTTAAGAAAAACACTCTGAAATGATCAATTTCTGGATACTAACTTTGAAAGAATCATTTGAATCAAGCTGTTGTAGACTCACTGTGAACTGATCATTTAAATCAGTGAATTGTTTACTGGAGACTCACTCTAAATGGATCATTCGAATAAGTGAGTTGTTTACTGGAGAATCACTTTGAGCAGATCATCTGAATTACTGAGTTGTTAAAAGGAGAATCACTCAGAATGGATCATTTGAATCAGCCAGTTGTTAGCAGAAGAATAACTGAATGGGTTATTTGAAATAGTGAATCATTTACTGGAAAACACCTCACTCTGAATGAATAATTTGCATCAGTTAGTCGTTAACAGGAGAATCACTCTGAATGGATCATTTGAATCAATGAGTTGTTAATAGAATAATCACTCTGAATGAATAATTTGCATCAGTTAGTCGTTAAAAGGAGAATCACTCTGAATGGATCATTTGAATCAATGAGTTGTAAAGAGCCGAATAACTCTGAATGAATCATTTTTATAAATGAGTTGTTAACAAGAGAATTACTTTGAACGGATCATTTTAATAAATGAGTTGTTAATAGAAGAATTTTCACTTTGAATGGATCATATGAGTCATTGAATCATTTACTGGAGGCCCTGATTTTTTTTTGAATCAGTGAGTTGTTAAATGTAAACTCACTCTGAACTGATCATTTGAATCAGTGAATCGTCTACTGGATACTCACTTTAAATGGATCATTTGAATCAGTGAGTTTTAATTGTAAATTCCCTCTGAACTGATCCTTTGAATCAGTGAGTGGTTTACTGGAGAATCATTTTGAACTGATCATTTAAATCAATGAGTTGTTGACTGGTATAAGTTCAATTCACAAACGAATCATTCGTTGCAATTTGTGAACCAATTTAACAGATTAACTGATCAAATTGAGCTTGTTTACAAATTAAACAGCGCTATTGCATCTCTAAGCAGGTCCAAATTATCCCCTTCAAAATGACATGTTACTCAGCTTCATTAAGGTAATGTAGTGAAGTAAAAGTACAATATTTAGGTTTAGAATGTAGTAAAGTAAAAGTAAAAAGTGGCTAAAATACAAATACTGCCATAAAGCAAAGTTAAACAACATATAGTGAAGTAAAAACACTTGGATACAGTCCACTAGCGAGTGCAGGAGCAGGCCGAAAGAGAAAACAGTGCAGAAGGAGAGTCAGGAAAACCATTAGAAAGAAGACGTGAAGATAAACGAGTTTGTCAATTAAATTCTGTCCAAACAGACATAAGCTCTTAATCAACAGTTTTCCGCCGGCTTGATTCGTCAAGCTGTCAGCGCGGCGGCACCGGCCACGAATGACAATGGAAAATCTCAGATTAGAAAACATCTCGTTTATTCGACGCCGAGGTAATAAGTCGTTGGTGTATAATCACAGCTACACTTCCTTATTTGTGGAGCTGCATAATGAGCAAATTTCCAATCGCTGCAGATAAAAGCCGCCTCTGCGTCTCTCGCTTTCTTTTTTTAACATCTCATTAGGGCAGGCTTGAGCTTAGCGGAGCAATAATGTTGAATCTCCAACCGCAGAGTCTGATAATACCAATAAAAATCCTTAGTATCTACCCGATGCGTCGCAGGAAGAACTAATCAGGAAGAGTCGTAATTTTAACTTTCGCTATTCCCTATAGCTGTCTTCAAACTGATTATAAAAGTCACTTCTGATTGGATGAGGCACGTGAAGCTGCTGGAAAATAATAAAACCTTAGTATGCTGGTTTTATTGGAAGCATGTTCATACATACATACAGTACACTGAAAAATGATTGTGCTGCTTGTTCAAACTACTTATTTAAAATGAGCTGAAACAACACAATTACTGAGTGTTTTTGAGGATGTTTATGTTCAATCCAGTTAAATGTGTGAAGTTAACTTAATTGATTTGTGTTGGGACAACATGAACGAAGTGTAAAACTTTTTTTACAGCATTTTTTTTTAAGCATTTTTTACAGTGTCTTTATCTTGAAATTAAAATCAGTTTAATAATTGTTAAAATTCTATGTTGCATCCTGCTTGCTATGGTACCACATTAAAAATACTATAGTAACTTATAGCAAATACTAGTGTATAGTGCGAGTGGGCGGGGCCGAAAGCCATGGGAAAGGAATGAGGCCGGAGCTTGAGTGATGATGAGAAGCACCTGCTCCACACACCAGCCTCGAGTCCAATAGAGGAGCTCTGGACTATAAAAAAAGGAGAGACAGCAGAGGACCAGGCCTGGACACTTTATGTTTTACTTTTGCTTTCAGTTTTACTTTTGCAAACAGCTGCCGTCTGTTTGTTATGCTTTTTCATCAATAAATTATTTCGGTTCTCCGCCTCCTTCTCGATGGCCATCTAATTTTGTTACACATACTATAAGATGGCTGTCATTTGAGAGGTTGCATCCTCCTAAGGAGGAAAATTCAAAAGCTCCTTCAAATGCAGCCTTAAAATGCGTTCTTCGTTTTCCAGGTAATGAAGGACACAACCAGTGGATCCTTTGTAGCCTCGAACATCCCAAGATTTATTGTGCACCGATAACGGCAGGACGTTTTTAAAAGAAAACTTCAGATTAAATGTATGAATTTGGTTTTATTTACTTGGATATCTAAACATGTTAAAGGGCAATACCCCCCCCCCCCCCCTGCAGGGTGTTTTCACACCTCTAGTTTGAAAAAAAGTCAGTAAAGTGGGTGAGTCTAGCTTTGTTTGGGAGGAAGTGTTGAGCAAAAAAACGTGCATGCTTCAATTTGTTTTCACCAGCGTTGTTTCGGTTGCAACGTTGCACATAAATTAATACACTTGCATAAAGTAAATCTTATCTCAAAGCTTTTACTGGGGCACTTTTTTTTTGCACCATCTCCCCATGCCGCTCCCAGCAAGATGCCGCCCTGGGCAATCGCCCATTCTGCCCATGCCTAAATCCGCCACTGACAACAACTACAGTAATATAAACAATACGTCCCAGTATTTTACAACTACATGCTATAATATACTACAATACACCACATTACTGTAGTTAAAACTAAGTAATACTACAGTATTTATTATAAGCTGTCTGTCATTTGAGAGGTTGCATCCTCCGAAGGATGAATTCGAAGGACACTGCATCATCACGATGCAACGAAAGAGGTCTCATTAAAAAAAAAAAAAAAAATTCAAAAGCTCCTTCAAATGCAGCCTTAAAATGCGTTCTTCGTTTTCCAGGTAATGAAGGACACAACCAGTGGATCCTTTGCAGCCTCGAACATCCCAAGATTCAATGCGCACCGATAAGGGCAGGATGTTTTTAAAAGAAAACTTCAGATTAAATGTATGAATTTGGTTTTATTTACTTGGATATCTAAACATGTTAAAGGGCAATATCCCCCCCCCCCCCCCTGCAGGGTGTTTTCACACCTCTAGTTTGAAAAAAAGTCAGTAAAGTGGGTGAGTCTAGCTTTGTTTGGGAGGAAGTGTTGAGCAAAAAAACGTGCATGCTTCAATTTGTTTTCACCAGCGTTGTTTCGGTTGCAACGTTGCACATAAATTAATACACTTGCATAAAGTAAATCTTATCTCAAAGCTTTTACTGGGGCACTTTTTTTTTGCACCATCTCCCCATGCCGCTCCCAGCAAGATGCCGCCCTGGGCAATCGCCCATTCTGCCCATGCCTAAATCCGCCACTGACAACAACTACAGTAATATAAACAATACGTCCCAGTATTTTACAACTACATGCTATAATATACTACAATACACCACATTACTGTAGTTAAAACTAAGTAATACTACAGTATTTATTATAAGCTGTCTGTCATTTGAGAGGTTGCATCCTCCGAAGGAATGAATTCGAAGGACACTGCATCATCACGATGCAACGAAAGAGGTCCTCATTAAAAAAAAAAAAAAAAAAATTCAAAAGCTCCTTCAAATGCAGCCTTAAAATGCGTTCTTCGTTTCCAGGTAATGAAGGACACAACCAGTGGATCCTTTGCAGCCTCGAACATCCCAAGATTCAATGCGCACCGATAAGGGCAGGATGTTTTTAAAAGAAAACTTCAGATTAAATGTATGAATTTGGTTTTATTTACTTGGATATCTAAACATGTTAAAGGGCAATATCCCCCCCCCCCCCCCCCTGCAGGGTGTTTTCACACCTCTAGTTTGAAAAAAAGTCAGTAAAGTGGGTGAGTCTAGCTTTGTTTAGGTGGAAGTGTTGAGCAAAAAAACGTGCATGCGTCAATTTGTTTTCACCAGCGTTGTTTCGGTTGCAACGTTGCACATAAATTAATACACTTGCATAAAGTAAATCTTATCTCAAAGCTTTTACTGGGGCACTTTTTTTTGCACCATCTCCCCATGCCGCTCCCAGCAAGATGCCGCCCTGGGCAATCGCCCATTCTGCCCATGCCTAAATCCGCCACTGACAACAACTACAGTAACATAAACAATACGTCCCAGTATTTTACAACTACATGCTATAATATACTACAATACACCACATTACTGTAGTTAAAACTAAGTAATACTACAGTATTTATTGCAGTTATATGCTGAAGCATTTAACAAAGTGTTGCACGCTTTACTATAGTACCGTTCAAAAACACTACTGTGTTTACTATAGTAAGTAACAAGTACTGTAGTTACTGTTGTGTTCTAGTGTTTCATGCTTTACTATTCAATCAAAGTTTTAATTATAATGAACATTTCTACACGCGTAACACTTCAGACAGTATAACCTGCTTACAAAATACAAAACAGATCAACTTTTTAAAAATCTACTTTCTTGGAAAAGTTTAAATCTGAATGTAAATCTGAATGAATAATTGAAAAACTTCACAATGTTTAGGGTACATGTACACAGATCTGTGATTGGATTTAATTCATTTGAAAATGGGTGCATGTTAGCATCTGAAATGTCAAGCAGGTACTACGATTAAATTTGGATTTACTACACGACTGTTAGAAAAGTGCGTTCTATATAGTATGAATGCGAATAGTATGAATGGAATTTGGACATACTACATCCGCCATTTGTTGTTATCATGTGACCTATCCACGTTAGTTGCGTCGAATTCCCTCCAATTCACAAATTGCATTAAAAGTGTTGCATTATGGGATAGCATAGCATCCATTGTATGCGCACTAAGGAATCTTAACTGAAGTAGTAGGTCATTTGAGTACTTCTCGCATACTACATATACTCTACTCTGCTCGCATACTGTTTTTAGCTGTTTTAAAGTATGCGATTTCGAATGCAGCCACTGACTTGAACAGTAGAAAACTATACAGCAGAAAACATAGTACAAGAGAAAATGATTCTCAAAGGTTTGGAGTCACCTGAGTGTGAATAAATATAAAGTAAATGTTCATTTTTGGGCCTGTAACGATGCTTTTGGGAACCAAAAATGGTTCTTCTATGGCAGAGCTGCAAAAGCCCTCTGTAGTGTGGTTTAGTTTGAAGAGTGCAAGTGTGTTCGCTGTGTGTACTTGAGTGTGTGTTTACTGTGATCTGCTCAGCCTGTTGAAGGGAATCAGGTAAGAGGAGCATCCATCAAGCGCAGTGTTACACACACACACACACACACACACACACACACACACACACACACACACACACACACACACACACACACCACCCTCTGGTATCTCTCTCTCTCTCAGTGTCATCTGTACATCAGTCTCAAGTTTGACAGTGACCTGCTGCATTTCTCTCCTCTGTTCTCCTCCTTCTTTCTGCTCTTTATTTCCAGCGTTCAGAAGAGAATGAGTCAGCAGAGGAGCAGAAAAAGAAGACTGACCTGAGAAGAACACACACACACAACTGCTGACCCACACTGAGAAGGAAAAGAGAGAAAGAATGGGAGGAAAGAAAGACGAAATGGGAAAAAGATGAAGTGAAGAAATAAACGGTGAAAAAACGTGTAAAAGAATAAAATAAAGATTTTAAAAAGATGATGAAAGAAAGAAAGAAAGAAAGAAAGAAAGAAAGAAAGAGAGGAGGAAATGAAGGAAGACAGATGAAACAGGAAAATTATAAATGAAGAAATGGATGGTGAAAATATATGTAAAGGATAAAATAAAGAAAAAATATGAAACAAGAAAGAAAAGATTGAAGAAAAAATAAAAAGCTAAAGAACAAAGACAGAAAAAAAAGAAAGCACATGAGAAAAAAAGAAAAAACATGAATGAAGAAAATGACAGGATAAAGAAAGATGAAAATATTGTGAACAATTAAAGAAAAGATGAGGAAAGAAGGCACGAAAGTAGAGAAACGAAAACAGAAGTCAAAAACTAAAAACAAGAAAAAAGGAAATGAGAGGGGACAGATGAAACAAAAAGAAAAAATAATGCTAAACAAAAACAAACTAACGAACGAACGAACGAACGAAAGAAAGAAAGAAAGAAAGAAAGAAAGAAAGAAAGAAAGAAAGAAAGAAAGAAAGAAAGAAAGAAAGAAAGAAAGAAAGAAAGAAAGAAAGAAAGAAAGAAAGAAAGAAAGACAAAATGAAAGAAGAAATAAGAAAAAACTAGAACAAATTGGAGGAGGAAATGAGGGGAAAAAATATGAAACAGGAAAAAGAAGGGAACGTCTGTGGAAAAAATATGTAAAGAATAAAATGAAGAAAGAAGATGAAAAATAGATAAACAAAAGTAAAGATAAACAAAGACAAAAAATGAAAACACAGAAGAAGACAATAAAAACAAATGAAGGAAGAACTGATAGTAAAATGAAAGATGAAACCGGAAAAAGACAAAAAGAGGAAAGGAATGCTGAAAAAATACAATAATTAAAAAATAAAATAAAAAATAAAATAAATAAAAATCAATCAATTCAACAAAAAGAACAAAACAACTAAAATCACTGATAAAAAAAACAAACATTTAACACAAAAACAACTAAACGAAACAAACAATTATTGAAAAATGAATTAAAGAAAACAAAAAAAGGAGTAACAATATCAAGACTATAATATAATAGAATATAATCAAATCTATATAAAATATAATATACAATAAATATTAATCTATATAAAAACAATAATACATGAACATGCAAGAAAGAAGAAACATTCTGAAGTCTTCTGTAAGAGCAGTACTGGTTGCAGTAGGAGATTTCTATTAGACTTCAACATGAAAAAACACATACTGTATAGACTAACATGTGTGTGTGTGTGTTTGTGTGTACCTGAGATCTGCTGTGTCTGCATCTGTTCTAAACACTGATCAATGAGCTCATTCGTCTTCACTGTGCCAATTAAGTTTATTAGACACACAACACTAACACTACAGTCTCAAACACATATGAGCCTTGGTGACTTGAATGATGACAGAAACAGAGACAGGATTTAATAAAGAAAAAATGGTCTTGGCATCTAGCTTGTTAAACTTTATTTATTTTTGTATTATTGCTTATGAAAAGTACACATTAAAAACATTTTATTTCAAAACGTCTCCATTTTAAATGTCTCAAAATGAAGAGTTGAGATGCATAAACCTATAAATGCTGATTGATATTTTCTTTTAAATTTTGCATTTTTCTCCAACCCCTGTGTGTAGGCTTAGTAAATTTACTTTTAAAGTAATGAATAACTTCTTTTCATTGCCTTTAAAAAAACTTTAAAATAACTGAACATAAACATAGGAGGCTGAGAAAAGCTCTCATAGATTTCAGATGGCCTTTAGAGATTTTTGCATCTGAACTTTTTAAATGTTGAAACTAAATACATTCAATGTAACAACAACAACAACAACAACAACAACAACAACAATAATAATAAACAATAACAACAACAACAACAACAATAATAGCAATAATAATAATAAATAACAATAACAACAACAACAACAATAATAATAATAAATAATAATAATAACAACCACAATAATAATAATAACAACAACAACAATAATAATAACCACAATAATAATAATAATAATAACAACAACAATAATAATTATAACAACAACAACAACAACAACAACAACAACAACAACAACAACAACAACAACAACAACAACCACAATAATAATAATAATAATAATAATAATAATAATAACAACAACAACAATAATAAACAACAACAACAACAATAACCACAATAATAATAATAATAATAATAACAACAACAACAACAACAACAACAACAAGAATAAAAATAATAATAACAACAATAATAATAATAATAATAATAACAACAACAACAACAACAATAATAACCACAATAATAATAATAACAACAACAACAACAACAACAACAACAACAACAACAACAATAATAATAACCACAATAATAATAATAATAATAATAATAACAACAACAACAACAACAACAACCACAATAATAATAACAACAACAACAACAACAACAACAATAACCACAATAATAATAACAACAACAACAACAATAATAATAAACAACAACAACAACAATAATAATAATAATAATAATAATAAGAAGAAGAAGAATAACAATAACAAACAATAATAATAATAATAACCACAACAACAACAACAACAATAATAATAACCACAATAATAATAAGAAGAAGAATAATAAATAATAACAACAACAATAATAACAACAATTTTAAATTCTGATAACATTTCCTGATGACTTTACAGAATAGATCTGATCAGTAACGTCTGGTGGCAATGAATTATTTTTTAAAGCACATCTGGTAAAATGTGTTTTTTTTTTTAAGTGTTGTTGGTTGTGCAATGTAAAAAGCGGTTCGTTTATTTTAATAAAAAAAATATATATATATATCACCTTAGAATTATAAGGTTCTATCTGACATTTTTGTCAAAATTTTGTTATTGACATATTCTTATTAAATGACAACTTATTTACATTATGAGATGTTTTTTATAAGTTGTTTGCATTTTAAGACGTTTTAGTTAAAAAAACAAATGTTACACACACTGTTTGCTATGGAATGCTATTCAAAACGCAGATAGAACCTTATAATTCTAAGGTGACGATATATATATATTAAACCTGCTGCCTTAAAATGATAAGTAAACAAACAATGTGCATAATTATAAAAAATAAGTCAACGGGTTTACTTACTTTTTTAAAGTAAAGCAACTAGTCACTTTTTTTACAGTTTGGTGTCATCTTTGAATAAGAGCACGGTGTAAATACAAAGTATAGTTTTGTGCTTCTTGCAACACTCATAGACTCACCACACTGCCCTTTATTGATATTAGTAAAGAGCAGTGCACTGCACTTTTTTCCACACTAGGAAACCACTATATCAACAGTCTTAGTACAGGAGCGCATGACATCAGGATTTTCAGTTCATTCATACAGAAGATTAGCACCAATGCTCAACTTCCATTTGAATGAATTGAAAACACGGTATCTGCAGAGTTAACAACGTGCGCTAGTGACAACATGATGATGATGTGTGTGTAGTAGTGCTGTCCCAGTTCTTAGGGGAATATTTCCATCCCTTCACACTGTTTTTTTTAAGGGCAAAGGGAAAGTGAAGGAGGAATGGAAGGGGTATGAAATAGAATTGGGATTGGACCTCGGCTTCTGCTCAGGGTTACAGGACAATATGAGGGTCAACACTGTTATCACTTTACCACAGCATCCTGGAAACACACTGCATTAAACACTCGCCTCAGAGCCCGGTGTGTGTGTGTGTGTTAGAGCCACTCAGGTGTTTGTGTGTCTCTGTGTGCTTGTGTGTGTGTCTTACAGCAGCTCAGGTGTTTGTGTGTGTGTGTGTGTGTGTGTGTGTGTGTGTGATAAGGAAAGGCTGATGGAGTTGAGAATGACAGAGTGTGTGTGGATTCTTCATCTCTCTTCTCCAGCCGCTGGTGCAGTTTCTCTCTGCAGGTTTGCAGCAGTGGATCATCAGAGAATCACCGAGGCGAAGCAAACAGGTTACAGACGCTCAAATCTGTCCATCTGCCTCCGTCAAAACACCGCAAAACTACTGCACACACACACACACACTCTCCCCTCTCTCTTTGTATTTATCAAGTTGAACTAATTTTTAAAGGGTTTATGATACAAGAATAAGGCATGATTTTGGCAGAGTTTAGAGTATAATTTTTGCTGAGAACATTGCATGAGTGTTTTTTTCCTCAATTAAGTGTGTGTGTGGTATGCATGTATATACAGTATAGATAGACAGACAGACAGACAGACAGACAGACAGATAGATAGATAGATTTTTCAACAGACACCAGTGTTTCCCTACCATTATATAAGGGGGGCGCCCCGCCCTCCCAACGGCTGTACCCACCCCCTTTGAAGTCACATTAATTGTATTATCTATAGCGCCAGATCACAACTTCTTTAATACACAAGCTAAATAGCCATAAGTAATATCTTATTTACACAACAGCATGTCATTTCTGTTCTCCGCTCACGTCACTGCAGCTAAAGTATATACAGATGCAGACATCCCAAGTCTCTCGAAAGTTCTAAGAGACTCCCGCAAATGCATAGAGACTCTCGGATGCCCGCAAACGAATGATAATCTCCCGGAAATCACGCGTCTCCTGCCTGGTCCTCAAATACATCCCGCATCCCTCCCCGCTCTTCAGATACGTCGCGCACATGCCATGCTGTGATCTGTGATGCGAGCGGAGCTATGTCCTCTATCTAATGTCTAGTTATGACCTCTCCCGGAGGCTCTGCGTGTCTTCCGCAAATTCATACCGGCTCCGTGATCCCCCAAAATCCCTGGAAATCATGGCGACGAGAGTGAATGAGCAAGTGAACAGACCGCGAGAGGCACAGTGATGGTCTAAACATTACATTTGATAGGTTAAATGAATGGAGCAGTAAAGATATCGTGAGTGCAAATCTCTCTTTCTCTCACTCTCTCTCTCTCTCTCTCTCATTGAGGGATCTGCTGTCAATAGTTGGAGAGAATGGAGACGAGCAAAATATTAGAATGGTCCTGCATGTATTTAGGCCTTTGTTACATATAACAACTGAAAGTTCTGTGTTTTTGACAATATTACAAATCTTATATTACAAACTATTACAAAAGCTGGCTGGAATTATTAGATAAAACGTTTTTTAACATAAATATTTAATAACTTCTTGTAATACACTCATTGCTATAAGAAGTATAGGCCTATTTCCTTTTAGTAAAGAAGTATTGGATTTATAGATGTGCATTTTAACTCATTTTCATCTTTCATCAATTGCGATGTTTCCAAATTGCATTGTTTGTAATTTTTCTGTGGCGGTTCATTCCGCTGTGGTGACCCCTGATAAATAAGGCACTAAGCTGAAGTAAAATTAACGGATGAATTATTTTCTGTAAAGCTGCTTCTGGCCATGACATGTTTACATCTAAATTTTTATAAGAGACATGTTTAATAAATGTCTCAATAAATGGGCCCGACATTTCTGACTTTCCATATCAAGAGGCTCAGGAAATGTTCTTCCAGAAGCCCATAAAGATACACTGCAGTGACAAAAGCTGCACAGTTTGTGAATAAAAAAGATATAAAATAAATGTTAATTTATAATTTACAAACGGTTGTACAGTTCATATAGTTGTTCAGTTATGTACTGCATTAAAAGACCATGACTCCTTGTGTCAGTGTGAGTCTGAACAGCCACGCTGCGATGGGCCGCGTCACGCCACAGCCAATCCCCCCCACAAAAAAAAAAATAATAATAATAAACTGTAAACCTAGGGGAAACACTGGACACTCAAAAGAAATTCAGACAGACAAAAATAATTATGAATTGCGAATTTTTTTTTTTTTTTGCAAAGTTAGCCTAGATTAGTGGTCACTAACATACGAACCCGGACATAGAACAGGCCTGTTACTTTAGTCCTGCTCCCGCTGGGTGTTTTTCCGTACCCGATCGTTCCCGCTATTTATTCACTGTTTACCTGCTGTCTACTAAGAACAGTTTTCTTCTCGACTGACTGTTCCTGCTCATGGTACTTTGCAATGATGGTTGATAAAAATGCATAGTTGCCTTGGTAATGCAAGCATAATGTAAACAGAAGTAATCAATACTCTAAAAGTGCTCAGTTATTACAGTAAGATCTGTTGACTTAATTATTATCTGCATCATTGGTTGAGACTGGGGTGTCATGGTGGCGCAGTGGGTAGCACAATCGCCTCACAGCAAGAAGGTAACTTTGGCATTTCTGTGTGGAGTTTGCATGTTCTCCCCATATTGGTGACCACATTTCAAAGCCGTAACAACCATTAGAACACTACAGCAACCTATATCATTGCCCTAACAACCATTAGAACACCATAGCAACCACTCAGCAATGTCCTGACAGCCATTAGGACACCTTAGCGACCACATACAATACCCTAACAACCATTAGAGCACACTAGCAACCACATAGTGCCCTGACAGATAATAGAGCACACTGGCAACCACACAGTGCCCTGATAATAGTAATGGGCGATATAAACGATATGCGATATAAACGATACAAAATTGGCCTACGATAGAGATTCTAATTCTATTGCACATCGCGATAATGCATGTTTGATGACGTAATCTACCCGCGAAATTAAGAGCAACAGCAACAACAGCACTAAGCAACGCATGGCATATTGTGGCTTGTCTAGTGAACGTCAGTGCCTCCCACACAGATTTTACCTGGGCGGCCGATATATTATTGGGGCGGCCCGGTTCTGTGTTCGCGAGAAACTGAGCTGAGACAAGCTGAGAACACTCTGCCACAGACTCGCTCGCATGCTCTGCATGCAGACCCACAGAGACGCGCTGTATCGCGCTGGATACAGAGCTGTTGTTCTGATTTGGGAGCAGCTTTAAGAAGAGCGCGAAGACTAAATAGACTGATCAGCTCATTATTTGGGGTGACAATACATTTTCCCCGGACATGTCCGAGAATCTGCTTTCGCTTTCGATATTAATTGTATTCATTTTTGCATTACTTTATAAGCAAACTTTGTCTGGTGCGTCTCAATCTCTCAGCAGCATTACAGCAGACAGAGGGAGAGGGAGAGAGAGAGAAAGAGCAGATCAAGACACCAGTTTTAATTTCATTAGGAGAACAAAATGTTTAAAACTAAATGTGTTACCTTAGGCTGCAGGTTAGAAATATGTTTTTATTTAAAGTATCTGCAATACACAATTTTATTTGACTAAATTAATAATGGAAGTAATTTCAGTACAGTGTAAGTTCCTTAACTAAAAAGACACCAGTTTTTTTTTTGTTCTGTGCAACTTGGCATTTAGGAACCAAAGACTTAAAAGAAAAGTCTTTCTTTCTAAAAGGCACTACATTTAGTTTATTTATCTGCAACATTGTGTTGTTTAATTACAGTTTTGCTTTTGCACAATAAATGTTCTCAAAATGACATGCAACGTTTCTTTATTTCTTAAAAAAATAGCAGTTTGGCTTTCCTAAGGGTCTATGTAACCTGTTCTGAAATGGTTCTATTATAATTTATATATCGCAATATATATCGTTATCGCAAGAGGCTGCAATGTATATCGCAATATGGATTTTAGGCCATATCGCCCATCCCTACCTGATAACCACTAGACCACCCTAGCAGCTATATACAAATGCACTAACAAACACTAGAACATCATAGCAACTACATAGCAATGCACTTATAAACAGTAACAGTAAAAGTAAAAACAGTAAATATTAAAACCAATAAAAATCACAACATATGTGGAGTTTTAAAGTCTGCATGAACCGGAAGTTGCGGAGACTTTTATGTCAGTATGCTGATGTACGTTCAACTGAAATGGAATATCGAGTAGTGTGCGGGGCTTTCTTTTTGTGCATCATTGCCTTATAGCAAACTAATGGTAAAGGGGGCGTGGTTATGAATATTGTGGTTGAAGCGTCACTGACATCATCAGAGAGGAACCGCCACTCCAAATGTGGAAAATGCTCATAATTTGATTGGAGATTACCAAAACAAATATTGTTTTCAGTTTAAAGAGTTCCTATTTTGCATTATAAAAGGTCATATTTTGGTTTTGGGGGTCTCCAACAAAAGGCTGATATTTATGCAAGGTCAAAAAACACTTTCATGGTCTTATAATATGCATTTATTTTTACCTAATTATCCCAGCAACTCCCATATGAATCGGTCAGCTATTCATTTGTTCCCAAACCCCTCCTTAGGGCCAAGCTAATCTGTGCTGATTAGTCAGATGACCCAGTCTTTTGTGATTGGTCGAATGCGTTCAGCACGAGACAGAGAGAAATGCCCACCATGGTCATGAAATAGCACACAGATTATGTGAGAGCCCAATGCAGGAATGCAATAAAGCAATGCAGTTAAACACCAGCATATTACTCCGCTCTTAACACTAACCCCAAGTAATAACAACGACACACATTCAGTATTAATCCACAAAGTTGAACTATTTTGAAAATTAACCGTGTCGTGCATGTGAGGAACAGCTGATGGTGGCCATAGCAAAGACAAACAGAGGATCAAGAGTTCAGAAATGCATTTGAATTGGTAAAGGAAGAAGCACGTGTCACGTTTTCAACGTGGTTTTGGACACAATATGTGAACAGCCTATAAAGATTTAACCTGAGAGATACAATACAAGCACAGATCTATAATAAACTGTAAAACCCAACAGTCAACTTTATTAAATGAAATGAGTGTAGGTAACTCAAAATTGACTGAAAGTTAGTTCTACTCATTTGAAAAGAGATTTGAACTCAGTGTTGAAGGTAATGAGTTAAATACCTCATTACTTTAACTTAAATGGAGTAAGTTCACAGTACTCATGTAGATTAGTTTAACTCAATGGTTTGTAGCAATCGGTTTCCTCAAATGGTTTGAGTTCTCTTCATTTATTGGGTTTTACTGTGCTCAGATTGTTTCATTTACTCAAATGTATTAAGTTCACAGTACTCATTAGGATTAGTTTTTGAACTTAAATGGTTTGCTGCAATCGGTTTCTTAAAATGGTTTGAGTTACCTTGACCTTTTGGGTTTTACAGTGTAGATAAGTGATTGCTAGAGATGTGCACATTGATGCTCGAGTGATGACTCAGAAGCTTTTAATTTGGTATTGATATTTTTTTAAATTATCGATATTTTAAATATATTTTAATAATTTCTGCATAACTAAATGTTTTAGCGATGTGACGCTTTGTGTACAAGACGTTACACCAATCCATCTGCGGCGGAACGTGACATGAACGATCATGTGCCTTTCAGATAACTTACGTACTCACCACACGCAAGTCGCACACTTCTGCATTACAGAATGACATAATGGCAGAGACGTAACGCGGCGTGTTGTGGTGCTCATCAGCTGAAAAAGTGTTGCACGAGCAATATTTGTGATAAGAAAGTCGTACACAGCAACAATACAACCAGCATTTATAAACACAGACAACACACCCTGAAACTTATAAAGAAGCGGAACAAAAACAAGCTGCCCAGTGTTCCTCTGCTCAGACTCCCTCTGTCCGACAAAAGAGGCAAATCTCTCTCTCTCTCAATTCAATAATTCCTTTATTGACATGATAAATGTAACAAATGTGTTGCCAAACATTTATAAAGTTTACATTAAAAACAACACACACACACACACACACACACACATACATATATATATATATATATATATATATATATATATATATATATATATATATATATATATATATATAGACACACACAGTTAAAGTCAGAATTATTAGCCCCCTTTTGAATTTCTTTTTCTTTTTTAAATATTTTCCAAATGATGTTTAACAGATCAAGGATAATTTCACAGTATGTCTGATAATGTTTTTTCTTCTGGAGAAAGTCTTATTTGTTGTATTTTGGCTAGAATAGAAGCAGTTTTAAAATTTTAAAAGCCATTTTAAGGACGAAATTATCAGCCCCAATTTTTTTTCAATAGTCTACAGAACAAACCATGTTATACAATAACTTGCCTAATTACCCTAACCTGCCTAGTTAACCTAATTAACCTAGTTAAGCCTTTAAATGCTACTTTAAGCTGTATAGAAGTGTCTTGAAAAATATCTAGTAAAATATTATTTACTGTCATCATGGCAAACCCGCGGCCCGCCAATTGAATAGCCCTGATTTAGAGGAAGAAGAAACTAGTCCATATGAACTGTAACAGCTACTGACAAAATGGCTGCCAAAGTCTGACAAAGTATATAATAGTCTCTGCTGCTCATTCCTTTAATAGCAAACGGCAGACGAATCCCGCATTGCAGTGTAGGTTATTGTATCAATCATCAGAAAAATGACAGGAACAAACACAGCACTAGGTTGGCTATACTGTGGTATTGTTATCTTTATTCCCCACAGCCAAATCTCCATCTGTCAGTCATCGTCATCTTCGCGTCATGATCAGTCCTGTGATCCCCTGCACTCCGCTAGTGTCTGAAGGGAAAGCGCGTTCACAGTTTACCGGAACCAGCACTACATATTTGGTGATGTACCGTATTGACGTAGACTCGTTCAAGGAAAATCCGAACCCAACTCGATTAATTTATTTGACTCCAAGTCGACTATTTCGCTAAAGAATTAATAGTTTTAAACAAGTTCAACTTTCAGATTTAACCCTCAGCTGGATGTTTTCATTCACTTAGAGCTGTTACACACTGTATAGGTCAAAATCAGGGGCTCTTTAACTTACTCAACTAACTTGATTAATTGTTCACCTAATAATTAGCGATGTGCGCTAGCAAAATATACACTTGTAAATTTCAATTTCACGCAGACTTTAAACTCTACTTTCTGACTGTGAACCCTTGATTTCTTTATTTCTAACCTGAACGGAAGAGAAAAGGCTGTTCGTTCATTTCCTGAGCGAGAGGCTGAAGGGAATAAAGCAGACGATTATGAAGAATAGAGAAAGTTTCCTCAAGACACTTGACATGATCTTCAAAGTTGCTGCTCAAGCGTGTCAAACCGCATTAAGTGGAAAATGAAGTGGCCGGTTTTTCATGGCGTTTCATCAGCCGTTGCTTAAAAACATGTAGAGAAGCGAGAGGAGAGACTTTCAGATTAGTTTACTCTGTTTCTTTCACACACACCAGCGTCACTTCACCACGTCTGCAAAGTGGAAGAGTTTAGTCCAGTATCACTACTGGTGCTGTGTGTCTGATCACATCACTGAGACAGGAGGAGAGCTGCCGCACACACACCTACATACATACTGCTGATGACTGCTCTATAACTCACTTTGACTGACTGACTGACTGACAGTCCATCCCATAGTAGCAGCTTAAAACTTCAGAACGACCACATAGCATTGCCCTAGCAACCATCAGAACACCCTAGCAACCACATAGCAGCATCCTAGCACCCATTAGAACACCCTAGTGACCATAAAGCAGCATCCTAGCAACCATCAGAACACCCTAGTGACAACATAGCAAAGACACAAAACATTAGGACACAATTTCAATGATTTTACAACCATTAGAACACCCTAGCAACCATATTTTAATGCCTTGACAACCATTAGAACAAAATAGTTACCACATAGCAATGTTCAGACAACCATTACAACATCCTAAACCACATAGCAATACCCTAACAACGTTTAGAGCACACTAGCAACCACATAGTGCTACCCTGACAACCATTAGAACACCCTTGAAACCATATTTAAATGCACTAACAACCATTAGAACACACTAGCAACCACATAGTGCTACCCTGACAACCACTAGAACACCCTTGAAGCCATATTTGAATGCACTAACAACCATTAGAACACCCTAGTTATCACATTTCGAAGCCGTAACAACCATTAGAACACCACAGCAACCATTAGAGCACACTAGCAATCACACAGTGATGCCCTGACAACCACTAGAACACCCCAGCAGCCATATTTCAGTGCACTAACAACCATTAGAACACCATAGCTACCACATAGAAATGCCCTGACAACAATTAGAACACCCTAGTGACCATATGGCAATGCCATAACAACCATTAGAAGACCCTAGTGACCACATATCAATACTCTAACCGCCATTAGAGCACACTTGCAACCACACAGTCCCTGGCAACCACTAGAACACCCTAGCAGCTATATATCAATGCACTAACAACCATCAGAACACCATAGCACCCACATAACAATCCCCTGACAACCATTAGAACACCCTAGCGACCACACAGCAATACTCTAACAACCATTAGAACACACTAGCAACCACATAGAGCCCTGGCAACCACTAGAACACCCTAGCAGCTATATATCAATGCACTAACAACCATTAGAACACCATAGCAACCACATAACAATCCCCTGACAATGATTAGAACACCCTTGCGACACTACAGCTATACCCTAACAACCATTAGAACACACTAGTAACCATATAGGGCCCTGGCAACCACTAGAACACCCTAGCAGCTATATATCAATGCACTAACAACCATTAGAACACCATAGCAACCACATAATCCCCTGACAACCATTAAAACACCCTAGCGACACCATAGCAATACCCTAACAACCATTAGAACACACTAGCAGCTGGGCAATTCCATGCAAATGTCAACCTTGCCATGAAAAAAATTAAGTTTTCAACAAAATACCGAAACTGTTTATATGTTTTTTTGTGTAAGTAAGTATTTTACAGTACTTTTAACATGCTCAAAAATGTCTCTGTCAATGTTTTTGAACAATTTAATTTGCTTTACCAAAGTCACACGAATGGCAATTTCACATCGGTCACATCCATAACGCAGAGGTGTCACATCCATAACGAAGCTTTTTCCTCATAAATGCAAAAATATTACATAAAATAAAATCAATGATGTTTGTTTTATAGAGAGCCAACTCTTATCCTTTTGATTAGCATAATTTTTGGGGGGTTGTGCAGTTTATTTGACAGAATTTCTACTAAGTATGTTGTATACAGTCAACTCACAGACTTTTTTCGTCACATCCATAACGCATGTTTATTTTCCTCATTTAAAGTACAAAACATGTTTACAGACTGATATTTTTCTGATCTTATAACTCTGTGGTCAGTAGTTTTGTAAAATATAAACAGATGTTTCAATATAATGTTAATGTAAACTTTTTATGTGAATTTATGTTTTCAGTTTTTACTGCAAATGTCACATCCATAACGCTGGAATTGCTCAGCTATATTTCAATGCACTAACCACCATTAGAACACAATAGCAACTACATAGCAAAGCCCTGACAACCATCAGAACACCGTAGTGACCATATGACAATGCTCTAACAACCATTAGAACACCCTGGTGACCATATGGCAATGCTCTAACAACCATTAGAACACCCTAGTAATCACATTTCGAAGCCGTAACAACCATTAGAACACCACAGCAACCACATTGCAATGTCCTAACAACCATTAGAAAACACTAGCAACCACATAGAGGCCTGGCAACCACTAGAACACCCTAGTAGCTATATTTCAGTGCACTAACAACCATTAGAACACCATAGCAACCACATAGCAATCCCCTGACAACAATCAGCACACCCTAGTGACCAAATATCAATACCCTAACAACCATTAGAGCACACTAGCAACCACATAGGGCCCTGGCAACCACTAGAACACCCTAGCAGCTATATTTCAATGCATTAACCACCATTACAACACACTAGCAACCATATGGCAATGCTCTAACAACCATTAGAACAGCCTTTTGACCACATTTCAAAGCCAAACACCACTGTGGTATATGCACATCGACTTTTAATTTTCAGTCAGCCAGTCCAAGTACTTCTAGCGACCCGTTGTGCCATTACAAAATTAACATGTTTAAGGTCTGATTTCTTTAAAAATCTGTGATCTTCACTGCCCACATGATATACGATATAAAGTGTCTCTCAAACCGGACTTTTTTTTTCATGCCATCTCTTTAAAATATGAAATATTTTACCTCAGTATTTTCAATGAAGTTTCTGTGCTAGCCTGCTGCTACTGAAGGTGCTTGTGTTTACATGGTCTTTCATCTTATTTTACGCTTGAACAACTAAATGAATGCTGAAGTCTGTTTAACTGGTTGTATTTTAATTACATTACAACATGTAAAGTAACCTTATGAATTGAAAAGAGTCATCATAAACCATTCATCGGACGTTTATCGCTGGCTGAAAAATACTAGCTCTGCATATAGCCCATTAGAGCACCACAGCAATCACATTGCAATGACAAAGCGACTAAAGCATCCTAGCAACCAAATAGCAATGACATTCCAATACAGACTGACTAGGGCACAGGGTATGTTATTATTTTTGTATATGTTATTATCGTCTACATACAGTATTACTTTGTTCGATATTCTGCATAATCACACTGCTGTTTTCTTTGCTGGAACCGGATGATGTGAAAGTGACTGGAGGCTTCAGTTCATCAGTGTGTTTGTGTTTCTCAGCTCTTCATATCAGATGTGAAGATGATGGAGAGATCCACTGACAAACAGAGGAAGGAAGAGGAAAGAGACTGCAGACATTTTTCTCCTCCACTGGTGATGGATGATGAACTGAATGAAAAAAACACACGCGCACACACACAAACACACACTGGAGAGATTCAGAAACGCAGCTCTGGTGTCCACCTCTACTTCTCTTATAAATTCACTGATGATTGGATCTGTTTGTGTGTGACTGTGTGCATGTATGTATTTTTATCAGTACTATAAAACAAATAATAAATAAATAAACAAAAGAAAAAAAAAAAGTATTGTCGTCAATCTCAGTTGTAAGAGCAACAAACAATAGGTTGACTTCTAGTTGATCGTTTGGAAAAGTGGCAGAAGGTAGATTTTTCAGATGAATCATCTGTTGAACTGCATCCCAATCATCACAAATACTGCAGAAGACCTATTGGAACCCGGATGGACACAAGATTCTCACAAAAATCAGTCAAGTTTGGTGAAGGAAAAATCATGGTTTGGGGTTACATTCAGTATGGGGGCGTGTAAGAGATCTGCAGAGTGGAAGGCAACATCAACAGCCTGAGGTATCAAGACAGTTGTGCTGCCCATTACACATTACAAACCACAGGAGAGGGCAAATTCTTCAGCAGGATAGGGCTCCTTCTCATACTTCTCATAAATAAAGTCATATTGGTGCTTAGGTTCTCTTTATCGTTCTATTAATTGTTTTTTTATTATTTAAAGTAAAAAAAAAAAATGATCTCAAATAATTTTCTCTATTATTTATTATGTATCACAATACCTCTGATATTAATTTAAACTTTAAATACTGTCTTCAACTCCATGTAGGTTTGTTTTAAGATATCTATATAGAACCCATCATTGCATATTATATGAAACTCTTGGTTTTGCTTCAAGTTCCGCAGACAGTATCATTGGCATTTGTTTCTTTTTAAATGTGTTTATTTTAGTTTGCCCTCTTATTTAATTTTTTTGATTATTTATTTATTGAGATTTTTGCATTTTCAATTTAAAGCATTACATTACCCCTACCCTACAACAAGCAAAAAAGAAAAAGGAAAAAAAAAATTATATATATGTCATTGCAGAGTTTCTGAGTTGACAGTGTACCATATTTGTTCAGTCTATATGTTATCATTTAACATGAGAGGCTTGGCAACATCTAAAAGAAGGAATACGCAAAAGAGGTGCATCTTTAAAAAAAAATAAAATAAATAAAAATTATAAATTATAATAATAAATAAAAAAATATTTAATAAAACAACAAAATGGTCATATCCTATTGAATTACAAAACCTTCCAGATCAAAGTTAATAGTGAGGCAATACATTGTCATATTTTAGTCAATATGTTATTATTTTACATGAAGAGTAACATCCAAAGAGTACAAAATAGAAATAACATAGAAGAAAAAAAATTATTAAAAATAAATAAATACATTTATTCTAAAGGCCAGAAAGATCTTTAACGTATTAAATAAAGAGGGATCATTTTTCTAGGAACTTTTTTTATTCCATTTACCTCCTCATATTATCTTCATCATAAGCAACAGAATAATTTTTTTGTTCCAAGAATTACAACAAAGTGGCCGTAGGTCCTTTCAATTCAAAGCTCCTTCCGACTGGAACAATCTTCCTTCCTCTTTTTGATCAATTAAGTCATTTAGTCTTTTCAGGGCTAATTTATTTCCTTTTTTGGAAACAACTTGTAGATGTAATTAATATTGGTTCAAATTTAAATGTTTATTATTTATTTGCAGACGTCTTTGGCTAAAAGGGAGCTGAATGGAGTGAGGACCTAATTAAAAATGCTCGACTCTGCAGTTCTCATTTCATATCAGGTAAGTTGACGCTATGCTGAATCATACACATTACTCGTTTTTGATTGCAGCAATGATTTCAGCAGAACGGTTAAATATGGTGAATTAAACTGTGGACACCGAATGCCAAGAATGAAATGTAAAAATGTAAGTTTACACACCCTGCCGTACAGATGCAGTTTGCTGTCAGAATGCAGTTGTTTAGCTTGTTGATGATTACCCAGACCTTGTACAGTTCCGTCTTCTTTCCTTGTCTTTGGCTAGGCATAACCTCAGTTTTTAGCACTACATAGTTTTGAATCTGGTAATCATGGGACGTTATTTCTTGCACATGATCACACAGAACACAATTGTAGGCATCCAAAGACTTGTAGGCTTTAACCTCTCTCTTGTAAAAACACTTGGAGTTTCAATGAGATGGTTGTATATTTGGGGTTGGATGCTTGGCCATTTTGTCTTATCCAATATCCATTGGGAGGGTGTTATCGCAAATGGACCTGTCAGACGAACGCGGCTCACTTTAAAGTTAATTTTGCTGAATAACTGTGCTTATCACTGGTTGACAAGCTGTTATAATACGCTGAAAGCATTATGTAGATATATATAAAATGTAATCAACATAAGTTATTTCTAAGACAACAACAAACTCTGTACCGCATCGGATGTCATTCCCTCGCTGTAAATGCTAGTGCTCCCAGTTTTTTTCTGCAACCTCGCTGAGCATGTATCCTGAATGTTTACAAACCGGTAATTCGTCTATATGTTTTTATTTACTTAGGCTTGAGACTTTGGGAAGTGTTTCAGGCACAGTGTGCTGCTTGTTTGTTTTGTTAGTGGTATGTTTGTTATGATGTGAAGTACTCTGTTTGATTTATGTACTTCTTAGGGACCCCCTCGAAAATGAGATGGTTCATCTCAAGGGGCTATCCCATTCAATAAATAAATTCAAATACCTCATCCTCCAGATCAAAGTTCCTGAAAGCAAAGAAGGTCAAGGTGCTTCAGGATTGGCCAGCCCAGTCACCAGATATGAACATTATTGAGCATGTCGGTAAGATGGAGGAGGCATTGAAAATTAATCCAAAGAATCTTGATGAACTCTGTGAGTCCTGCAAGAACGTTTTCTTTGCCATTCCAGATGACTTTATTAATAAGTGATTTGATTCATTGCAGAGATGTAGGCATGCCAAGCTCATGGAGTCATACACAAGATTCATTCTGTTTCCACTGCACCATGACTTTATATTCTATCCTGTACATTATTTCTGTTAAGTGACAAGACTTTTGTTTCAGCAAAGTCAGACCTTACTGTCCTAATTAAATCATTAAAAATTAAGGCATGATCATATTTTATTTTGGTAAAATAAGTGTAATCTAGAGGCCTTTGCCTTTCATATAAGCCACTTCTGATACCAAAGGATCAACTAGAAGTCAAGTTATTATTTGTTGTTCCTAAAACTTGGAAATGCGACATTTATTCCTGTAAAAACACACACACAAAATGAACTAGTTTTGTTCCTCACATCTGGTGTTGTAGTTTTCTATAAGTGTTTCTCATGTATGCGTGTGTGTGTGTGTGTGTGTGAATGAAGTGTGAAATTCAGCCTCGTCTTCTTTATTTCTCTTTCATGTTTTAATATAATAACTCCTCTATTTTTTAGCTCAATTATTTCCTGTGTTTAATCTTCGTCTTGTGCCCGTGAGACGCTGCGTTTTGACAGGAAGGCAGAAATAGATGATCTGCTGCAATCTAACCGACTTTAATGTAAAAACCCCTGGAGGATTCAATCCAGCGGAGACACGCTGAAGAAATAACACACAACAGAGGCGGCGGAGGAAATGACCAGACCAGAACCGAGAAACAGATCCAGACTGCTGATCCACATTACTGAGACTCACATACTGAAGATTCACTGCCATCCATCAAAAACACACACACACTGACAAACACCACTGATATACACAACAACACAACAAAAGAACATGGGCTAGAAAACAGCAAGATGTTTCAGGCTTGCTGTGAGATTAGGTCAGGAATTTTGGTGTTTGTGATAAAAACAGACTGGTTAAAACATACAAACACACACGCACGCACGCACACACACACACGCACACACAAACACGAAAGAGTCAGCATTTTTAAATTACCAAAATACTTCATTCTGTGTAATTTATAAGCATGTTTGACCTGATATAGCTAAATCATATATAACCAGTAAGTCACATATGACCCATATATAAGCAAGTCCCCATGAGTCTGTGTACATTCAGGTTTAAGTCCCCACTGAGATATAAAAACAAGTACACACACACACACACACACATTAAAAAAGCACAAAATATATAAAAATTAAAATATAATACAATTTTTGTAGTAACCCTTTGACAATCACAGCAGTATTTGATTAGTGTGTCACATAATCACATAATCAGCTGCTAAATTCAAATCTGCTTTTCCGCAAAGATAAAAGATAAATAAATAAATAAATCTCAATTTATCATGCTTTTTAAACAAATAACCTCAATTTTAGGTAGAATACACAGAAGTACTAGCAATACATATCATTTATGGTGTAAAAAAAATACAGACCAACATCTGTGGTAGGACTGGACGATATGGCAAAAATTTATATCACGATATATTTTTTAATTTCGGTCGATACGATATAATTCCGATATCGATATGGACAATATTAAAAAGACAGGAAAAAACTGCCAAGAGCGCACACAATGGATATCTGTACCTACAAATGACTACATCTGAATTTGTAAAGTCTATAATTTCTCCAGGCTCTTATAACTTTTTAAAAAAAATAAAAACAGTACAAAAAAATAAAATTAATGTTCACTTTTTATTTGTATTTAGCCTTTACAAACAATAAATGTGAAATAAACTATCAAATAAATAAAACTCTCAGACTTAGCTTATTTATATGAAGGAAATGTTCATGACCCCTTCCATTACTGTTTTTAAATCTCTTCTTAAAACCCACTTGTTCAGTTTGGCTTTTAGCACAGCGTAAGATGTTGACATTTTATACTTATTTATTTTCAAAGTATTTGCTATGTTTTTGTTTTACACTCTATTGTTAGCACTTTGGTCAACTGTGTTGTTTTAAAGTGCTTTATAAATAAAATTGAATTGAATTGAATTGAATTTATATATATATAGATTGGGCATAAATATTTTTTTTTTTATCTAAATTAATCTCGAAATTAATCTAGATTAAATGGCTCATTTGAATTTTGCTGATGGCATTCAGAATATGTGTGCTACCAAAATAATAAGTCTTTGAGAACGGGTTTCTCAAGCCAGGTGGCGCATTAGACCAGGGGCTCATCTCCTGTTTCCAAACTGTATCACAAACTGCTTGAGAAACTGTTCTACTATGATAATTGGTGATGAAAATAAATGATGTTCAATAAGATGTAATTGTGTTTAGTAACTGTTTATTCAGGTAAACATGAATGTTGAACTGTAGGTCTACATAAACTCCAAACAGTGATTTCATACTTGCCTTTGATGTACGTACATACAGAAAATGCTGCTTCGCAAAGTCAAGTTCACAAGCATTGAGTATGTTTACATGGGCAACAATATTTTAATACGATTTTAATAAGATTAAAACAATACTCTGATTAAGAGTCTACCATGTAAACAGCGATTTTTGATTACCTTAATGTGACTAAAGTCATAACTAAACAGAAAAGGAATTAAGACGTGGAGCATGCAGATATTAGTGGCATTACTGACAAACTATTACCGTCATGTAGGACTTTTCGCCATATTTTCCGACAAGATCCACACAGGTGGCTGTCAGTAAAGGACCGCACACACACACACACACACCTCTGTCAAGTGTTGAAGCTGAAGCCTCGTGTGAAAGGGGCGTTAGAGTCAGGCATCCTGCTGATCTGATTCAGAAGAGCACTCTTTAGACGGCTCACCGGCCAGGTATACATCCGCGCTAAAATACCAAGGTGAAAGTCATCATAGCTTTCATTAGCTTGCGTAGAATAGGCCCAGCTCCCACTTTGAGAATAGATTAACGGCTTCTTTTTTTGTTTTAATGCGCGATAAATTCGCACAATTTGCAGAGCAGATATATAAAATAAAAATATAATAAATAAAAAACATATATAATAAAAATAAAATATAATAATATATTTGGTCAAATATA
The DNA here is from genome assembly GCA_903798195.1 of Danio kyathit. NCBI lineage: Eukaryota > Metazoa > Chordata > Actinopteri > Cypriniformes > Danionidae > Danio > Danio kyathit. The sequence goes on from LR812540.1 coordinate 12,626,787, forward strand.
AAAACACAGATTCTTTACAACACATAAAAAAAAACACATTTAAAAAACCCTTACAAAATTTAAATGACATTTAAATGATTTTTTGACTTTTCCAAACCACTGTAAACCTTGAAACAGGTTATCGTCCCATGCCTAGCTTCAATCCTGATTTTGTACCTATTATTGCACTATTACTGTTTTTATGTTCAATTTATATTTAATAATAATGTTGACGCCATTTCTATGGAAGTAATAATATTTTGAGTTTATTTAGTAAAATCTAAGAAAAGGCTTGTGTTGCAAATGAAAACCAGTTGCAATGTTAACCAGTGATGTAGCATAACGCAATTTGATTGACTGTTAGATTTAGAACCCCGCGAATCAGTCAGAAGCCACTGGACTTTTGAGCAACACAGTCTTTTGACCTATGCAAACTGCGAAGTTAATTTGTAAGAAAAGTAAACATCCTAAGTTTTTTATGTCTTAAGATTTACATTTAAACAGTCAAACGAAGAACTTTGGATTCAAGACTTTTATTTACTGACGCTTTTGTGTTGAGTACAAAAGAACTCTAAAGTCTAGAGCTAGTCCTAAGCTAGTGAGTCGGCTTATTGCGCTCACATCCAAAATATGTTTTATATTTTACCTTACTGTTGGGTGGATCTTTGTCTTTGTTGTATACAGTTCAAAATCTAAAGTGTTCAATAATAATAATAATTACAAAAAAAAAAAACGTGTAGCACAAGAGCCATGATTAGTCGGCTTGGTATCGGTGATGAGTGTGGGCAGGGCCAAGAGTCGTGGGACAGGATTGAGTAGACAGTGGAGGAGCTCCAGATGGAAACTTTTGTTTAGTGTTTACTCTAAGATTAAAGTTGTTGCACATTCGCTGGTTCCTGCCTCATTCTTCCTTGAATGAGCATTAGTTTGAGCTACTTCTTGCCTGAAAAGTACTTAAAAACAAACACAAAGTGCTTGAAATAAATGTGTTTATGGTTTTATTTCAGCAATTGTACTCAATTGTCAAAAATAGAATGAAAAAACTCTTAAAATAAAGATTTTAAATATAAATCTTGTACAAAAACACTGAAAAATAATGCCCATTTCATCAATATTTCGGAAACTGCATTTAAATATCATCTGTATTGAATTCCACAAATTTTATTAAAGATCACCCCTCTCCCCTTTTCAGTACCTATTAATCTATTGGACGTCTCCAACATATTAAATTTTTCACCTACAATTGAAAAGTTAGCCTTTACAGTTTAATTACGTGCCCCCCAATTTCAACTTTGTTCTGGAAGTAAATCGCACGGCCCCTGACTTTAACCCCCTCCCGGGAGTAAATCAATTTAGCTAGCCAAACGTAATAAAAGGTCTTGATCTCAGCCAGATGCCAGGGACTTTAACTAGTGTTTTGGAAGTGTTATTGTCAGAGCAACACAAACAAAATGCACAAGAATGAAGGCACGGCTACTTGTAAGGAATCCAACATGGAGTATGGGGATCATTCGACGCAGAAGTATAAATAACTTGGAAACTTTGAAGCGATTCATTCTAAATAATGATCTTTTTAATAATGGAAATCTAATTAACACATACATAAGTGTTTAGGACAGACTTCTTTGCTAATGATCTTCAACAAGACCAATCCAATTGACCAGTGTTGTGTTGCTGCTCCTGCAGTAGTTTCTGCGGTGTAGTTTCTCCCTCATTATAACTAAGAGCTCCAGTCTCAGTCAAACGCCATCGACAGCATTAACAGCAGCAAGCGCTCCACTTAACAAGAGCGCTAAAACAAACCTGCATCACTAGCAAAGGTCAAGCTGACACGACTCCTGCCCATGGAGAGTCAAAGATCAGGGTTACACTAGTGAAAGAAACCCAGAGTGACTCATTCAGATGACTCTTCACCATCCAGAGTGTTTTTTCATCAACTCTTGACTGGCACGGAGTGATTCTCTGCATGTGATCTGCTGTTTCTGAAGTCACTCCACTAAAGAGGGGAGTCTCGTGCATGCTAACCACACTAAAGATGCTCATAAATCTGCTTTAAAGTGCTGCGCTCAGCGCTCGCACCGGTTACGCCAATGCAGCTTGAGTTAAATCCCATCCAAACACACTAAAGAAAAGCCTTCATCGCTGCATGGGAAAATATCAATCCAATAGTTCAATATCTTGGAGAGATAAAATGAAACAATTACCAAAAATGAAAACTTACCTCAGGTCATTGAACATCAAACCTGCAGTGGAACATTAAAGAAGATTTTAAGTAGAAATGGTGGCTCTTGGTGATTGAAAAAATGAAATAATCAGCCACCAGGATGCAAAACAAAATGAATACCCCTGAGCCCTGATAATACTTTGTGTTCTTATTAAGTGAGGAATCTGAACATTATTTAAAGTACAACATTATTACCTTTAACCAGCTTCAGCAAACAGTCCTGACGGTATTTATACCTTCTTAGATTAACGACAACTGATTCTGTATAACTGATCATGTAAAAGCCTTCTTTACTATTCAATTGATGAAAAAAGAGATAAAGGATCATCCTTTTTAACATCCTCCAGGTCGATAACACTTTCACTTGGCTGAGAATAAACAGGGTTTACAGTTAACATATCTCAGGAACATGACACTGAACTTCCAGAACAGTCCATCTCTGTGTCATTAGAGGCTGATGTCACTTCCTGAAAGACCCCTGATGTCCTGAGGGAATCTGACTGTCATGAGTTGATGCTGAGAGCGGAGAAACTCAAACACTCTGAATCCTCAGGAAGCAGGGGCAGAGAACACTCAAACAACCACATACCAGCAACCCAGACCACCCAAAAAACCACAAACAACTACAAGACACCCTGAAGAACAAAACCACATACCAGCCAAAAAGAACTTTAGAACAATCATATACAAGACACAAAGCACACCCACACCATGACCAAACACCCAAAAAACAGCATAACAGCCACTCAAAACACCTGAACAACCACATAACAACCACACAAAAACATCCAACCAACAGTCATAACAGCCACCCAAAACACCTATACAACCACATAACAGCCACCCAAAACACATGAACAACCACATAATAGCCACCCAAAACACCCAAACAACCACATAACAGCCAACCAAAATACCAGAACAACCACATAACAACCACCCAAAAACATCCAACCAACAGTCATAACAGCCACCCAAAACACCTGAACCACCACATAACAGCGACCCAAACAACAACATAACAGCCAACCAAAACACCCAAAGAACCACATAACAGCCACCCAAAACACCTGAACCACCACATAACAGCCACCCAGAACATCCAAACAACCACATAACAGCCACCCAAAACACCTGAACCACCACATAACAGCCACCCAAAACACCTGAACAACCAAGGCACACAGAACACTCAAATAACCACATAACAGCCACCCAAAACACCTGAACCACCACATAACAGCCACCCAAAACACCTATACAACCACATAACAGCCACCCAAAACACCTGAACAACCACATAACAACCACCCAAAAACATCCAACCAACAGTCATAACAGCCACCCAAAACACCTGAACCACCACATAACAGCCACCCAAACAACAACATAGCAGCCACCCAGAACACCTAAACAACCACATAACAGCCACACAAAACACGTGAACAACCACATAAAAGCCACCCAAAACACCTGAACAACCACATAACAGCCACCCAAAACACCTGAACCACCACATAACAGCCACGCAGAACATCCAAACAACCACATAACAGCCACCCAAAACACCTGAACCACCACATAACAGCCACCCAAAACACCTGAACCACCACATAACAGCCACCCAAAACACCTGAACAACCACATAACAGCCACACAAAACACCTGAACCACCACATAACAGCCAGCCAGAACACCCAAACAACCACATAACAGCCACCCAAAACACCTGAACCACCACATAACAGCCACCCAGAACACCCAAACAACCACATAACAGCCAACCAAAACACCCAAAGAACCACATAACAGCCACCCAAAACACCTGAACCACCACATAACAGCCACCCAGAACATCCAAACAACCACATAACAGCCACCCAAAACACCTGAACCACCACATAACAGCCACCCAAAACACCTGAACAACCACATAACAGCCACCCAAAACACCTGAACCACCACATAACAGCCACCCAAAACACCTGAACAACCACATAACAGCCACCCAAAACACCTGAACCACCACATAACAGCCACCCAGAAAACCCAAACAACCACATAACAGCCACCCAAAACACCTGAACCACCACATAAAAGCCACCCAAAACACCTGAACAACCACATAACAGCCACCCAAAACACCTGAACCACCACATAACAGCCACGCAGAACATCCAAACAACCACATAACAGCCACCCAAAACACCTGAACCACCACATAACAGCCACCCAAAACACCTGCACCACCACATAACAGCCACCCAAAACACCTGAACAACCACATAACAGCCACCCAAAACACCTGAACAACCACATAACAGCCACCCAAAACACCTGAACCACCACATAACAGCCACCCAAAACACCTGAACAACCACATAACAGCCACCCAAAACACCTGAACAACCACATAACAGCCACCCAAAACACCTGAACCACCACATAACAGCCAGCCAGAACACCCAAACAGCCACATAACAGCCACCCAAAACACCTGAACAACCACATAACAGCCACCCAAAACACCTGAACCACCACATAACAGCCACCCAGAACACCCAAACAATCACATAACAGCCACCCAAAACACCTGAACAACCACATAACAGCCACCCAAAACACCTGAACCACCACATAACAGCCACCTAGAACACCCAAACAACCACACAACAGCCAACCAAAACACCCAAACAACCACATAACAGCCACCCAAAACACCTGAACCACCACATAACAGCCACCCAGAACATCCAAACAACCACATAACAGCCACCCAAAACACCTGAACCACCACATAACAGCCACCCAAAACACCTGAACAACCACATAACAGCCACCCAAAACACCTGAACAACCACATAACAGCCACCCAGAAAACCCAAACAACCACATAACAGCCACCCAAAACACCTGAACAACCACATAACAGCCACCCAAAACACCTGAACCACCACATAACAGCCACCCAAAACACCTGAACCACCACATAACAGCCACCCAGAACACCCAAACAACCACATAACAGCCACCCAAAACACCCGAACAACCACACAACAGCCACCCAACACCCAAAAAACCACATAACAGCTACTCAAAACACCTTAACCACCAAATAACAGCCATTTAGAACACCCAAACAACCACATAACAGCCACTCAAATCACCCAAACAACCAAATAACAGGCACACAGAACACTCAAATAACCACATAACAGCCACTCAAAACACCTTAACAACCACATAACAGCCACTCAAAACACCTGAACAACCCCCATAAGAGTCACCATAACACCCAAACAACCACATAACAGGCACACAGAACACCCAAACAACCACATAACTGCCACCCAAAACACCTGAACAACTCCCATAACAGCCACCCAAAACACCTGAACAACCACATAACAGCCACCCAAAACACCTGAACAACCACATAACAGCCACTCAAAACACCTGAACAGCCACACAACAGCCACCCAAAACACCTAAACAACCACATAACAGCCACTCAAAACACCTGAACCACCAAATAACAGCCATTTAGAACACTCAAACAACCACATACCAGACACCCAAACAACCACATACCAGACACCCAGACCCCTCTCTCCCCCCACTAAAAAAACAAATACAATCACATACAAACAACCGAATAACAAATGAACTTCCAACAACCCCAGAACCCTGGAAACCAAGCCAAGAGACAGTAGACACTAGTAACCAACAAGAAATCTCTACAACCACACAATGCTACATAAACCTTTGACATTTATTTGAATATTTTGTGTTTCATGTTACAGAATGTACAATAAAAGGAGTCTCTTGGACCACCGCATGTTCCTAACATGATAACAGCTGTCAGCTTCAAACATATTGAACTGCACACTGGCATCTAGTGAATCATTTATTGTGTCCATATTTAACGCTATTAAAACACAAACACATCCATCTGTTTTGGCTGAAAGACAAACTCCCATAGATAAACATGAAGCACAGAAAACACAGTCTTCCTAATTGATACATCAATCCAGATCATTCCCCATCACATAAATCATCAGTCAGCTTGAATCTGCACAAATGGCCTCGTTCTTCCCACAATCCTCACCGTCGCAAGAAAAACACAAAAGCTATTATAGCGAAGAAAGATGAGGGTTTCACAGAAAAATTACAATTGTAATGAGCAAGTGAAGTGGTTGAGTCTAGACTAGCGCTCTTAAAATGTAAAGACACAACAGCGATGCCGTCTACACAAACCATCTCCATGCCATCAGAGGTCACTTCAATTACAGTCAGCCGAAATGAGGAGCAGAACGAGGCGTGATTGTGTTTTGTGAAGACCCTCGTGATGCCATCATCGTCCCCTCGCTCATTTTAATGAGGCTCGCTGCTCTCATGGTAATGGCCAATCTTTTGCAGGACCATTATCAAGATTATATCATTGCAAAAAACAAAACAAAAACCGAATACATCTTTGCTTACTGTAAATGACTGCTGGTTATGTATTCCATTATCTCAATACATGTTAAAGTATAGCAAGACGTTAAAAACGCCTTAGCAATCCTAGGGACCACCAAGAATAACTTAGAAGGCAAATAACAACGTCAAACAAGACAGCTACCTGCTAAAATGCCTCCAAATCACCTACAGCAACCCCATGAGACTATCAAACTCCCAGAATACTTTGGTAAATCACATAACAATGCTCTGAAAATACTACAAACTGCTGAACAGCCTCACATCAGCCGTACTCAACTGTTTAGAAAGATACAACACACCATTGTAACTGAATACAAACAAACACACAAACACTAAGAAACTTGTTAACCACAAAACATGTACAAAACTGCATAGGAACACTTCAGTATCCACTATATCTACCTGATGACCATCAGAATACCCTAGCAACCCACATCAGTCTGTTCAGCATAGTGCTTAAAAATATATAATAAAAAAACTCAAAAACAGCTTAGTAACCCCACATCATCCTGGCTCCTACAGAGATTAGGCTAGCAACATCTTAGCAGCCTTGTTAACTCTAGTAGCACACTAGTAATTGCCAAACAAGGTGGTATTATAAAAGATAGAACATAAAAGCATAGTACCACTACATTAACCCTCAGGGGTCTGAGGTGATTTTGGGGCCCCTGAGATGTTTTGACATGTCCTGACATTTGTGCTAATTTCAGCTACTTATTACATGGTATTGGCCAACATGTATTTTATTTGTATTCAGCACAAACTGTGCTACAACAATATGTGACAATTATTGATGTACATGCTTGTGTTTTTTAGAAAAAAAATATTATGCGTGGTTGGTGGGATTTGGAGAACATTTTTAGCTGAAATAAGGTCCAAAAAAACCACTCTAAATGTGCTTGAGCAAGACTTTTGAGTAACCAGTCTGGTAGGCTAGAATATTTCCTTCACAATTATGTAAAAATTATTTTATTCTCTCATTCAAAGGAAACATTATAAAGATTTACATTTTGTTAAGTTTGTTTGGCTCATCTGAGGTCTATGCGTGAGTGACAATGCTCATGAATAATTCACACCTGGAGAGACAAAAGACACTCCCCCACTCACCCATCAAGGGCATTGTAAAGCAATGAATGTCCATCTGCAAAAGCTAGCCCAAACTAAATGCTTGTTGCATTCAGTAAAAATTTTGTAGGTTGTAATTTGTTTCAATATTTTGCTTGAATTTTATTGTATTACCTTTCAAGTTCTGAATATATTTGGTGACTAAAATATTATTTTAATTAATATATCTGTTTAATAAATCTGTTTTGTTTAAATGCATCAAAATACATTGCCTATATTCACTGAGAAATGGAGGGAAATATTTGAAATGGTATAAAACGTGTTTGCAAAACTGTTGTAATAAAAACTTTCTTGTGCATTAATCCAGCATTTAATAATAATCTCTGAATGACTCTGGCATAATGACAAAACACAAGAATAATCAAAATAATATTTTAAGACCTTTTATATATATTTTGCCCAAATAGTTGCAGCCTTAGTTAACTTTTTCCAAACTTTAACAGGTTGAACTACGGTAAAATAAATAAAAATGAAATTAATAACACGTATAACATGCGTCACGTTCTAGCCAGCGCGCTGTGGGCAGCCTACGTCATTGTTTGTATTAATGGCGGAAGTGGAAAGAGCCAGCATGATGCGCGCTCTGCCGGGAGAATTGTATGGATTACCTAGCGAGACAACATTTGCTTTCAAAATGAGTTGGAAAGTTCACCCTCCAAGCTTTATGCAGGTATGTCTGTCATGTGTATGTCTCATGTATTCGTGGAGATTCCGCTGTTTTTTCTGACCTCAGTTTACATGTCGCACGAGCCTCACGTGGACTATTGTAATAACAAAGCCTCGTGGGCGTGGTCGCATTAAAAATAATGAGCTTCTACAGAGAAACTAGACATCGCATTGGTTTCATACTGATTACTTTATCAAGCAATATTTGTTTTCAACACGCATTTAACATGCATTTAAAAGTAGACACTTCAAGCTTTCTATAGATATATGTCTCATGTCTGTGTGTTTAGTTTTCGCGGAGTTTCAGTGCATATTACTGACGCGTTTGTAACAACAGTTCATGGAGAGAGAAAAGAGAAAGTGCCTTTACTGTTTATTTTCCTTATTTTGCAAAAGCACACACTTTTGTTGTTATTGTGAGTGTACCCAAAAAAAACTAGACACCTAACAGATTCCATTGATGTATTGCTCATATCTGTACCATCAAAACTGAAAGTGTAATTTAAGTTTTTCAGCGTTTTCATGTGAAAACACGTCAAAACGCGTATACGCGGGCTTCGACCCCTGGGGGTTAACCTGGTAACCCAGAATAGCCTAGCAACACAATATAAGTCAGGTAATCACAGAGTAATCACAATCCATGTGCTAACAAATGTACCTTGGTAACTCCACATCAACCTGGTAAACACTCAAAATAACCCATAGAAACAACCCAATAACAAATGTCACCAATGTGCAATAAATAAATAAATGAATCTCAGTAACAATGTGAAAACTACCCAGAATAGCCCAGCAACACCTTAGTAACCTCGTTATTCTCTTAACACCCTAGCAATCACCAAGCCATGTACTAACTAAAGGATCCACAACTAAACTACAGGACACCCAAATATCCACTTATTAGACACCCAGAACATCCAAACAGCCACAGGACACTGAATAATCACATAACCAGGCTTCCAGAATACCTAAACAAACTAGACACCCAGAACACCACCCCCCACCCAAAAAAAAAAAAAACAAACAGAACACCTAAACAACCACATTTAAGACACCTAAAACCCCCAAACAACCATATAAAAGACACCCAGAAAACCCGGACAACCACATTCTAGACACCCAGAACACCCAATTAAATCACAGAACACCTCGAAAATCATAGAACACCTGAACCACCACATACTAGACACTAAGAACACATGAACAACCACATAAAATACAATAACAACCACATACAATTACATAGACATTCAGAACACCTGGACAACCATGGAACAACTAAACCACAGGACACCCAAACAACCACTTACTAGACACCCAGAACACCCAAACAGCCACAGGACACTAAACAACTACATAATCAGGCACCCAGAATACCTAAACAAACTAGACACCAAGAACACCACCAAAGGTCTTAGTAATAACCTAGCAACAGCCTAACAATCATATGTCAGCCTCATAACACCCTTGCAATTAATCAATTAACCAGTCAGTTAATAAATTTGTTAATCAATAAGTTAATCAATCAGTCAACCAATCAAACTCAGTAACACAACCTGATAACCACCCAGAATAGCCTAGAAACATCTTAACAACCCCATATCAGTCTAATATGGATGTAGTCATCTAGTGCTCATAAGCATCTTATTAACCACATATTAACCTAGTAACTGCCCAGAATAACATAGCTTCTTAGTAACACCACATCAACCTGATTACTACAGAGATTAGTCTACTAGCCTTGTTTAACTCTAGTAGCACACTAGTAATCACCAAACAAGGTGGTTTTAAAAAATACAGGATAGAAAGACAAATAGAAAGTAAAATAAAAAAACATTGTAACACTACATTAACCTAGTAACGACCCAGAATAGCCTAGCAACACCTTAGCAATGCCATATGTGTTAACAAGAGTACCTTGTTAACAAATGTAACACCTTAGTAACCTCAATATTCTCTTAACACCCCAGCAATCACCAAACACTGTACTAAAAATATATCATAAAATGCCTTAGTAACAACCTAGCAATAGCCTAACAATCATATGTCAGCCTGGTAACAACCTTGTAATCATCCAGCAACACGCAATCAATCAATCAATGTAACACAACCTGATAACCACACAGAACAGCCTAGCAACACCTTAGCAATCCCAAATAAGCCTTACATGAATGCAAACATCCACTGCTCATAAGCATCTCATAACTTAGCTACTTCTTAGTAACACTATGTCAACCTGGTAACCACCCACAATAGCCTAGCAACTCCTTAGCAACCTTATGCCTCACTAGCAGTGACTTTGTAGCTGCCTGTCGCTCTGGGTGGTGACCTGCTGCAAACAGGTCTGTGTAGGTTCTACAGCACGGAGAATACAACTGGCCTCTGTGGCTCTCTCCTCTCTCCTATTGGCTGTTGCTCAATAAAGTCGCTTGCATAAAGTTGAAGGATTCTCAATTTTGTCGTACCCTCGACACACCCACAGTCGCCAAAAAGCATAGAATGACCAAGAGGCGACACTCTAGTGTGCTTTGGGAAACAGCCACTAGATGCCGCTAGTGTCATACGGCGGCCATTTTGGAATTAAAACTCCAATAGAACAACAGCATATTTATAAAATTGACTATTAAAAGTGCTGATGATTGTGATTGTAAGTGTTGTATTGTCGTCTTTCAGGTTATATCTTAGCTTTGATGCACTTTTTAAATAAATAAATAAAAAACAAAGCAGCTGCTTGCCATCGCTACAGCAACAAGACCCAATGGACGGCCGATTGCTTTCACTCCAAAATGGTAGAATCACGGGGCTGTTGCTGGGCGCTGCTGTTGCAATGGAACGTTCTATTGAGTGTCGCCTCTTGGTCATTTTAAGCTCTTTGCGGGCGCTGTCGCTTGCATAGACGGAGGTCACCGGAAGTTGCTTACTCCCCGTTGAAATGAGCGGCTGCTTGTCGCTTTGCTGCTGCGAGTTGCTCGTAGTGTGAATGTGGCTTTATATATCTGTTATCACCCAAGCAATCATCAATGCTACAAAATCCTCACAATGCCTTAACACGGTAACCACCCAAAACACCCTAGCAACCCCATCTCATTCTGATAGCACCCTAAAAATTGGCATAAAAAACAACCCTATTTTTACCTACCTAAAACAGCAAGCAACCTTAGCAACCCCATATCAACTAACTAACGGCACAATATCATGCACATATACTAAAACTGGTGATTTAAGAGCTAAAATTGGTATTTTTTCCCACCCAAAAAAAGCTTTTTTTTAAAAAAGCATGTTATTGATGGAATAGAATCTGAAGTCTCAAGATGTTCCATTGTTCAGCCCCCTTTAAAAACGATTGAGAAAATGTCCCTGAACCGGCCAATTGATTGATACAGCTGGTCTGATTACGGGTTTGGACGGATCTGAAGCTCTGTACAATTGCCCAAGACATTGGATCCCTATTTCTCCCGGGCCGGCAGCAGCTCCTCCGCCACACTCTCGCTGGAAATAGATGTGAAAGCAGCCGCACTCCAGCCATCATTACACTTCTGTCTGTGTAACTCATTTTCTCCCGTACACTAGTTACCACTCGGTATATCAGCAGAGTCCTCGGGGACGCCGGCGCTGGGACGCTAGCCACATTTTCAGCCGTTTGCAATTTTTCCAGCCTCGCACGTTCACAGGCGATTAGGTGAGTAATTACGTCCCGTGCGTCCCAGTAAAGTCATGTGTGAAATTCAATTCAGTCTCCGCAACATAAATCACACAAGCAGTCTGTGAAACTATCACTCACAACAATAAAAAAATATAATGATTTCATTAAACCACCCTGGCTTCTCATTGCGGTACATCAGCTGAAACCACAACACCCATAATGCATTGCAGTATATGGTACTCACAATGCATCTCATTACAGAAGTTGGGAGCGGAGTAAGACCGAATAATGGTCTGTAGGGTTTAACAACTAAGACTCTGGTGTTGATTGGGATGGGACCCTCTCACATCCACAGGAGCAGTGCGCACTTCCGAAAGCAAATGAAGTAAATCAGGGTCCCTAGGTGACAATGACCCAGGACATGAGGACAGCAAAGTGATTGTTAAACTTCTAAACCTCATTACATGAATAAAATTACTGTTTAATGTGATCCAGAACACCCTAGCAACCACACAGAACGCCCTAGCAACAGCATAGCAAGATAAAAAAAACAACAACACTTTAAATACATTCAATTTACTTGGAAGTCTTGTCTCCGTTAGCTTCCATTCTGGAAAAAGTGAAGCCAAAACATGCTAAAGATGCTAGCAGACATCTTGCATTGATGACATCACTCTGAGCCGCAACTGATTTTGTCCACAGGAGCAGTGCGCACTTCCGAAACCTAATGAAGTAAATCAGGGTCCCTGGGTGACCACGACCCAGGACATGAGGACAGCAAAGTGATTGTTCCACTTCTAAACCTCATTACATGAATAAAACGACTGTTTTCTGTGATCCAGACCACACTAGCAACCACACACGACACCCTAGAAACAGGATAGCAGGATAAAAAAACAACACTTTAAATACATTAAATTTACATGGAGGTCTAGTCTCCATTAGCTTCCACTGTAGAAAAAGTGAAGCCAAAACATGCTAAAGATGCTAGCAGACATCTTGCATTGATGACATCACTCTGAGCCGCAACTGATTTTGTCCACAGAAGCAGTGCACACTTGCGAAACCAAATGAAGTAAATCAGGGTCCCTGCGTGACCACGACCCAGGACAGCAAAGTGATTGTTCCACTTCCAGTGAAATAAAAAAAAAACAATAACACTTTAAATACATTCAATTTACATAGAAGTCTTGTCTTCGTTCGCTTCCACTGAAGACAAACTGAAGACAAAATGTGCTAAAGATGCAAGCAGACATATTGCACTGATGACATTGCTCTGAGCCACAACTTTTTTTTTCGTCTTAGGGTTAGGGTTATAACAGGTATAGGGTTATATTTAAAGTCATATACACAGAGGGTGAGTAAATTAGGGGGTAACTTAAATTTTTGGGTAAACTATTCGGGTGCTCAAACTCAGTCCTGGAGGGCCGGTGTCCTGCAAAGTTTAGTTCCAACCCCATTCAGACACACCTGGGCTAGCTAATCAAGCTCTTACAAGGCTTTCTAGAAACATCTTGTAGGTGTGTTGGGGCAAGTTGGAGCTAAAACCTGCAGGACACCGGCCCTCCAGGACAGAGTTTGGACACCCCTGCCTTAAAGTAAAGAATTATACAGGCATAAATAGTGGTAGTGTGATGCACAATATTGACAGTACAAGTGTTTTTTCCTCCCAAAAAGTTGCTGATTTTAGTACTTGTTGTAAGTAATGTCACTTATATTGCATTTTCTTCAAGCCAGCCTCCCTAAAAGAGAGTTTTGTTCTGTCAAAAGCAGAGTCGTATCTTGTTAGCATTGCCCAGGCATCCGTACTGGGACTCTGCCAGATTTACATGGCATGTGCAGACATTGACAGCATTTCAAATCTCCAACAAAAGCCCTTGTCGGCCACAAAAACCTAGCATAAGAGGAACAGCAGCCTTTTTTTTTTTTTTGAGGGACTGTGGGATCCGAATGTGCGGATGAAAGCAGAAAGCCCAAGCACCTTCCCCTCGCTCCCCGTCCAGGTTGACATGAAAGGAATAAATGATGAGTTTTTTTCACCCCGTCCGTCCGAAGGCTAGCAGGCTGGAACAAGGGGGTTAGTCGTGTCGGTCCGAGCTAAATGAGAAACGAAGGACCTCAACCTGGAGTCGTCCTCCGCATGGCAATCTCGTCCCGATGCATGAATATCAAAGCGGCCCGCTTGACGGACAACTAAGACATCAGAGGGCCCTTTGGTAATAATGAGGTCGGCGGAACAAGACTGATAGGCTGGATATTATTGCGGACGCATCTCGCGCATGATCAAGCGCTGAAGGTCCTCGGCTGCTCTCTGATTTAGGAGAGGCTTAGCAGGGAGTCAGCGGCTCTAATTTATGTACCGCCGCATGTTTTATCTCCTCGCCAGCTCTCATCAACTCCAGGGCCGTGAAACTTTCTTTAAATCCCTCTATCCGTATTAAAGAGGGGAATTGGGGTGGAGTGGATATGAACGTCGTAAATACACGCGCTACTTTCGGGACGTCTCGTTCGCTCTGATTAATTAACACCGGGTCAGCCATGACTCTATCTACTACAGGCGTCTGGCCTGCGTTGGGTGAACAGATTTCTCAAGAAAGTATAATAGAGGACAATCATTCCCCTCCACCTATCACAACATTGTGCTGTATGTAAGTTTTTGATTCTTCTAAAGCATGAAAATACTAGACAAGTTTTGCAGTTGATTAAGAATCAAGCTAAGTAGATATGCTTGTTTATCTGAAAAACAATGCTAAAGTCAACTGTTCTCTATTGAAAACAAGCTTCTGTGTCGGAATGTCCATATTTGTTGTGGTCTGCCCATTGTCAGTTTACTCAATTATATTTCTTGGGAGAAAACACAGCGCAATTCATTGCAGTTTTTAAGACTTGCTCAATGTATGTGGGCATTGCCAAATACGTGGCATCTGGAAGACTGCAGCAGCCTCTGAAATTAGACGTTTTAATTGGGCAACAATACAAATAGTACAAATGTAAACATTAGATCAGTGGTGTCCAAACTCCCAAAAGTTTAGTTCCAACCCCAATCAGACACACCTGGGCTAGCTTATTAAGCTGTTACTAGGCTTTCTAGAAACATCCATGCAGCTGTGATGAGGTAAAGTGTGATGACAGCAGCCCTCCAGGACCGAGTTTGGACACCCCTGCATTAGATGATCAGCTTAAAGCAGAGGTGGGCAAACTGTGGCCCGCTGAACACTTTCATCCGGCCCGCGAGGGAGTTTTAAAAATGCTGCTTCTGAGTAACGTTTTGGTTTCAGTATTAGTAAATTAATGATGCGATACAAGTGAACGCCATTTGATGGCAGTATTGCACGCGGTACAGTTAGTGCAACCAGTAGAATTAGAACACACTCTCGGATATTAAAATGTACTCGACCGTTAATGACTGAAAATGAGTCAGCCAAAAAAAATAATAAAATTGACTCTGAATGTCGTGTGTTTAAGGAAGAATTGACAACAGAATACCTCTTCAGCAATAACGAACAGAAAGAGGTTGGTCTAATATGCCAAGAAAGTATTGCTGTTTTTAAAGACTGCAACCTAAGCGGCTAATCACACCGAATGCGCATTTCCGTTCCAAAAACGCGAGGTGCACCGCACTGCCTTTTTGTTGACAAGAAAAAAAAGGAGCGTGGTGCGCTTTATGTCGTTAGGCAACGATTGAATCAGCTCATTGTTCACATGAACACGCTCATAATAACATGACTTGGAATAACAAAGACTAAGATTTTTCTTCCATTTTATCTCAGATTTATAATGATTGATATGAGCATATTAATACAAGCTAAAATTAGATTGTTGTGAATTTGACTCAAATCATATAATAATTGAATACATCCCCTTTAAAAAGTTCTTTTATCAAAGATTTGTGGTTTTATCAAAATTGAGGATGATTGATCTGTATATTCTAAAAGCAGTGCAAATTAGATTATTGTAAATTTGACTGAATAGTAAACTTGAAGAACTATTTTAATGTGTTAATATGAGATTTTTTTATTCTCCATTGTAAAAATGATTACATTATTATTATTATTATTATTATTATTATATTTTTTAAGGGATTATGTTTATTGTTTTATGATGATTGATAATTAAATATAAATATCAGTGGAAATTCATTTGACTTGTAAATTTGATTCAATAATAACTATTTAAAAAAAATCTGTTTTGTGTTAATGTGACATTTTTCTGTCCCGACATTACATGTTCTATGTATACTGCCACTATAAATAAATGTTATTGTTGAAGGATTTGACATGTGGCCCTTCACTTGGTTTGCAAAACTTGATGTGGCCCTCGGGTCTAAAAAGTTTGCCCACCACTGGCTTAAAGCATAAGCATACTCATTCTTGTTGTTGACATCAATCTGGCAACCTGTGTGTCCATTAACCCAAAAGAGGTCAGGTGAAAAAAAGACTCTGTAATATTTTGAATTTGGACTGCAATACCTAGTTCAACCACTAGGTCATACATCCTGCAGTTTACACTAGTATTTTCACCAGCTAAAATTGATTTTAATTTAATTTAAGTCATTAACTTTAAGGTCATTTAACTTTAAGGTCATTTAAAACATTTCTGTTTTATGGTTTAGTGCAGGGGTGTCAAATTCAGTTCCTGAACCCGCAGACCTAAACCGTTTAGTTCCAACCCTGCTTCAATACAGGCAGTTCAGGATTTTGTCAAGTATGATGTGATCCTGGATTAACATCTAATTTTTGTTTGAAAATGTAACCCTTACCTTTTCCCTACTTCTAAACCCAACCATAACTGTAAACTATTCCCAAAATCAGAGGGGAATAATAGTTGGATAACAATCATGTAGAAGTGCATAAAAGCTAACTGTAAGCCTAAACTTAACGGTAAAAATATTCCTAAAATTCTGATTGGCTGATTGGAACGTTCTTCCAGGATCAACATAGATGTTATTCCGGAAACACGTCCTACTTGGTGAAATCAGCATGACACTAAATACACTTACCTGGAGGTTTAAAACAAACCTAAAGGACTCAATTAGTTTGATCAGGTTTGTTTAAATAGGGTTAAAGCTAAACTGTGCAGAGCTGCGGCCCTCCAGGAACTGAGTTTGACACCTGTGGTTTAGTGTGTCAGTAGGACATATCAGTATCCATTTCTGAACATTATTTTGGCTATCACTTGTGGGATTTCAGTGTCTTTGAGCAGCCAGTGTTTCAGATCTGATCTCACCATCATCAAAAAGAAACACAACAAACAGACAGATGAAATCTTAAGAACATCTCCAAGACACTTCTTCGAAAAAAACCTTTCTGCAAAGCTCCCTGAAAAACTGTGTGCAAGTGCACAGAGGACAAAAGCTGATTTAAACCCCCGTCCTGCCTGTCTGTATAACTTACAGCACTGGCACTACACATTATTATTATCATCATCATTTAAAGGGACAGTTCACCCAAAACTGAACATTCTGTCATCGTTTACACAACCTTCACTTGTTCCAAACCTGTTAAACATAAAATATGATAATTCTGACGAAAGCTGGAGAAAGCTGAGGCTATTTTCATTTGACGAAAGACTACTATTTGTTTTAGTTGATTTAACTTCAAGTCACCTCCACTTACATATGTTAAACTGACTAAAATGAGCCAAAAAGTTAACGTTTGGATTTTTTTTGTTGTTGTTAAAACCTGATTGACGTATTAAAATAAGTTCTAGTAACATAAAAAAAAAAAAAAATGTTGACTTTTTTTTTTTTTTTTAAGAGTGTAGTGCTCAAAGAGTTCACACTTAGCTGATGTCTGGTAATAAGAAGCTCAGAAGATCCTTGAGCCTGGGGCTCCCTCCCGTTTTGTAGGGCGAGAAGGGGGGTCTGAGCACAGGTAGGTCTTGAGCAGTGTTTGGTTATTTAAAAAAAAGTTATTTTAAAAAGTAATAGATTACAAACTACTGACTACTACTGGAAAATTGTAATTTGATTACATTACTAATTACCTAATGTAAAAAGTAATCAGATTACTAATTACTTTACTTTAAAGTTACTTTTAAAATATATATTACATCTATAAAAATACAAAATAAACTGCAGCTTTTTCAGTAATTTAATATTCACTGAAAAATATTACAATGGGTTGATCACAGCTTAACATATTCAAAAGACTTAGAGTACACCCAAAACTTATAACTTCTATCTCTCACCATTCACTTGTTTCAAACCTGTTTGTCTTTTTGTTTTTGTTTTTTGAACACAAAAGGAGGACATGAAGAAAACTGGATACCTGTAACCATTGACATCCAAAGTATGCAAAAGCACTGCAGTGTTTGGGTGTTCTGTGTTTGTCTAATTAGTCTACCGAAATGTGTATATTCCATACAAAGAATGAAGCTGATCGGTCAGTTATTGTCACGTGACTGGTGGTTTTTAACTGGTGCACCTGGAAAATGCGAGCATGCGGAATATGCGCTCTGAATATGCATGTGCAAGCCGCGCGCCTCTATTGAAAATAATGAACTCAATTTCAAAAATTTAATTTAGCGTGTTTAGGCTAAGTTGGACCCTTTGTTTTTGGACGCCGGTGTCCTCCTTGGTGACGTGTATTGTCATAGAATGCTTTCTATTCAAGTGCTTGAACAAGTTGCTGGTCTAGTTAAAAGCAGTCGAAAGTTATTTAGAGACTGGACATAGACTGAATTGCACAGCAATATTTTTGTTTTTACACTCAATGAAATCAAAGAAGCAACCACTCTCGACAGCAGTGTTCTCCAGCAATTTAAAAGTGCATGCTTAAAAACTGACATTGCAGTGGAAAACGTTATTTTAAAGAAGCATTTTTTCTTCTAAAAACTATATTTGTAACACAAGTCACGGAATTACAATGACTTCAGTAACTGCATTTAAATTACACAAATCTGAAATGTAATTCGGTAAATTTATAATTTTTTTTTCAAAAATTGTATATAGATTACAGTAACACATTACTGTGGAACGTGTTACACCCAACTCTGGTCTCGAGAGCTCCCCCGAGTTAGAGGCCCTATTATTGATTATTGGAAGATAGACTGCTAACTGAGCGGCATATGTTTGTGCGTTGGAAGCCTAGAATTAAATGCTCATATATTGTGCCAATTTCCATTAATCAATTCACTTATACTGCATGTCTTTGGACTGTGTAAGACATCCTGGGAACCCGGGGGAAAACCACACAAGCATGAGGAGAACATGTAATCTCAGCACAGAGATGCCAACTGGCCCAGGCGGGACCCGAACCAGGTACCTTCTTGCTGTGAAGCAACAGTGCTAACCAATGAGCCACCGATCCGCTCTATCCTGGATTAATCTAGGAAAGAACGGTGGATAGGGGGATTCTTCAAGACAAAGATAACTAAGGTAAGAAAGTCTGGTTATTTATAGTGTGTTTGGATTCATCTGGTCATGTGATAGCTAATACAGGACCAGCCGTGATCAATCATAATCATGTGTTCCTCTCGAAATTAATTTATAAATAAACTTCACTTCAATGAAGAAATAAGGCAGAACACTAAAAACAGAGCTAAAATAGATGACATTAGGCCCACGTGACACAAAAGGACATTGTAACAGACGGCAAAGGGAATGTTGAATATAAACAGCATCACGCTAAGGAAATATGTCAACTGGGGTTGATTTCTGTCTCTTGAAGTCTCCGCTGCGTATAATTACCAGTCAGAAGTGATAATAGAACTCAAAGGGAGGCAAACTAGCGTGCTAATTCTCACCTCGCCTTGACTTTGACTGCTGTGAAGCTAACTGTATTAATGTTGCACGCTTATGAGCAAGCGGCAGGTATAAAGTCTTCATCTTTCCTTTGAGCTCAAACATAGCTTGACCTTTAAAATGGCGACATTGAAGAGCAGGCAAGCTGCAAACGCTATAAAAAAACCCCAAAGAATTCTCGCTTCCGGAAGGTCTGTCATACTTAATGTGGAATGAACTGCATCTCATTGTGAGGAAACCCAATGCTTTGATTAAAAAGAAAAGGTGGCCCGTTCTCGGCGTTTCTCACGTCAGGAGCACAAAGGAAGCAGACGAGAGTGCAGATCCGCCGCGATTACATGTCGACCCAGTTTCTGCGCTCTTCGCGAATGAAGATTGTTAACATCAAAAGGCTTCAGAACAAACAGAGCCGCCCCGCGTGGGAAACGGCCATACAGAAACATGTCATGTAATTTTGCGGTAATGATACACTCTGGTTGATGGGAGCTGTGCCTTCACGTCTGGGCTCATGGTGCTGGATGGCCTTCAGATACAGTGCTGGAGCTCATTATGAGGAGGAGAGAGCACCAAAGTGAAGCGTGAACTCTCTAAACTTCAGCCATCCCGCCATCAGTGGCTCTTTCTGTGGATAGAGCCCTCAGAGTGCTTGGAACAAAACAAAAAAAGCGTGGATATGTTCGGTATGAAATAGAGTATAGAGATTTTCTATTTATCACTTTTGCTTTATTCAAATTTCAGTTTATCTTATTCGTTTTTACTTGAAGGACTGCATTATTTACTATACCGTAGCATTTTATAGTTATGCACAACATATCGGTTGTCATATCGGTATTGGTGTGACCGATAAATGCCTTTTTTGTCATAGTTATTGGCATAATTCAAAAATAAATGATCAGTTATTAAATTACAGATAATTTCGGACAGTTCATCCATGTCAGATGTGTGCTACTGCACAAAGTTGTCACATATGTTGGAATTATTGCTTAAAGGATTTTGTAAATGATTTTTATTTTCATTTTACCAATTTTGGTATTTATTTCTGTTCTGTGGTTAAATGTTTTAAAATAAAAGCAGTTTCCTTGTGTATTTATTTGCATTTTGCTTTTGTAATGCGACAACAAAACTATTAACAAAAACTATACAAAACGCAAGACAAATCACTCATATAGTTTTGAATAGGGGAAAAGTGTAATGGGCAATATGGCAAATGAAGCCCCGCCTTCTAGTACAGGAGCCAATCAGCGATCGATATAGACTGAGGATTCTCCGGGGAAGGGGACCAGATGTGAGTTTCTGCAAATTTTGTTTGAATCGAACATTTAGAAATGAAACTAAAGAAACAGTTGTTGGCTAAATTTATTGGTGATTGCTAATGTGAGATTTAATCATACACTTAGTTTTGGAGAATTTGATGTTTCCCCATATAAACAGAATGCCTGAACGAGAAGCATTTCAAAAAATGGCCGTCGAGTGAAATGATTCGCCTTAAAGGGACTTTGATATTAATCTAAATATCGGTCATCAAAAGAAAATATTGGTTATCAAAAGAGTTCAGATGCAAAAACCTTTAAGTGCCATCTGAAATGTTTTTCTAAAACTAACATTTTTCTCAGCCTTGTATGTTTATGATCAGGTATTTCATATTAAATGCTATGAAAACAACCTACTCTGTGCCATACAAGTGAAATTACTGACCCTACACACAGGAGCCTGATAAAAAAAAATCTAATTTTAAAAGAAAATGTCAGATGGCATGGAGTTTTTCAAGAGTTCACACTTATCTGATGATTGGTAATAAAGCATGTTTGGCATGCTGTCCCGGGGAGAGAGCCCTGAGCCTCAGAAAGGTCTCGAGAACTCCCCTGCTTATTTATGGCTAATGGCAAATTAGGAATTGCTTGGAGAGATATACTGCCGGCTAAAAGCTCATCTATGATGCCAATTTGGTTTGGTCAATTCACTTGAATTGCATGTCTTTGGACAGTGGAAGGAAACCAGGGAACCTGGGGGAAACCCATGTGAGACTGCACGGGGAGAACATGCAGACTTTTAACGTCGAGTGGCCTGACTTGAACCAGTGACATTCTTGCTGTCAGGAAGTGTTAACCACCGTGCCACTCTATCTAGGAAAAGGGAAGAGTAGTAGGGGTGGAAGGGGCGATTCTCCATGACTAACATAACTGAGGTAAGAAACTCTGGCTATTTATAGTGAGTTAAGAATGGTTCGATTGGAGAATCATGTATTAGCTAATGCAGGACCAGCTGTGGTCAATCATAAGCACGTGATTCTCTCGAAATTAGTTTATAAATAAACCACACTTGCGTCAGAACTCTTCAAATTGACACTTCAATGGTTTTAAAGCACAAATTTGAAAACAGCACAGTTGTGAATATCATGCACATACAGTTGAAGTCAGAAATATTAGCCCCCCCCTGAATTATTAGCCCCCCTGTTTTTTCCCCCCCAATTTCTGTTTAATAGAGAGCAGATTTTTTTCAGCACATTTCTAAACATAATAGTTTTAATAACTCATTTCTAATAACTGATTTATTTTATCTTTGTCATGATGACAGTAAATAATATTTTATTAGATTTTTTTCAAAACACTTCTACACAGCTTAAAGTGACATTTAAGGCTTAACTAGGTTAATTAGGGTAACAAGGCAGGTTAGGGTAATTAGGCAAGCTATTGTATAACGATGGTTTGTTCTGTAGACTACCGAAAAAAAATCTAGCTTAAAGGGGCTTATAATTTTGACCTTAAAATGGTGCTAAAAAATTAATAACTGCTTTTATTCTAGCTGAAATAAAACAAATAAGACTTTCTCCAGAAGAGAAAACATTTTCAGATATACTGTGAAAAATTTCCTTGCTCTGTTAAACATCATTTGGGAAATATATATATATATATATATATTAAAAAAAAATTATAATAAAAAAATAAAAACCAAAGGAAGGCTAATAATTCTGACTTCAACTGTACATGTTTTGAGTCTATAAGCATGTGCAAGTACTTGATGACCAAAACAAAAATGGCAAATAACATTATGTCAAAAGGCGCAAAGCTTTACAAAGTGATATTACCACCTGGAATGCAAAATACAGCATGTTTAGCCATAGTTTTTAGATCACAAAATGTCCAAATAAAAAAGTAGGGATCATGCAATGACAAACATATTCATAATACGATAACTGACAATTTGGCCCACACAGAATCTGTGCTCACAGAAATTGTCATAAAGACTTTCGAGCCCATCATTCAGTCTACAGTATTTACTTACTAATTTAATGTGTGTAAATATATATTCATTCAGTTTTTAATATCACTATTGGATATTTTTACATTTCAGTAATATTATTAAACAACATGCATATATTTAGATGAGTTATGCACAATATAAAGTCTTTTAGTAGATGACAAGTAATTCTAATTGAATTTGCATTGCAAACCTTTAATAAAAGTTAAGACAATATAATTTTTTTCATTAAGTATTCGGTCCCTATACTCTTGAAATTATTCAGCCTAAATTTGCTAATTATATACTAAATTCAGCACAGAAATAGCCAAACAAGTCCACAGATTCTGTTTGTCCCTGGTAATCACTTATACAACGTATACATACAGTAAGCTAATAAATGCAAATATCAAAGCACATTTTTTTTTTCTGAGCCTGATTACTAAACCAAATTGCAAATGAATAACAGTGGACAACTGATCATATTTTATTTTAAAACATCAAAATCTTTCTTTTTTTCCTCAAAATAATTAGAAACTTGCCACTCAGCAGTGCTTTTTTCCACAATGACAAACTCCCACACTTGCTGACATCTTGTTTTCACTCGGGAATAAACTCTTCTAAAGTGTGTTTGTGTGTTACACACAGCACTAGCCAAAACCCTTATGGTTTCATAATCAAAAAAATAAGCATTTATGGAGTCAATACGCAAGAGAAAAGTTTTCTTTTTTAGTACACCAGTGTCATGTAAAAAATACCTTTAGTTTCAAATTAGCATAACACGCTAATCGAAAAACTCTGTACAAAAGGCCAAGTACACTAGCACAAGCACTCAACTTCAGACATGCGATACACAACCATGCCATTTCAAAGTCATTTCCATTCAAAAAGCAAACGCTGTAATCTACATGCAAAACAGCATCATCGATTCTCCATGAACTCAGAGCAGATGCTAAAGCTCCGGCAGGTGAAAGGTCAATCCCAGGTTTCCATAATATTAGATTTAGACACAAGACACAGAGAATCGGCGCTGTAAGCAGTGGATTCACATGAAGTCATTAATTCTTAAACAGCGAAACCGCGATGTTTCACGATCGATAATCAAACGTGTCATGCTGGATTGGGCTATGGCGGTTATTGATCTCTCGCGGGGCCGATCATTAATGCCAGGGCTCATTGGAAACGCTCTTGTTTTGCCAGCACAATCAGAGGTGTTTAATTGGCACGAGGAGGAGAGTCATGTGTCCCGCGAGTGCTTTGTGGATCTGCTATTGATCGGGGTATTGGGTTCAGGATGGCGGCTGGATCAGTCTTTCACTCGATACCTCCAGCAGTAGCCTGTGTTTTAATGATCGACTGTAAGGCTGAAAATCATCACAGGCATTTGCTTTTGTACTCCAAGCTAACAAAAAGGTCATCTTAAAACATATCTGGCAACCCATGCTTGGGGTGGAGCTGATGTGGTGTTTTAACAGCCCGATCTCACGAGGAAACGTAACTAATTAGTACAAATTCATATGATTTCATTCACATGAAAAAGTATGGGTTTTTAAAAAGAGTTGTGCCCCCAAATTCCACCCTTAAACCCACCCCCATTGGGGGATGAGCTCATCATATTAAAATGTACGCATGCAATCATATAAATTAATATGAATTAACCACTAAATCGAAACAAAATCCTGTGATATTGCATTTGTTATAACACATAATAGGTAATAAACAGTGTTGGGTGTATATAGTTTAACAAGTAATTAGTTTACAAAGTAACTACTTAAGGGGTGTTTAAAAAGTTCAGGGGTTTTATTTGTAAAATTTGCAAATAAACCCTCTAAAAGTGAACAAAAAAATTGATTGTAATTTATTTAATAAAGAAAATGGCTCATATGATGATTTAAAAGTAAATATTTAAGTAAATATTTAAGTTAAATATGATTACTTAGAGTTGACATACTGCTGTGCACATTCTACCGTCAAGTTTGTTTGTTTTTTAGATCACAACTTTTCCTTGGGACGTGGTGAACGCACATTTCTGCCCGTTTTGTGTGTATGCCACAATTATAAATGAGATCAGAGGTAATTTCGAACAGGTGTGGCAGAAATCAGGGAAATGGAAAAGATCAAATGTGTGTCAGCTGTAGAGGTGCAAACGGTTATGGGAAATGGAGTCCGAGTGACTGGTGGAAGTGATGTGTGGAGTTCCCTTTAATGTGGTTCAAAGTATTTGTATTTTTTTGTTATACAAACATATTTTGTATAATAAATATTGTTTCAACCCCTAAAAAACTGTCAATTGCATATGCTTAAAAAATAAAATAAACAATAAACAATATTTAGTGTGTATGAAATATGGTGTAATTAATTACTTCTCGTGTTTTGATACATATAATGTTTGTAACTTTTAAATGCTATATCTATTAATAATAAAATGGATCAAGCCAGGATTCGAACTTGGGATTCCCAAAGCACAGTTGCACTACATGCCAGCGCAGAAAGTAATTAAAATTTAAATACAATATTAATGATATATTCATTCATTCATTCATTTTCTTGTCGGCTTTGTCCCTTGCGGGGTCGCCACAGCGGAATGAACCGCCAACTTATCCAGCACGATTTTTACGCAGCGGATGCCCTTCCAGCCGCAACCCATCTCTGGGAACTTCCACACACACATTCACACTCATACACTATGGACAATTTAGCTTACCCAATTCACCTGTACTGCATGTCTTTGGACTGTGGGGGAAACCGGAGCACCCGGAGGAAACCCACGCGAACCCAGGGAGAACATGCAAACTCCACACAGAAACGCCAACTGACCCAGCCCAGCCGAGGTTCGAACCTGCGACCCAGCGACGTTCTTGCTGTGAGGCAACAGCACTACCCACTGCGCCACTGGGTTGCCGTATTAATGATATAATTAGTAATTAATTAGTTACGTTTTGAAGTTACTTACTCAACATTGATAAAACAAACATTAGTAACACTAAAAAATAATGATACTTGTGCGTCTTACTCATAGTACTACTATTGTTTATTTATTTACAAAATAAACAAACATTTTTCTTCGCCGGAGCACCACTTGACTCTTCTCCTTCCAACTTCTCTTCTCTACTTGTTCAGAAATCAATAGTGCAACTGTGTTTCCAGGTTGAGGTCACAAATGGTTTAAAATTTATGCAAATTGCATCAATAGTTTGAGATTGCATGTTTCATGTAAGATCTGGCAACCCTGAGTAAATATTTTTAAGTGAAACCATAACAATTATTAAACTATTCCAATCACAAACAATATGTGAAGCAATTTTTACCCAACGTTAAAGTTGAACTTGCACTTATTTAGTTACACAATAGCAAAGCTCCTACATATCTTACTGTTTTACTCCTCAATATAATAACAATTTAAGTGCACTAGGCACTAATAGAGAAGATGTATTGTACAGTTTTACACCAGCAGTGGGTTCAGGTGTTTGAGGTGAGGATCTGGCGCCCTAAAGCAGGGCATCAATGTTTTCCATCAGCACTAATTTGACATTGACGGCTGTTAAATGTCTTCTGCGCGGCAGCATTAAAAACATGATTTGGATGAGCCGCGGCTCGGCTTCTGCTTCGGGCTTCACTTCTGATGGCCTTTTATTACGCCGTCAAACTTTTATCGCTGTGTCACTTGGCAGAGCTGGAAAGAGGCGCACCGGGGGAATTTTAAAGCAGGACTCCAGGCGATTCATGGAAATTAGCAGAGGGAGAAAAAAAAAAATGATATTTGAGCTATGCATGGTTTTTTATTTTAATAAGTTAAGACTAGGTTTAACCCAGATGTGTTGAATTAAAAATTGCATTATATTTATAACGGCTAATAACAAAAAATATATATATATTTTTTTATTTTTAAATAAATAAATGTGTTAATGTGATTTCAGGAGGATTTATGATGTTATGGTATATAGAAGAAATGTAAAGTGATATAAAGTTAAAAGACATAAAAATAAAATAAAAAATCTAATTGTAATAAATAAACAAATAATAATAATATAGAAATAAATAGAAAATACACAATCATTTAATAATACTTAAAAACCAACAAAACATAATAATTACAACCAAATAAAAATAAATAAATTGACAAACAGCAATAATTATATGAGAAAATTAGCAAATATATAATTAATTAATTAATTAATTAATTAATTACACAATAGAAAAGCAAAGGAACAGTAAGTAAACAAATGACATAAAATAAATGGTAGACAAATATAAGTAGCTAAATAACACAAACAACTAAAGAAATAAGTAAATAATTGAAATAAATAAAATAAACAAATACCTGAAAAGGTAATTACAATAATATTTAAAATAAAACAAAAATAGCAAATAAAAAATAAACAAATAACAAATACATAAACAATAAGTAAACAATATAAAGTAAACAAGTAAGAACAAGTAAACACTAAACGTATTTAAACATTAAAGTAATAAATATGAATACTTCAATACACTGTATTAGCAATAAAAACAAATGAACAAACTCACACTTTACTGCTCTTAAAGATTAATCTTAAAACTTATTATAATTTATTCAAACTTATTTATATGCATCTTAAAACTGGATTTCATTTGGCCTAGGTCTACAGTCCAAAAAAGACACTTTAACAAGCTCGTAAAATCACTATTGCAAACAGTTTCAGTGTCAGCTGTATACAGTAACTCATCTGCATAGTTTATTTAGCAGGTATAAATAGAACAAACAAACAAAAACTGCATGCTAATTTCCAGAGGGAGCCACTAAATGAATTAATCCAGGCTGTTTCTCACAGGTCAGGAAAACATTAGTGTTCAGTCAGGCCGATTCGCTCAGAAACTCCATTACTTTCAGCCTTCAGTGTGTTTACTGATAGAAATGATTAGAACTTCACCAGTTCAACCATTAAAACCCATTCAAAACCAGCAGAGATCCATTATTAACCTTCCCTTGTAAGACTTCAAGTGTACTTACTGACTATGTGTAAGGATTAATTGAAGATGGGCTGTTTTATTATTAGTAAATAAGGCCCAGCTTGGGTGTTTTTCTAATAATATAATGCAACAATCACATAATATATATATATATATATATATATATATATATATATATATATATAAGGGATGCAACAATACAGTTAGCTTACGGTTCAATACATACCTCATTTTTTTAACACGGTTTTCGGTTCGGTTCGGTTCTGATGGCTTAACACATAAGTGTTTTTTTTTTTTTATTGTTATTCTATGCTTAGGCAATAGGAACAGTAAGAAAGAGAAAAAAAATTAAACGATTTATTGCAATACTCCTTTATTTTACTTCAAAGCCAAGAAAGGTACACTAGTTCCTAGTGTATTGTATAATAAAAAAAAAATTAACACTAAAATCTCACAGCTGCTGGTAGCCTATGTACAAACTGGGCATTAAATATTAATTAAATCTTTTTAATAACTGCTTTCTTATTGTATGTAGTTTCAAATAAAATTATTACTCCAGACATTATTGCTTTTATTACTATTACCATAAAAAAAAAAAAAAAATAAATAATAATAATAATAATAAAAAACAATAATAATTAATATTAGAGTGATTTCATAAGGATCATGTGACTGAAGACTGGAGTAATGAAGCTGAAAATTCATCTTTAAAATCACTGGAATAAATGATTAAATTAAATTATAAACTACTTTTAAACAGTTATTTTATAGTGCAATAACATTTTACAATTTTATAATGTGTGCTGTATTTATGATGAAATAAATGTAGCCTTGGTGAGCAGAAGCTTATTTTAAAATATTTAACAATCATACTGACCCCAAACTTTTGAGCAGTTGTGTATATATTTTATAAGCGAAAATATGCACTTTAATTTTGACACCCACAGACATAAATACAAATCAGAGAGGTCAGACTTTCTCATACAGAGCCTCATTTCAGTTGTCAAGTTTTGTAAAAATCTATTGAATTAATCTTAAAGAAACGTTGGCTAGAATTATGCATTATAGGCTTAAATTACAAATAAATAGATGAGCCGATCATCAGATCATGCATCAGATCATGAAGCAGATCAATGTTGTTCTTTCTTTCGAGCTGTCAGTGCAGAAATGAACAAAACAACAGGCCTAATATAACATATTATAAGATTAAAATATGGAAAGATTATCAGTTGGTAACTTCGTTCAATCTTCCTAACTGATAAACAGCTCTCGTTAATATTTCAGCATGCTTTCACTTTCGCATTAGACACGAAACGCACATTTACCGGTAGGAATGACATCCCGCCCTGCTCATCATTCGTATATATGGCTATTACACAATCATAATACACTGTGGTATAGCCTGGGTCCTTAGTTCGTTGAATTGTTTTGTTTTCTCACTACAATCGATCTGCTCAATCGAGCAGAGACCACCTCATTCAGGCGATCTCGGAGCGATTGATTTGGCGCGGATCTGAGCGCGATTCCTGGACTCGCATATGCCAAACGAACCGCGCTAACGGGGGGAAAGAGACAGATTCCGAAACAAACGTCTATGTGTGAAAGCACCCTAAGATTGTATTTGCACGCAATTGACAGACAGTCGCAGCCAAACTTTTGTTACAAGGCAGCACTGGCCCGATCGGGTCAGTGACCATTCTGTACACTGGCCCGAGCGTCTCTCATGCTGGCCCCGGGCCATCGGGCAGTCCTTATTTTCGAGCCCTGTGGTGATTGAATATTTACTCGCGGGGAGGAGTTTCCTCATCTCAGCTCGTAAACTTACAGGGACACACAAACAGTCTATTCGGAGAGAAATAAAACGCACATAAATTATTTAAACGTAAAACCGGAAAAACCGCAATTAACAAGCGCGTATTGAACCGTGGATGTCGTACCGAACGGTTCAATATTGTATTGAGAATTGTGACATCTCTAATATATATATATATACACTGTAAACATTTAAAAAAAAATCTACAAGTAAAGAAACAGGCAAGTAAACAAAAATAACCAAACAGCAAAAAAAAAAAAAAAAAAAAAAGTCTAAGAAAAAAATAAACAAACTAACAAATAAATAATACACAATTGAACAACAAAGGAAGTAAACAAATTACAGACAATAAACTATTCATTCATTTCCTTTTTGGCTTACTCCCTTTATTAATCTGGGGTCACCACAGCGGAATGCACCGCCAACTTATGCAACATGTGTTTTACACAGCGGATGCCCTTAAAGCTGCAACCCATCACTGGGAAAACAAAATAAACTATGCATATGTAAAAATAATTGACAACAGGCTATTGAATTATTACTTATTCATACATTAGATGTCGCCTACGATATTGTTGTCTATTGGAAGGAATGCGTCAATAGAGCCGCCATTTTAGTACAGGGTAGCGCTCCTTTGAAATTAATGCGGGACTAAGGTGCAATGGAGGACTGGCTATCCAGAGCCAGAGATATATACACATTTTTACATACATCTAAGATCAGGAGTTTTCCCGGTGGTCAGTATGCTAATATTTTTTTAGATTACAAAAATTATAATTTTACATCACTTTTCTATATTGATGGATAAGTGACCGCAGGGGCATTGCCGAGTGTGTTCGTGTACATGGAAATGTATTATCCTCCCTGCCTGTAAAATTTGATCTAATCCGTGTCCTGTAACAAACCCTCTCTCCCACGTTCACTTCTCATTCTAACAGAGGATGCGGTTCATTTGTGAATGAATCTCCATTATGAGCGACTCGTTTACTTAGCTGACAATAAGTTACAATAAGTGTTTCTGGCACTCCAGCGTCTTGTTGTCATATTTAATTTACATTCATTTATTCAACAAAACTAGCATAAGCCTAGTATTTAGTGGGAGTTGGTGCTACTTTGCCTTATGGTCAGTGCATTAAGAGACTATTATCATTAATATTTGTTAGCACAAAAATTCGTAACATACAAAAATGCAAAAATCTTACCTATGAAATGTTCTGCCTTTGTGCTTTATTTTTTTGTTTGCTTGTTTCTACACCCGTACACAGCGCTAAAGTCCAGCATCTTCACATTGGCTTTAGTCTTGACTAGTGCGGTAGAATGACATTTGTCCTGGGAGCACTGTACAAATGTGGCGGCGCTATTGACGCATGCTCTGGGTCACCCAAGCTGTGCCTTATTTTCTAATAATTTAACGGAACAATGAGATAAAATAAAAAATCAATATACTTGTAAATATTTACAAGTAAAGAAACAAGCAAGTAAACAAAATAAATAGCCAAAGAGCAAAAACAATATATAAGAAGAAAGGTAAATAAATACACAATTGAACAACAAGGGAAATAAGTAAACAAATTACATAAACTATACATTTGCCAATAATTAAAAAAACTAAAATAATAAATAATTACAAGAAATGTGCAAGTAAACAAAAATAAATAGGCAAACAGCAATAATTATATAAGAAAGAAATGTAAGCAAACAAATGAACAAATAAACAAACAAATAAATAATGAAATAAATAAATAAATGAATACACAGTTAAACAACTAATGAAATAAGTAAACTATGAATAAATGAAATATAATTATAATTATTTAGTAGCATAATATGCCAGCAGGTAAACAAACTGGAAAAATTATTTAATTTTTAATTTATTCACATGGGCATAGTCATGTGATTTGTGGGTAATGTTCAGTATTGCGTTTTTTTTTTCATACGGATTACTAAACCAGAGAACATTTGCTTCCAAAAATAGCTTTTTATCATTTAAAAGTGAACATTTCAGGTTTTATGCAGGTATGTCTAATGTTTGTGAGGCAAAGATAAGAAAAAATACTCAAACTACCAACAAAATACTATAAAATTACTCAAAATTTCTGCCTCTTCATGAAGTCTGACAGATGCTGAAAATCTGTGTTTTTAATTATGCTATTGTTTTTTCAGATGCATTTGCCCGCCATTTAGACAGAAGACATCAAAAGAGAAAGCGCTCCCTGTCTGTTTGACTAATTTTACAAAAACATACTGTTTCGTTGTAATTCTGAATATTCAAATAAAAATAGACACTTTACAGTTTTCAAATCTGCCTTTGTCTTGTCAATACTTGTCTATGTGTTATGGCCATCACATAGAAATGTGCTAAAACACATACAGTAAATGCATTAACAGATCCCAGGTGGTTAATCTTGAAGCCATTTGATTTGATTGATCATTATTTTTAGTCTAAATAAAGCTCTTTGTGTGTTTTTCTCTTTTGATTCCTCTTTTTTTTTTGGTCAGTGCGTGAAGTCTTGAGCTCATCATGTGGAAATTCTGATGTTCAAAAGTGTGGTGTTGAACTATTGCTGAAAATGACTTGAATCTCAACACTTCTGTCTCATTCTTTATAGAGCTGAAGGACGAAGATCATTGAGACATCTGTGATACTAAAGAGTAAAGAGTGTATTGCACTATTGAAACAACTGAAGGTTAGAGGTTTAGTTAGATCAAAAATGTTTGACAGAGTAAAATCACATGGAATCTTGTTGTCACAGCCACATAAACACCTAAGAAATAACAAATTACATAAAAATAAGCATGTTTGAAGTAGATGAACATTGTGTGTGCGTGTGTATACGTGCCTCATTATGTGCCTCAATTCTTTAATTTATGCTAATTTCAATTACATCTGACTGTTCCCTGCTGGTGGAATGACCTTCAGCACTCAACACATCTTTAGTCGTTTTCAAGAAAGATACAAACAAGACACAAAACAAAACAAAGAAACTTTAAACAAAGACAAGAACCAGACATAATAATAATAATAATAATAATAATAATAATAATAATAATAATAATAATAATAATAATAATAATCAGATAATAATAATAATAATAATAATAATAATAATTAAAAAACAGATGATAATAATAATAATAATAATAATAATAATAAAAATAGAAATAGTAATAATAATAATAATAATAATAAACAGATAATAATAATAATAATAATAATAATAATAATAATAATAATAAACAGATAATAATAATAATAATAATAATAATTATTATTATTATTATTATTATTATCTGTTTATTATTATTATTATTATTATTATTATTATTATAAACAAATAATTATAACAATAATAAACAAAAACAAATAATAATAATCAGATAATAATAATAATAAAAATAATAATAATAATAAACAGATAATAATAATAATAAAAATAATAATAAAAAGATAATAATAATAATAATAATAATAATAATAATAATAATAATTAACAAATAATAATAATATTAATAATAATATTAATAATAATAATAATAATAATAATAATAATAATAATAATAATAATAATAATAATAATAATAATAGTGTTAATAAATATATAAAATAATAAAACAAAATAAGTGGAATTCGAATAAAGAAAATATTGTTTTAAAAATAAACAACAATAATGATAACAATAAAATGCATTTAATATTATTATTCTTACATATGATAAAAATAATCCTTTTATATCTAATAATAATAATAATAGACATAATATATAATTGAATGACATACAATAAGTTTATTTTTAATTTGACCACATAGTTTTCATATGCAGAATGCGGAAGTGTGCTCGTTTTTGCTATTGTTTTAGAACTTCCGATCCAGCTCCCTATGGGAGAAATGACTATGAATAATAAACAGCAGAAAACGGTCAAGCTACTTGCTCTACAAACAAGTGTTTGCATGATTATGCAAACAAAGCAGATTCATATTAGAAGAAAATATCAGCTTGCAACATCAAGCAACAGAACAAGATGTTTTTAACATCTAAAAATGAATGGAAGGGAATGAGAGCGCAATTCTCGAGCCAAAAAGATTCAAATGCCTGCGCCCACTCGAATGCAAAAAATAAGGTGAATATTAAAAGATTACTCAAATTATAGAAATGTAATTATATAAATGTATATTTAAAAAAACTATACTGACAAATGCAAATAATGTTTTAATAATAATGTCAATAACGAAGAAAAAGAAACAAAAAATAACCCAAGAATGTGATGTGACCAGTGATATTTCACTGAGCTTCTAAGAGTGAATCGCTATTTCTCTATAGAATCCTATATACTCCTCTAGTCCTATTAATCTTGACTAATTGCATACAAAATAAAAGGTTGTATTTACATAATAAATGTTGGTGTACTTTGTGTACGTATACTTGCATGTATATACTTTAAACATATATATTAATATTTATATAATATATAATGTTATATACTGTACAGTATAATATAAATTGTAATATGTATATAATCATAACCACTCTGTGACCAGTCTTGCTGTGTGTATTGGTGCATTATCATCCTGATACACATCACCGCCTTCAGGATACATTGTTTGAACCATTGGGTGCACATGGTTCTCAGAATGGTTCGGTAGTCCTCTGTGTTGATCTAGCACAAGTATTGGGCCTAGGGAATGCCATGATGGATTTGGTTTTCAGTGTTTGGACTTTCAGCTGTGAAAATTGAACCACACTAAACTAAACTAAACTGAACTTCAACGCTGAAAACTGGACTGACAGTTTTAATCTACTAGAACTTCTGTGTTAAGCTGCTTTGACACAATCTACATTGTAAAGGCGCTATAGAAATAAACATGAATTGAATTGAATGATATTGCAGCCCAAACTATCACTGATCCACCCGCATGCATCACTCTGGGCATGCAACAGTCTGAGTGGTGCCCTTCTTTGGGGCTTCTCCGCACCGTAACTCTCCCGGATATGAGAAAGACAGTGAAGGTGGACTAATCAGAGAACAATACATGTTTCACATTACATGTCTTCACCACTGGCACAACTGAAACTGACATTTGGGACTGGCACAAGTGACCAAAAAAGTCCACAAATATTAGTGAAAGATTCCCCTATGTGTGTTAGTAAATAAACATGGTATATTCTGATTTCAGACTTTAATATTCTCCTCATTTCCCTACAGCACAACACACACACACACACACACACAGTGACAAAAAAAAAACTGTTTTAACTTCTGCAGCGAAAAATCTGCCCCAACACCAGCGCAGGTCTGGTCTCATCTCCTCGCCTCTGAAAAGCAATCTGCATTTCTGCGACTGTTGATTTGCCCTTTGACCATGAGGAAGAACTCGAACCGCATGCGAGGCCAGAAATAATGTCAAAACACGCATTTATTCCATTCCTGCAACGCGCACGTCTCTGCTTTTACACACCGAATATCAAACGCATTCAGAGCCGTGACCTTCTGTGACCTGCATATTAACGAGAGCTGTGAAAAACACACGCACAAGTGTCAGACACTCATTTGCAGATGATGAATATATTTGCATACAGCATTCAGATCAGATTTACATCATCAGGAGGAGTCTTGACGCATATATAAAATACTATAGTAACATATAGTAGATAATGTAGTGTTTAATCTAAACTGTACTAGTATCCAAGTACTTGAATTAATCTGTTATGGTGATTTGATAGCTGTAATGGCAACACAACCACTATAGTAATATAAACAAAATTAGCAAATTCTGTAGTTTTCTACAACTATAAAGTATATTACACTCCAAATACATCAGAGTTTACAGTAGTAAAACCTGATATAGTGTATAATACAGTAGGGCTGAACAATATATCGTTTCAGCATCGATATCACAATGTGAGCATCTGAAATAATCACGTCGCAGGATATGCAATGTTGAGTTTAAGTGTTGGGATTATATTTGAGCAAGAACCATAATTTTAATTTTAAAATGTTTGTTATATTTAAGCATGATTCAAACCCAGAATACATCAGTCTATATAAATTCTTTTTTTTTTAAATAGAGCTATTCAAGCTATCTCAGGGCTGTAGAGTGTGACACCGGTGCGACCAGCCAATCAAGTGCAAAAAAAAAAAAAAAATAAAGTCTCTGTGACTGTGGTTATATGGATTGTGCGGATGCACCAAAAGTGTGCAAAAGTGCACCAGTGCAAAAACCAGTAAGGCGCACCAGTGCAACCAGTACAAAAAGTCAGTCTAGAGCCCTGTATCTGGTGAAATTGTATTCTTATTACAATAAGTATTGCAGAAAAACAAATATCGCAATGTCATATTTTCCAATATTAGCATTATAGGTAATTCTATAGTACGCTGAAGCATTCATTAAAATGTTAAAATTATATTATTATAATATATAAAGTATAAGGTACTTTAGTGTAGTCCAAAAACATCGTAGAATTTACTATAAATTACTATAGTATTGTTCTTTTTTTATTTGGCACAGCATCTAATAAACATGTTAAATGGCAGATTTACTATATTTTTAAAATGTTTTTAAGAGAAGACTAATCTGCTCAGCATGGCTGCAGTTGTTTGGAAAAAAAAAACTGTAGAAAAAAAATAATATTATTGCAATTCTAAATAACTGTTTTCTCACTAATTGTAGTTTAAAATGTAATTTATTCTTGTGATTTTAAAGGTGAATTTAGAGCTTCAATCCAGTCTTCAGTGTCACACAATCAAAATCATTTTTGCATTGCAAATTATGCTGGTTTGATGTAGAAACATTATTATTATTATTATTATTAAGTGTTGAAAACTATTGGGTTGCCTCATTTTTTGTAAAATGTGGCACATTAATATTTCATACATTTAAAAATAAGTGAACCATGTTTATAGTGTAAATAAACGTGGTTGTTTTGAACTTGATCATCAAAAATACACTGAAATATTATAGCAATTTAAAATCTAAATAAATGTAATATATTCCTGTGAAAAGCCACTTATTTATTTATTTTCTTATTTATTTATTTTATTTTCCAAGTAAATACAGATACACACATATCACTATTTTATTTTTGACGATGTTTAATAAACAGTTCAATTTACTTTACAGATTTGTTTTTATATCTATTATCAAAAGTCTAATAAAACGCACAACATATTAATCGCCTTTGGTGTTTCCTTTGAAATTGATGGTGTGTGATGTCATTCGCATGAATACACAACACACATTCTGTCTCACCACACTCAAAAAATGACATTTACTGTTTGTTCAAACTGCTAATTTAAAATCAGCGGAAACAACACGATTGTTGAGGGTTTTTTTATTTTTTTTTTTTGCAACAACAATTATTTTGTTCAATCCACTTACATTTATAAGAACAACAATTCCTTCATGTTGTTTCAACACAAATCAATTGTGTGGAACCCAGAATTTGTTTTACAGTATAGTTAGAATTGCTTATTTCTCTGTATTTGAACATTTGTTTATGATAATTAATAATTATTTTTTAGGGGTTTTCACCTTTATTATGATATAGGACAGTGGAGATTTCAGACAGGAAAGCACTGGGAGCAAAGACGGGAATCATTGGCAAAGTACAGGAATTGAACTCAGGTCGCCGAGAGCACTTCTGTGCTACAGTATATGTCCTCGCACAGTACCACTAGGCTATTGGCGCCACATTTAAAAGAAGTGAAGTTTCCCAAACTAATTTCGAGAGGAGCACGTGATATGATTGATCGCAGCTGATCTCTCATCTGTAATCATTAGTAAGCCAATCGGATTAATCCAAACTCCCTAAAAATAGCCCGTCTGTTTTTTTGAAGAATTCCTCCATCAACCCCATCTCCACCTTTTCCTCCTTTACCAGGGGGAGCTCTCGAGAACTACCTGATCTTGTACCCCCTTACATGCTCATCGACCAGGCGGGGGCCTTGAGCTCAATTATCTCTGAGCTCATGGTTCTCTCCTGGGACAGCATGTGAAACCTGCTAATATTATCAAGCAATATCTAAAGTGTGAACTCTTGAAATCATACTTTAGTTATGCCTTTAGATGGTTTTTTTACACTTCCATTATATGTTAAATTATTTGGCTCCTCTAAAACGCCATATATTTTATACAAGAGAAGCAGAATGTAAATTTTAGTGGACTTTTTACCGTCAAGACAAAATGAGGAGTCTGACTGAAATGTTGCTGAGCGCATTAGTTGATGTTTTTGGCCGGTGTTCCTGCTGTTAGCGCAGCTTCAGCTCTGAGTTCTGACTTCGGCGGAGCTCATCATCTCTGAGAGCAGATCTAGAGCGCTGAATGAGTCCCTTAGGAGGTGTCAGCGCTGCTTTATCTGTGTTTATAAAAGAGCAGAAGAGCCGCAGGAACAGCCTGAATCTCCTCGCTCTGATGTCTCCACACTCACGGCCAGGATGAAGAGATGTGATGGAGACTCACAATGCACATATCAGGCTAATAAAAGCTTACTTTCACCCTAAAAAAGCACATGCATACTTCAGTTTTAGCATTCGATGTCCTACTATCTTCTTAAAGTCCGAAAGTTGCTGAAACTTTTATTTGGCAACTGAACTGGTATGTTAAATAGGGGGCGGGGCTTTCTTTTTGCGCATCCTTCCCTCATAGCAAACTAATGGTAAGATGGCGGAGTGGTTAGGAATATTGATCATAGAAGGAGCCAATCCAAATGCTGAACGCCAAATGGTCAGACTTTGAAGATTACCAAAACAAACTTTACTTTTCCAGTGGATTAATTTTAAAAAATGTTAAAGAATAACAATGTGCGCTAGTAAAATATGATTTCACACAGACTTTACATTTTAAGGTCACTGCTTAGTCTTGAAGTTGTTCTGATGAGAGTAAAAGAGCAGTTTTAAAAGCATATTTCACGAGTTTCATATATTCTGAAGCACATTATTAGAAAAACTAAGATGAGATATTTGAAAATGAACGATCAGATTTGACCATTTTCAGTTTTCACTTTCAATACTTCACTTACAATAATATATTTTAAAGTGACTGCAAGAGTCCGATAAGCAGGTCGACCAGATGAAGACCAAAGTGATGAACTACTACAGCAAGAGAAGCTGCTTGATTAAAACCTGTGATTTCTTTAAAACACTGCATATTTACACTAGCTGTGTAAATTACAATTTAGCTGTTAGCTACAATTAGCTGTCTCTTTATAAATTGCACAAGACTTCCAAACAGGGTTGACATACCAAATGCGCCAGGTGTGATGCAAGTGTTTTTTGCTACACTGTAAAACCAACAGTCAACTTTATCAAATGAAATGAGTGTAGTTAACTCAAAATTGACTGAAAGTTAATTCTACTCATTTGAAATGAGTTTTGAACTCTGTGTTGAAGGTAATAGGTTAATTAAATACCTCACTACTTCAACTTAAATGCAGTAAGTTCATAGTACTCATATAGATTAGTTTAACTCAAATGGTTTGTTGCAATCGGTTTCCTCAAACAGATTGAGTTGACCCTTAGTTATTGGGTTTTACAGTACTCAGTTGGTTAGAGTTCTTCATTTATTGGGTTTTGCTGTGCTCAAATTGCTTCATTTACTCAAATGGATTAAGTTCACAGTACTCATTAGGTTTAGTTTTTGAACAAACCATTTGAGAAAGCCAATTGCAACAAATCATTTGAGTTACCTTAACTTTTTGGATTTTACAGTGTAGTTTCAGCAGGTATCTTTTCACATCCTGGGCCACGTTGTTTAAATAGCAAATGCATTTGCGTCCATTTATGCACTCATGGTCGGGCTGGTCTGAAAAGGAGGTGCATTGTTGGACATTGATAGGCAACTGAAATAAACTAACTAAAAGCTGCTCTAAAGTTGTTGTGTATTTAAAGATCATGTTAGTGATACATGCCTATATATCAGGGCTATTCAACTGGCGGCCTGCGGGCCGAACACAGCCCCCGAGGCAATTTGTTCTGGCCCTCCAAATAGTGTGACCAAGACATCAAAAATAAATTTAGTTTAGGCCGAAAAACGGCCGCTATAGTTATGAAGTGACGTGCGTCTGTTCAATAAGGCACGAGCTGCAGGTAAAGGCTGCGCAGAGCGCGAGTCACCTGACATTAAGCGAGTGGCGCGAGCAGCCGAAAACATTTGGATATGTTTGTAGAAAAGGCCTTTTGTACAATGCACTGATATCGTTAATATGGATGCAATGATTAGCCGATTTTCCCCGCGATTTCCCCGCTTTTATTCATTAAAGGCTTCTCAACGCCGCATTTCTGTTGCATGGAAAAAAGCTGCTGTAACTAAAAGTTATTGCAATACGCACGCACATTGGATTAACTATATCAAGTCGTTAACATATTGCGTCTTTTCCGCACGCAAGTTAATTATTTCCAATGGAGATGTGCGCATATTGGAAGCGGTACGTGCACGGCTCACAAGTGGACCGACGCACTCGTGCCCTGAAGGTGCGGCACACAGTAGAAATGATCTCAGGGTGTAGCAGTGAGAGTTGTGCGTGGCTTTAAGTGCAATGTAAACAAAAGATATGTTAGATGAATTATTAAAAATTATTAAAATGATTGTGTATGAACGCAGATAATAACAACAGTTCATTTAAACTCTTATCTTATATATAGCTTAAATTAACATTAGACAAATACAATTTTTATTTATTTTTATTTTTATGTATTTATTCATTGTTCTGTCATTTATTTTCATTGTAAAATTACTAATATGTTTAAATCAAAAACTTTTTCATTTATTTTTAAGTCCAAAGAGAGAAATGGATTATTGTTTGTTTTTATTAATATTTTGTGCTGTATTTGGTTACTGAACTGCAATAAACAACACTTTAAAATAGAAGCAGTTTTCTTGTTGTTTTCTAAACTAGTAGTGTTTTAAATTTAATAAATGCATAATAATTGTGATAACTGTGAAACCATGATTATTCTTCAGACTATAATCGTACAACCAAAATCTATAATTGTTGCATCCCTAATTGTTACGCATCTTAAAACAACATATGAATGTGTCTAAATGTAGA
Source organism: Danio kyathit (assembly GCA_903798195.1). NCBI lineage: Eukaryota > Metazoa > Chordata > Actinopteri > Cypriniformes > Danionidae > Danio > Danio kyathit. The sequence goes on from LR812540.1 coordinate 12,667,689, forward strand.
AGAAGCCTACTGGAGCAATACACTGATTTCATGCCTCGAAATACATTTGGATATGCTTGTAAAAAAAGCCACATTGTACAATGCAGTGATATTATGTAGTTTCAAAATACAATATATTAACATTTTAATGTGGAAAAAGTCAACGCGGGTGTCTTAAGGAGCAAAAATACAGCATATTGGCTCTTATATTGCTGTTGTGTCATCACTTATATTGCAAGTCATAACTTTCCGGCCCCTCGTTTGGGATGCTTTTCATGAACTGGCCCCCATGACAAACTATTTGAATAGCCCTGCTATATATGCACCTACACATTGCTTATTACACACACAGGCATGTGCAGCAGAACACAATTATGTTTAAATATTTTAAAAAAATGTAAGGGTAAAAACATTAAAATAATTGGATGTTCATTCTGCTGTAGTGACCCCAGAAAAATTACAGACAAAGCAAAAGGAAAGTGAGTGAGGATTAAAATGTAAAAAATAATTATTATTATTATTGTCTGCAAAAATAATTAAAAACAACTGCTTCCTCACATGTCTTCTACACTTCAGTGGGGGTTTTGTAAATCCAGCTCATGCATAAGCAGATCTGCTTCATTGCTAGTGAAGCATTCAGTTTTTCCGCTTATGCAAATAGCAAATCTGCAACGGTGCGACCACAACTCACTTTTAAAGGGAATGGGAGATGAGAATCTGATTGGTTTAACGCACATTATGCCCCAAACACACCCATAACTCATTAAAACAATAACAACAACCGTTTTAGACTATGCGCTTGGTTCACAGACCATTTTTCCAGTCCTTAAAATAGCAAAAGTGTATTCGCTCCTGCACCATGTGCTTTAGATCATAAGCTTAGATTGTTAAAATAAAGCCCATAGTGACTGAACGTTTAAAGGTATAATTCCCCCAAATAATTTAAATTCTCACATTTTCTCGTTACAACAGTATTTATTTGTCCAACTATGGAAGAAATTATGTGACAAGATCTCAAGGGAGCAACATGAGGGCGAGTGAACTGTCTTTTTTTGAGGGAATATGGACTGAAAGACAACCTTCACCAGCAGAAAGAGTCAAAGACCATCAGATTAACCTTCACCGAGGAGCACAAACTGATCCAGAGTTGACTTCACTAATAAAAAAAAGAGAGAGAGAGAGAGAGAGAGAATTTCATTTATTTGGCTCTGATGAGAAACACAAACACACTCCATCATCATTGTCACTGGTTTATATTCTACTATTAGAGTTCTGCGATGAACACACTAAAATAACCGCGTCAGACCATCATCATCTGCTCTCCATAGAGAAACACACACACACACACACACACACACACACAGTCATTAGAAGAGCTGCTGGTGGAGTGATGGTGAGAAAGCATGAAGAAGCACAAGTCATTTGATGTGAGCGCGGATCTGTGCCGCCCACTCCCTCTCTCTCTCTTCTTTCCTATTCTCACTCTCTCCTTCTCTCGCTTACAGTGATTTGTAACCTAGGTGAGGAACATTTATTGTGACTGTCAGGCCAACTTTAATACAGCATTACTTTCCTATATTAGAAAACTCTCTCACGCACACACACACACACACTGCTGTGGTTCAGCATGAAATATACAAGCGTGTCAGCCTCAGACACGAGCACAGGTAACAAGATCAACTCGCCATTTACAAATCAAGATACGCTTATGGAAGAAAGAAACGCATAGCAAAAGGCTCCATCATATCGTATAAAATATTTCTGTACTGGTTTCATCATAGGCGCAAACTGTTAAACGAAAAGGAGCACAATATGCAGTGCAATCTGGCAACAAATTAATTATTTGATATATTAATTTTAGCCCTCTGGGGTTCAATAATTTGTGAGAAATACTGATGTACATGCTTGCGTTTTTTTAGAAAAAAAAAAAAACATTATGCGTGGTTAGTAGGTTTTGGAGGAAAGAATGTATCTGAAATAAGGTCCAAAAACCACACTGAATGGGCCTGAATAAGACTTTTGAGTAACCAGTCTTGTAGGCTAGAATATTTACTTCACAATTATGTAAAATTATTTTGTTCTCTCATTCAAAGAACATTTAGTTAAGTCTGTTTTGGGTCATCTCAGCTTTAAGCGTGGAAGTGACAATGGTCATTATTAATTCACACCTGGAGAGACAAAAGACACTCCCCCACTGGCTAATGTTCACCCATCAAGGGCATCAAAATGTCCAGCTGCAAAAGCTAGCCCAAACTAAATGCTTGTATTACTTGCTGTAGTATGACCATGTAAACACTCTGGGTAAACAATATACAGTGCTCAGCTAAGACAGTACAAAAAAAATGCCCTGTAATAAAGTAAACAGTATAATAAAAATAAAGATAATACATACAATTAACAATTTTTTTTTATTTATGATAGATGCATACTATTATTATTATTATTATTATTATTATTATTATTATTATTGTAATCCCATTATTTAAATGTAATTATAATAAAGTGGAGTTCAAAGAATACAAATATTTAATAAAAATATTGTATTATATTATTAAGATATGATATCAATTAAAAATACAAATAAAATAAATTAATATAAAAACAGAATATAATAATTATTATTATTAGTTTAATTAAATAAAATTAAAGAATTAAAATGATCAAAATAATGTTTCACAATCTATATAAATTAAAATATAGATAAAATAACATTTGCATTATTATTGTTATTATTATTATTATTATTAATTATTATTATTATTACTATTATAATTTATTATCATTCATTCATTCATTCATTTTCTTGTCGGCTTTGTCCCTTGCGGGGTCGCCACAGCGGAATGAACCGCCAACTTATCCAGCACGATTTTACGCAGCGGATGCCCTTCCAGCCGCAACCCATCTCTGGGAACTTCCACACACACATTCACACTCATACACTACGGACAATTTAGCTTACCCAATTCACCTGTACTGCATGTCTTTGGACTGTGGGGGAAACCGGAGCACCCGGAGGAAACCCACGCGAACCCAGGGAGAACATGCAAACTCCACACAGAAACGCCAACTGACCCAGCCTAGCCGAGGTTCGAACCTGCGACCCAGCGACGTTCTTGCTGTGAGGCAACAGCACTACCCACTGCGCCACTGGGTTGCCCTTTATTATCATTATTGTTATTATTATTATTATTATTATTATTATTTCTTTTATTACTATTATAATTATAATTATTATTGAATCAATTACATTACTTGAAGTGAGTTATAAATGGAATTCAAATAATAATAATAATAATAATAATAATAATACCAAACAACAACAAAATAACAAATACAGTTGCGATCAGAATTATTAAACCCCTTTTGAATTTTTTTTCTTTTTTAAATATTTCCCAAATGATGTTTAACAGAGCAAGGACATTTTCACAGTAATAATGATAATATTTTTTCTTCTAGAGAAAGTCTTATTTGTTTTATTTCGGCTAGAATAAAAGCAGTTTTTAATTTTTTTAAAAACCATTTTAAGGTTAAAATTTTTTGCCCCTTTAAGCTAAATTTTTTTTCGATAGTCTACAAAACAAACCATCGTTATACAATAACTTGCCTAATTACCCTAACCTGCCTAGTTAACTTAATTAACCTAGTTAAGCCATTAAATGTCACTTTAAGCTGTATAGAAGTGTCTTGAAAAATATCAAGTAAAATATTATTTACTGTCATCATGGCAAAGATAAAATAAATCAGTTATTAGAAATGAGTTATTAAAACTATTATGTTTAGTAATGTGTTGAAAAAAATCTCTCTGTTAAACAGAGATTGGGGAAAAAATAAACAGGGGGGCTAATAATTCAGGGGGTTTAATAATTCTGATCGGAACTGTATATATAAAAAATAATAAATACATAACTATATTATAGATTTACATGACAAAACATTTGTTTAATATAATTTAAAATCTAAAAATATGAGACACAATAACCCAAACATAATTAGTCTAATAATTCTATTTACTGCAATACAAATGTTAAAGTTTAACAGCAATAAACATCTCATTAAAACATTGAAAATGTACTAAGCTGCTTGGATGAGTTTGATCAGTTGTTATTAATATTATTATTATTATTATTTTATTATTATTATTATTATTATTATTATTATTATTATTATTGTTAGTTTATTTGAAAAAAAATTAAAGAATGAAAATATTTGATCAAAATAATATACAACAATATAAAATAAAAATAAAATTGCACAACAATAATAATAATAATAATATTAATAATTATTATTATTATTATTATTATTATTATTATTATTATTATTATTATTATTATATCAATTACATTATTTAAAGTGAGATATAATAAAGTGGAATTCAAATAATTAATTAAAATAATAATAATAATAATAATAATAATAATAATAATAATAATAATACCAAACAACAAAATAAAAATATAATAATAAAAAATAACAAATCCATATATGATATTGTTGATATTTACATATGAAGAAACATTTTTTAAAAATAACATTTAAAATGTAAAAAAAAACACAATAATTCAAGCATAATTAGTCTAATAATTCTATTTACTGCTATAAAAATGTTAAAATTAGATGAACAAAAGAAAAATGACAATTTTAATAGCAATGAAGCCCTCATTAAAAACATTAAAAAGATACTAAGCTCAGTTGTTTGCTTGGATGATTTTGTTCAGTTTTCCCCCTGCTAATAAAAACCAATGTTTTGCTTGAAAACACAAACAGCATGTGATCACAACGGAGCGCTTTCAGGCTTGAGGAAACACACAAAAACAACTTATTAGCCTCGGCACAAATGGCTAATTTAGCTTGAACCGAACAGGCTAAACAGGCTATTTACACTCTCAGACTAATAAAAGCAGAACTAGCAAGAAAAAAAAAAGAGCTTTAGTCCTGAGTTAGCAGCGGGTCAGCATTTTTCTAGGCCCTCATCGACAAATTACACCTTCATTTCTGTAGCCGACGGTAAATAAAGTCATTCGCGCGGAGCCCAACCAAAAGCCGAAAACTGGAATAAAATGAAAAAGCGCACATTTAAGTGATTTCTGGAGCTTTTACATTTCAGTCCCTTCATGGAGAGAGAAAAAAAAACATCCGTGGAGAGCAGAGATAAGAGCTGAAGAAAGCTAAGCAGCAGAGGTCGAATAAAAGACACTTTATCGCCACAAACATTAATTTGATTAGCCGGAAATGTGACTTTTAAGAGGACAAAAGATGCAGTGGGGGAGAGGAATAAGTTGAGATGAAAAGTATAGCATGCTGGCTGGATCATTCAGTTCTGGCTGATTTTAAATGGAGTGCTATTGGGTCAGATGATGCTGGAAGCTAGTTATTAGCATGGGAGCGATGATGATAATAGTAATGATAATAATAATAATAAAGGTAATGTCACTTTAAGTCTCTGTTCATAGCTAATACAACCTGTATATAATGTTCATGATACATCCATCGGTAAATATCACCATAGTTTTTCTATAACTGCACTTTATAACATATACCTGTATCCTGCACTTGCTGCTATTTCACTCCTAGTTAGACCTAAACTACATTTCGTTGTCTTGTACATGTACACATGTAATGACAATAAAGGTGAATCTAATCTAATGAAAAACCTTCATAAAAGAGGAGTACAAAATGTGCTTATACAATTATTATCATAAATAGTCAGATATTTGAGACCATACTGTACATGACTTTTAAAAATGTACAAGTTCATATTTATACATTAAAATAGCATGGAACTAATGCAAACATTGTATTATTGATAATTACAGTGAAGATTATTCTAGTGAAGGTTGTTTAAATAATATTAACAATGATAATTCCACTATTAATAATTGAATATGAACAATTACCATTAGAATAGATGTTTACTATTAGTATTATTATTATTTATTTTTTATAACAATAATAATAATAATAATAATTATTATTATTATTATTATTAATAATATTAATAATAAATTAAAATAAAATAAAATATTAAAATAAAAATTTAAATAAAATATTTTACATACTGAACATTATAAACATACTGACTGTAATTATAATAAACTGGACAAATAATATAATCGTGATATGATAATGATTTCCAATAATGAAAATATTATCAAAAGACCAAAAAGTCTTATTTAATACGAATAAAAATAGTTTAATATTATTTATTATTAATATTAATATTTTGTATTATAATATTTATCATGATTATTATTATTATTTTTATTATTATTACTATTACTACTACTATTAACAATGAAATTACAATTTAAATAAATATATTTTATATTAATTAGAAAATTTAAATGCAATTATAATGAAGTAGAAATAATGATATAGTAATGATTGTCAAATAATAAAAATACTTAAAATATTTCTTTCTTTCAAATGAGCTTTAAAATCAAATGAAATACAAATTGAATTGTAAGATTTAACCACAATGAACAAACACTTCTAAATTACTTTAAGCTGACCAGACATAAACTCTGAATTTCACCTTATTTTCTATTGTCTGCTTCTTTGTTTTGTTCTTTTCTTGTCACAAACTTGACTCCTTTTTTCTCAGAATTCTGACAAACTGCACAAAAACTTAAAATAATAAATTAAGAAAAAAAATTGTCAGAATTGCTAGATATAAAGCAGAATTATTTTTTACTTAAAATGTAAAATAAATAAACAATAACAAATAAATAAAATAAAATGAATGAAACTAAATAAATAAATGAATAAATAAATAAATAAAAGTGAAAAGCAAACAAAAGGAAAGTTTCAAAACATTAATTGCCGGCAGCCACTTATGTGCCAAAGAGAATAAGTAACAAGACATTTATTTAAATGAGTCGTGCAGAAAACCTGATCCTGCCTCTAGTGAATTATCTAACAGCCATTAGAGACAATGACAACGGCATCATTTGCTTCAGGTCACTGTCGTTTGTTTCAGATCTTAAGCACTGGATTGTGCAGAATTAAGGTGAAGGATTGTATGGGAATTTTCTATGAGGCAAACAAGAGAAACAAAGTAATGAATGCAAAGTTCTAGCCTTAAAGAGATAGTTCACCCAAAATCTAAAATTCTGTCATCATTTACTAACCTTTCACTTTTTTTTAATCTATTTGATTTTCTTTTTTTTCTGTTGAACACATGATGTTTTGATTAATATTGGGAACTGGTATTAGTTACTTTAAACGGAAGAAAAAGTCAAATGTCTGGAACCACTTTTGATGAGCGTGAGTAAACAGTGAGTCAATTTAAATTTTTGTGGAGAAATATACCTTCAAAACTCCAACAGTTAAAAAAAACACACCATATGTTTAGCATTGGAATAAAATAAAAATATATAGTTTATGTCAAACAGGTGGATTAAAAAGACTTTTTATGGACTTATTTAAAAAGTAAAACATACTGAATAAATTAAATCCTAATCTCCAATAAAATGACCAACTTTTAATAGATTAAGAAATGATTTATCCATTTTTATATGCACAAATGTAAACCAAATTCATAGAGACATAATACATAAGTTTCAGTGTTTCCCCTACCATTATATAAGGAGGGTGCCCCGCCCTCCCAACGGCTGTACCCGCCCCCTTGAGGTCACGTTAATTGTATTATCTATATTGCGCCAGATCACAACTTTTTTTAATAAACTAAGCTAAATAGCCTTATGTAATATCTTATTTAAACAACAGCATGTTATTTCTGTTCTGCGCTCGCGCCACGGCAACTAAAATATATACAGATGCAGATATCCCAAGTCTCTCGAAAGTTCCGTAAACGAATGATAATCTCCCGGAAATTGTACATCTCCTGCCCCGTCCTCAAAAACGTCCCGCATCCCTCCCCGGTCTTCAGAATGATACGTCGCGCACATCCCATGCTGTTATTTTTGATGCGAGCGGAGCTATGTCCTCTATCTAGTGTCTAGTTATGACCTCTCCCGGAGGCTCTGCGTGTCTTCCGCAAATTCATACAGGCTACGTGATCCCCCAAAATGAATTCAAATACCCGGAAATCATGGCGACGAGAGTGAATGTGCAAGTGAACAGAACGCGAGAGGCACAGTGATGGCCTAAACATTACATTTGATAGGTTAAACTCCTTACCTATAAAGCTTTAAATAATCTAGCTCCTGTTTATCTAACCAACCTCCTGTCTCGCTACAACCCAACCCGCTCTTTACGATCTCAAAACTCAAGGCTTCTGGTAGTACCTAGAATATCAAAGTCGAGTAAAGGAGGTCGAGCCTTCTCATTTATGGCCCCTAAACTAGGAATAGCCTTCCTGATAATGTCTGAGGCTCAGACACACTCTTGCTCTTCAAAACTAGATTAAAGACCTATCTTTTTAGCAAAGCATACACTCAATGCATTACATAGCGCTATGACGCATGATGTGCCCCACACATGATTTTGGTTCTCGTTTATATACACTATGAACAGCAGCTACACTAATTATTCTCCTTATTCTGTATTTCCACCTGGGGGTACTCATCTCGAGGCCCTCAGACTATGCAGTGCCACTGACGCGATTCGAGACCAGCGACGAGATGATCCCAAGGTTTTCTGGACCAGGCCGTATCCTGAGCAGCTGCTGTGGAGGTCATCGTGGAGTGAGAGCATGAGACTGACTCCTGTGATGCTCCAAGCTGAGGTCCAGCTTCCTGCGCCTAGACTGCAGCTCTGCACAAGACGTTTGGCCATAGGGGAAATGGTCGTGCCCAACTGAGCCAGGTTTCTCTCGAGGTTTTTTAAATCTTCGCTTTCGCCAATTGGTGAAGTTTTTTCCTCGCCGCTTTCACCACTGGCTTGCATGGTTCGGGATCTGTAGAGCTGCGCATTGATGGATTTACTATTCAGTGTTTGGACTCTCAGTAGTGATTATTAACCCACACTGAGCTGAGCTAAACTGAACTGAACTTAATCTCTGAAAACTGAACTGACACTGTTTCAATTCACTATAATCTTCCATGTGAAGCTGCTTTGACACAACCTACATTGTATAAGCGCTATACAAATAAAGATGAATTGAACTGAATTAAATGAATACAGCAGTAAAAATATACTGAGTGCAAATCTCAGTTTCAAAACTAAATCAACAAATAAACAAACCAGAACGTCCCGTTCTTGGCTAACCAAGCACACAAATACAATAAAGCATGCCTACAAATGAACTTAATGCAAGTGCAGATCAGCTTGAGATGCCTGAACCATAATTACCAATTCCAGCAGAACAACACCACGAGCAGAAACACGGCATCCTGCGGGACAAAACCTGAAGCCGCTGCCGTTTCATTTCTTCAAACGCTGAACTCCTGGAGCTTAATAACTGTCTCTATGTCTCTGTTTCCAGCAGCCAATTAAGCGGCACTTCTATCTGCGAGTGACACCGAGCTTTTAAGAGCCGTTCGGTTCAGATCAGTGCAGATATTTCCATGGCATCCGCGTTCGGGCCCTAATTAGTAGCCCGGTGTCTGTTCGGGACAAGACGCTCCAGCGGGCCGAAGCAGATTCAAATGCCTTGAAGCGCAGGTAAGTATGCTATAGAGAGCTAATGCTAATTCAGTTTCATCTTACAGAATATACTTCTTTATATTAATTGTGCACTTTTTAGACAGAATGGTTAAAAGGGGGTCATAGTTTACACTTTTAACAATGTGTAATAGAGGTCTCAGGGGTCCCAAGAATGTCCCTGCAAAGTTTCAGCACATGGATCATTTATTATGTTATGGTGTTTTTTTGAGTATGTCTTTAAATGCAAATGAGTTGCTTCTCAGAAGGGGTGGAGCCTCTAAAGCTTGCACCTCTGTTATCACTGCAATGGGGAGGGCAAATACCATTAATTGTAGCTTTTAAGATGGCTTTTGGGCTTTTCTTTATATTAATTGTGCATTTCTTTGACAGAATGATTAAAAGGGGGTCATATTTTACCTTTAAACAATGTGCAATATAAGTCTCAGGGGTCACAAGAGTGTTCCTGTAAAGTTTCAGCTCAAAATATCTCATTGATCATTAATTATATATATATATATATATATATATATATATATATATATATATATATATATATATATATATATATATATATATATATATATATATATATATATATATATAAAGCCCCCCTTTTCAGCTGAAATAAAAGCACACTTTTTTGTGCGTCTTTTTAAATGCAAATGAGCTGCTTATCCCCTCCCCCTTCTCAAAAGAGGGTGGAGCCTTTAAAGCTAGAGCCACAGTTACTCCTGCAACGAGGAACACAAATATCATTAGTTGTAGCTTTTAAGATGGCTTTTGGGTTTATATTTATAATAATTGTGCACTTTCTGGACAGAATGGTTGAAAGAGGGTCATGTTTTATGCTTTTGACAAAGACTCAGGGGTCCCAAGAATGCTCCTGAAAAGTTCAATCAAAAAATCTCATTATTGATTATATTATATATAAAGCCCCCCTTTTTAGCTGAAATAAAAGCACACTGTTTTTGTGCGTCTCTTTAAAAGCAAATGAGCTGCTGCTTCCCTATCCTTATCAGAAGAGGGTGGAGCCTCTTCTGGAGAATGTTCCTGCAAAGTTCTAGCTGAAAATATCTCATTGATAATTTATTATTATGCTATAAAGAGCTTAAAATAAAAACACAGTTTGTTTCTTCAAATGCAAATGAGTTGCTAATCCCCTCCTTCTCAAAAGACAATGGAGCCTTTACAGCTTGAGCCACAGTTACTCCTGCAATGAGGAGCAGAAACAACATTAATTGTAGCTTTTAAGATGCTTTTTAGGTTCTTGTACATATTATTTGTGCACTTTTTGGACAGAATGGTTGAAAGGGGGTCATATTATATGCTTTAAACAAAAGCCCAGGGGTCCCAAGAATGTTCCTGCAAGGTTTCGACTTAACACATCTTATTGATCATTTATTATTACGCTATGACCCCCCCCCCCCCCCCCCGCCCCCCCATTTTTGTGTCTCTTTAAATGCAAATGAGCTGCTGGTCCCCTCCCCCTTCTCAGAAGAGGGTAGCCTTAACAGCTTCTGCCTAAGTTTCTCCTGCAATGAGGAGCACAAACACCATTAGTTGTAGCTTGTAACATGGCTTTTGGGTTCTTATTCATATTAATTGTGGTCTTTTTGGACAGAATGGTTAAAAGGGGGGTCATATTATACGCTTAACAATGTTTACTATAAGTCTGAGGAGTCCCAAGAATGTTCCTGTGAAGTTTCAGCTCAAACATTCTCATAGATCATGTACTATAGTAGGTTATAAATACCTCTTTTTGGGGTGAAAATACAAACATACAGTATTTGTGTGTCTCTAAATGCAAATTAGTTGCTGATCCCCTCCCCCTTCTCAAAAGAGGGCGGAGCCTTTACAACTTAAGCCACAGTTACTCCTGCAATGAGGAGCACAAGCAGCATTAATTGTAGCTTTTAAAATGGCTTGTGTTCTTATTTATATTAATTGTGCACTTTTTGGACAGAATGCCTGAAAGGGGGTCATATTTTATGCTTTTAGCAAAAACTCAGGGGTCACAAAAATGTTCCTGCAGAGTTTATTAATATGCTATAAATCCCCCTTTTTTGAGCTGAAAATAAAAACACACTGTTTTTTTTTTGTGTCTCTTTAAATGCAAATGAGCTGCGGCTCCCCTCCCCCTTCTCAGAAGAGGGCAGAGCCTTTACAGCTTCTGTCTTAGTTTCTCCTGCAATTAGGAACACAAATATCATTAACTGTAGCTTGTAAGATGGCTTTTGGGTTCTTGTTTATATTAATTGTGTTCTTTTTGGAAAGAACAATTAAAAGAGGGTCATATTTTATGCTTTTAACTAGGTTTGATACAAGCCTGAGGAGTCCCAAGAATATTCCCGCGAAGTTTCAGCTCAGAACTTCTTATAGATCATGTACTATAGTATGTTATAAATCCCCTTTTTTGGGGTGCAAATACAAACATGCAGTTTTAAATAATCTTTAATCTTTAAATGCAAATGAGCTGTTGCTCTCCTCCCTCTTCTCAGAAGTGGCTGGAGTCTTTACAGCTTATGCCTTAATTACTCCTTCAAGGAGAAGCACTCATTGGATAGAAGAGCTGAAAGGGAGTAAGGGGGTGTCTTTCAACAATATATAAATAGAAGTAATATGAAAAAAATTCTCAGGAGATCCCATTTTTTTATTATAATATGCTTTAAATCTCCCCATTTCGGGCTGGAAATAAATTCTTTTTTTTTGTGTGTTTATCTCTTTAAATGCAAATTAGTTGCTGCTCCCCTTCCCCTTCCCAAGCGGACAGAGCCTTTACAGCTTGTGCCTCAGTTACTCTGGTACCAATAAGCAAAATATCAGTATGTGTTTTAAGGTCTGGTCAGTTAAAACTCCTGATGTACAGTTTAAGGAACACCTTAACTAGCTTTAAAGATGTTTTTAAGTTATTCTTTATACTATTTGTGCACTTTTTGGATAAAAGAGTTAAAATGAGGTTATTAAATGCCATTTTAACAATAAATAAATCCTTAACATTTTAAATTCATAAAACAATATACAAGACAAACTAAACAGCTACTAAATTACAATCATAAGCACTGAATATATACAAAACAACTCCCTGCTGTGTTGAAATTTTATATTAAAAATAATTTAAAAGCTTGAAATTTGTCTTTAAAAGTGTAGAAAATCTGAGCAGATTGAGCAGTTCACATGTAACAGATAAATATTTTAAACGTTTGGTTGTGCTTCTCTAAATGACTCAAACACTTTCAATTATTAAATTGGCATGAGACTTCTCTTTGACGTGTAAAAATGGTTAAAATATGAAAGAAAGCACAAAATTGAACACTCAAAAATGAAAATATCCTCATCATTTACTCTTGCTCATGTGTTTTTAAACATTTAGGAGTTTCTGTCAAACACAAAAGCAGATATTTTGAAGATTGCTGGTTGCTGCCACTTATTGATCTCCATAATACTATGGAGGTCAATGAGTGCCAGCTACCATTTTTTTGCAAAATATCTTATTTTGTGTTCGACAGAAGAATGAAACTCAAATAGGCTTGGAACAAGTGAAGGGTGCATAAATGATGACAGAATTTTTATTTTTGGGTGAACTATGCCTTTAAGTCTGTTTTAAAATATTTAGCCTGAAAATGCTATCAATAGCTGTTAGCTTACCAGTAATGATAATTATCAAGTAGATGGTTGCAAATAATTTGTACGCAGGAGTGAAAGTGAGAAAGACCCTTCATCAGAATGATCATTTGCAGCATGTGTTGACTCCAGCAGATCACACAGGCTGCAGTGTGTGAGTATGTGGTGTGTTATCGGCTTCAGTCAGGCCCAGAGTGTGTGTTTCCACTGAAGCGCAGCAGTGATGGTGCGGTTGTGGATCACTGAGCTCCGCTTTGGGAAATCTCCAATCTCCGCTGAGTCTCAGCAGGCGGTGCGGGTTCAAGGCCTGCGGGACCATGAGGGACTGATCTGTGATCCATTAACAGGACTGTAAGGCAGATACAGCACACCGTGTCCAGCACAGGCTCAGGCCTGCAGTCCAGAGAGCAGCATGAACACATACATATATACTACTGTATGACTGTCTTCAGTCCCAACACATGTTTCTGGACATGATCAATGAAGTCATAGGTATAGATGTGATCAAATAAAAACAATTTAACCTTCTGTTGAGTGATATAATTAAATATTATATTGTACTATTAAATTAAATATTAATATTGTTTTTTCAGGGGTCATATTTGAATTTTTTTTCTTTACAATTCCCCCCATACAGACTTATGCAAAACCTATTGATAGGCTGAAGCACCAGGGTTCACAGTAGGGGGCCTTTGATTGGCTGAAGAATTCATTTAAACTATGACACTGGAAACGTCTCTTGCCTTATGCTTTCTCTCAATAATGTAAAGTATTCCTTCGGTTTGCTCTTGATTAAAAACAGTGACACCGGTGCTAAACTGGGGCTCGGAGTGGCTGTAGCCCAATCAGAATATTGAATAGCCCTGTTTTAGTACCCCATAAGGGTGATCAGATGTCCCAATTTCCCCAGAACAGTCATTTCGGCCCTACCGAGAGAACCATCCAGTAGGGTAACCAAGCTCGTAGTCGAACAAAAAATAAAATTCAAACAGTCTTCTTCATTGACTTGTACGTATAGTAGCAGAAGCTGGGGTAGGCGGAATCATCCTGAATGTTTACAGAACTGAAGTCCTGTCTTAGTCACGCGAGGGTTATAGCTGGAATAAAAAAATAAATAAAAAAAACTGCATGACAGTCTGTGAGCAAATCGAATAGCCTACACAAGCAGTTATCAAAATATCGAGAGCACTGTATGTATCTCAAGTATTACACTCGGTTATGCTTTACAGTAAGTCTAACTGAACCAGTGAGAAAACAAACTTTTTTATGAATGTTTACTTTGACCCATTTATGAACACAACAGTAATAATATGGAGCAATGAAATATTCGCGCTGGCTTTCATCAGACAATATAACTGATGCAAAAAATTATAATAAAATAAGGATGCTAGCTCAGAAGCAACTCAGAAGACCACAATATTTTGGATATCAGAAGCATGGATTTTAAAGATATCCTATCATTTAAGTTCAAAAGGAACTTTTTAAAGGTAAACATTAAAGTATTTATTATATAGCACTAATTTAGAAAGTATTGCAAATGTTTTTTGTTTTGCTGATTTTAACAGCCTGTTTGAAAGTTCATATTGTCATTACTTAATTTGTATACCTGCAAGCCTATTTTAATAAAATAGAAAAAAATACATAATAATCAAATATAAATCAAATGGTTATCAGTCCACCTGTTTATTTTTTTCCCCAATTTCTGTTTAACGGAAAGATTTTTTCAACACATTTCTAAACATAATAGTTTTAATAATTAATTTCTAATAACTGATTTATTTTATCTTTGCCATGATGGCAGTAAATAATATTTTACTAGATATTTTTCAAGACACTTCTATACATTTGACATTTAATGGGTTAACTAGGTTAATTAGGTTACCTAGGTTAGGGTAATTTGGCAAGTTAACGATGTTTTGATCTGTAGACTATCGAAAAAAATAATAGCCTAAAGGGGCTAATACTTTTGACCTTAAAATGGTTTCTAAAAAATTAAAAACTGCTTTTATTCTAGCTGAAATAAAACAAATAAGACTTTCTCCAGAAAAAAAAAATAATATCAGACATACAGTGAAAATTTCCCTGCTCTGTTAAACATCATTTGGAAAATATTTAAAAAAGAAAGAAAAATTCAAAGGGGGGACACGTAATGAGATATACAACTTTTAAAAATAACTATTATATTATTATTTATTTATTTACTTATTTATTTATGCTTCCTTTCCATTGTAATGTAATGTATTTGTCTGCTTTTGTAAAAAATATTAATCACTTTGAAATTGTTCAGAAATTGTAAATAAATCTTTAAGTAGCTAGTCAGATAAATTGTTTACAAGAATGTGATATTTAAGAAATATTAATCAACTTGAAATAGTTTAAACAGTCTACAAACTCTTAAGAAAAAGCACTTCATCTGTTTGAAATTGCTTTAACACAATTTATATATAATTTTTGGGTGCTCATGGTTAAATTTTTTATTATCTAAAATAGAAAAACAAATAATGTCAAGAAAACTGCTATTATTTTGATGAAATTATTTGTTTCTTTATTTAACCAGGTAAAAATCAATTGAGATAGAAATCTCATTTAAAAGGGTGACCTGGCCCAGAGGTCTGCAGCACACAACTTTTTTTTTATTTATTAAACAAAAAATATACAAATATAGTTTGGTTATTCAGATTGGTTATTAAAATATTTTGTCTAAACTGTATGCTAAAATTGCTTTAAAGATATGTATAATAATACAAAAATATTGTGCCTTTTCTGATACTTGAAGGAAATGTTAGTAATATCTTTAAATATCATTAATTATGAATTAATTCTAGCATGTAAGGATCTGTTCACACAATGAGCAGTGTTATTTTAAATGTAGATGCACAATTAAAGTTTTCTGTTCAATGTAATTACAATCAGCCTTCCCTTAATTGCTGCTGCTTCCAACATTTGTTACATCTACTGTAGTTCTCAAATCTTTTTCAATAATACAAAAGCCTGCAATTCAGTTGCAGAAAAACACATTTATTTCTGACTGTGAAACAGATTTTTTTTTCTTGGATGATTCAGAGGATGTGTTTTCAATTTCAAGCAAACTTTAACATGCATATGCTGTTATTCACACCATATTTTAGCATTTGACAAGCTACAATCACCATTTCCATTTTTTTTCTGACCACACACTGTGCACTTTGGTGCATTGATTTGAAAAACAAAATAAAAGGAAACCAACAAAGGTCAATCTCTCCAAACACGATTTATACAGCCTTTCCAAATCTTCCCGCAAACATTATTGACCCTAAAATAAAGTTCTCCACCAAATTTCAAGCAGTTCAATGCAAGTCAAGATGACAAAAGAAAAGTTGAAGACCTTGGAGTTCAGTCTACTTCATCTTCAACCATTAATTTTCTTTTCTGAAACACAACGAAGGCTCCATTCACATACTTATAAAGGTGTTACTCGCTAAACGCACAGCCTTGAGACGTCTTGTTTTTGGCTGCCGAAAAGCGAGTGCTTGAGCAAAGGTTATTGCAAACCGCCCACCGAGATCCATGAGTAAAGTTGGCTCTCCAACGAGTGGAAAAGCAAACCTGTTTGAGAATGGAGAGGGATGAGAGCCAAGCCGAGTGAGAGAATAAACTATCACCATCATTAGGAGTGAAGCCAGGCTCTTTCTGGATGAATTCATCTTCCTTTGTAAATATCACTGCTTGTATCACTGACTAAAACATTCAAGCAAAGCAGAATGATGTATGGGAAAATAAAAAGAAATGCAAAATACACAATGCATTTTTTAAACTGATTTAAAACAATCACAATGAGCATTTAGTCTCTAATGCTCACCAACACTGGATTCACACATATGGACCAGACACCACCTTAAAAACACTCCATGTTTCTGGGAAAACACTGTGCAATTCTGAGTGTGCTTCACACAGGTGAGTGGGCTTGATAAACCACCTGTAGGACTAGGAAACACACTCTTTCCTCTCTGTATGCAACAGATATTTTACATGCCACAGCCATATCACTCTGCAGCTCAAGACCGGTTACTCACTGAAGCTAAGCAGGGCTGAGCCTGGTCAGTACCAGGATAGGGAACCACATGAGAAAACTAGGTTGCTGTTGGAAGTGGTGTTAGAGAGGCCAGCAGGGGGTGCTCAACCTGCAGTCTGTGTGAAGGCTGATTTATACTTCTGCTTTAAATCGCACACGTATGGTCCAGTGCAGCCTTTGTGTGGTCGCATAGCCCTCGCTGTGGCTGACGCTGACGCACACCTCTCAAAAAAAAAAAAAAAAAAAAGTAACTACACGACACGACACATAGCGCAAGCTCTGTGATTGTCGGCTTGGTAGTCACGAGCCCGATGGAGTGAGTGTTTACAAGTGGTGAGCCCTGTGAAGGAGCTCCAGATGTATGATTAAAGTTGTTGCACGTCCGGCAGTTCCCACCTCTGAATGAGCAAGTATCAGCTACTTATACATTAAGGTAGCGTTCAGAAAAAAACAAAGCACCCGCGAAGAAACTCCATACAGAGGAACATAACATAACCTACTGCCAGCTAACAATTCGGAAGTGTTATTGCAGAGCAACACAAACAGTACGCAGAAGTACAAATCCACAGCTACACGTAAGGCAGGCGCTGAGGGTCACGCTGATTGCAGAAGTATAAACCAGCCTTGAGTCCTAATGCCTCATTAAAGTGAAGGGGATGCTATACTGTCACTGAGCTATACTGTCACTGTCTCTTTCGGATGAGATGCTAAACCGAGGTCCTGACTCGCTGTGGTCACTAAAAATCCCATGGCACTTTTTGTTAAGAGTAGGGGTGTAATCCCGATGTCCTGGCCAAATTCCCTTCATCCGACCTTACCGATCATGGCCTCCCAATCATCCCCATCCACTGAATTGGCTCTATCACTGTCACTCAAGTCCCCCTATAGCTGGTGAGTGCACTGGGGTCGTTGTCCTGTGGTTGCCATCGCATCATCCAAGTAGATGCTGCACACTGGTGGTGTTGTGGAGAGAACCCCCCAATGATTGTGAAGCCCTTTGGGTCTATGGCCTTACTCAATAAATGCGCTATATAAATAAATACACATTACATCACTTTCTTATAAACACTAGATGTACAAAAGCATAGTGCAATTCTGAGTGTGCTTCACGAAGAGACTCTCGCAGCAGGCGTGTTATTACATATGTTTCCATTACTCTTTTAGTCCTAATGCGCATTTTAAAGTATCGCATCAAAAATAAGTGACCTCGAAAGGTTTTTAATCTCTGTGAAAAAGAGTTTTCGTAAATAATGGTAAAAGGAAATGGTTTTTGGTTCCTCAATACCTTCATCAGCCATTGAACAACTTGATCGAAAATCACCAAATCAGCATTTTTTTGTTTTCTTTTTGCAAACTTTGAACATTTAGTTAGGATGAAACCAACACAGGCTAGTTTGAAATTGTTCCCCAGCCTAAATTTTGTGCAAAATGTAAAATATGTTATTTTGCACATGTCAGATTACAAAACTACTAAACTTTCCTAAACCCAACCATTAGTGTTTTCAAATGCAAACATTAGAGAAATATTATACACATATTTTTACCTTGATTTTATATTGCTTTTAGATATTTTGTTAAAAATTGCTTCACTGCACTTGAACCTGAGCAATTTGCATCACAAGTAAATTACTGTACAAGGTGAGCTACTGAGCAAGCTGACCATGCCAGAAAAGTTGTCTATATGAAGATAGATCGGAGAGGAGAAGGTATTCGAATACAAAGTATAGATACTGTTAAGCAGTTTTGTGGTGTTCAATTGGTCCTGCGCAAAGAGGATCATTTATTTCTTGATAATATGACCCTTTAAATATCATTAGTGTAAAAGGAACAAAAGTTGCTAGCTTCATACTGCTTCCTAGCCTTCATTTTACCTAGAAACTGCAGTCAAACATTTAATGCCTCATTCACACTATCAGCAACTTTGTAGCTGTCTGTCGCTCTGGGTGGTGATCTGCTGCAAACGCAGGTCTATTTTTGGTCCACAGCACAGAGAATACAACCAGCCTCTGAGCGAGCTGAGAGGATCATGTGAGCTCTACTGGTGCTCCTATTAACTGTCGCTCAAGAAAGTCGCTCTCAATTTGCATAAAGTTGAAGGATAGTTTGTCGCATCGCACGACCACCTGTTCGCCAAAGGACGCTGTCGCTCGCATAGACGGAGGTCACCGGAAGTCAGTCACTCTTTGTTAAAATGAACGATCGCTTGACGATATGCTGCTGCCAGTCGCTCATAGTGTGAATGAGGCTTAAGTATGTATTTACGATTTCACAAGAATGTAGACTAAAGCATGTATTTCCAATGAGACTGTTCGATAAAACCCAGCTAATGTCTAGTCCAGAGGTCTCCAACCCTAATCCTGGAGAACCATAATGTTTCCCCTCTATATCTAACTAAAAACAAACCCATCTGAACAAGCTTGTTAAAGCATTCAGATCAATTTGATCTGGTGATTTAGAGCAGGATTGCAACTGGATGGCAAGATGGCACCTCTCCAGGGTTGATTTCATGTCTAATCTCTGAAATAAGCCCATCGACTAATCTGCTTTGTACATCATTGATAGTTGTAGATACTATAAGAGACCACACTGGCATCCCGTCCTCAATTTGAAACCCACGACTCTGACCACCAGCACAGAAGCTGATCATCACATCAGAGGAAACTCAAGAGTTTCCACACGGGTGGATTATTATTATTACTGTTTATCATGCAAGAGACGCTCTCTCCATCACTCTCCCCACTTCATCTTTCTCCCTCTCTCCCCAGAGCAATGATAAGTTCCTGGCATCGGCTTCCTCGTCTCAAACGCACACTTCCTGTCTGTGAAAGAGCCGAGCGACCGCTTCTGATCTTCTCCAAAGCATTCATAATTGATTCTTTAAGGGATAAGCTGCTCAAGATCATTTCATATTCCCAAACCCACTTCATTTCCATTGAAAAAGCCAAGAGTTGGGAGGGCCGGCAGTCGCTCGGGTTGTTATTTAGGCCATTAATCGGATTCATCAGATCCTGGTCGTGTTTGGTCAGGATCGCTCCGGCCTCTTGCTCAACTCCTGCCATAATTAAAAATGTCAGCGAGCTGTAAAGCGCTGAAGGTGTTTGGCGCTGTCTAAAAGGCGAGTGTAGACTTAGTTTATCTCATTCCCATTGGGGAAAACCATTTTTAATAGGAGTTCAGAGCATACGGATTGCATCAAGGCTTGGTGCAGGTGACATCTGGTGCCAGCAGATGTATGCTTTATTAAGTCTGTCGGACTGCCAAAAATATGTGTAGCAACAGCCTACGAACCACATGCTGGCACCTCCTACTGGTGGAGTGAAGAAAAGACGCCCACATGTGTCTGACAGCTGAAAATATGCAATGGTAAGAGCAAAAAAAGTTTAGTAGCTCTATATGGCTACTAAATTAAATAAATGGTCTCTATTCATATAATTCTGACAATTTTCAGATATTGTTTTAAGACGTTCGATAAATTTGCTAATGGAAAAAAAAAAAAAAATACCAAGCTGGCACCTTGATGTCAAAACACCACCAAAAATCAGGTCAAAAGTGTTAAATGATTGGATGTCAAAACCTTGACGTCTATTTGACATCCACACATTGACGCCCTTTTGACCACCAATATTACGACAAACTATTACAATTCAATTACTCCAATTACTTGTGCACACTGGATTTTGTACCCTTGCAATGAATGTAAACTACCTTGAAGTCAAAGACACATCCAATTAACATTAACATTGACATCAAAAAATGATTGTGCAATCGTTTTTGACTACTTTTTTGGTAGTCAAAGTAGTCGCCTGACATTAAATTGATTAACATTTTTGACATGTTTTTTGATGTTGTTTTGAAAAACAGGAGAAAGTAAACTAATAAAATATCTTTCAAGCAGCATAACGAGCTGTTTTTTACAACTAAAAATCAATGGACATGAAGTGTGCCCGCTGTTACAATAAAGAATAAGGAAAACTTAAAGAAAACATTGCTTTCAAAAGCAGGTATATTATCAAAAAAAAAAAAAGAAAAGACAAACTCAAGAATTCTATTGTATAAAAACATAACGCCATCTCTCCAGAACTGTTAATATGTTCATGAATGAGTCTACTTGAACTTGACGTCAAAATGACATCAAATTGACGTCATGAATGTTTGCAGTTTCAGGTGCAGCAAAGCACATATTTCTTTTAAATATGTTTAAGCTGTAAGCAGTGTTGTGTAAGCATTCGCCCACTTCGATACATGAATGATTCAATGACTCATAAGATCACGGATTCATTCAAGAATTTAAAAATATAAAAAATAAAAAATCTGTAATAAGTATGAATCAATGATTCACAAAAGCAGCTACTGTTTACTCATGAATGAATGTTTTCCAACTAATTGCATCAATGAATCATTACACACATGGAAAATTGGCAATCATAAATGACCAATTATTTTAAAAACTCAGTCAATGTTTTCAATTAGTTTTTTTTATAATCAATTTAAGTATTTGATTCAAATGACTCAAAGTGAACCACTTAACTGTTCCCAACAGACATAAATATGCAAACCACAGGCAGTGTTTCCAGATTGGGTGGTTTTGATTTGATTGTGCGGGTAAAAAATGGCTTAGGCGGGATGAAAATTTGGGCGGTTTAAAACCATACCTGCCAACACTCCCCTTTTTTCCCGGGAGTCTCCCGTATTTCAGACCCATCTCCCATATTGTCTTGTCTCCCGGAAAACTCCCAGAAACCCTCCCCCCTTTCTCCTCTGCTTTTTGGTACAGTCCGACCTGAAACCTGGTGCATGTTCGCGCACCAAAGCCAACGCGCAGCCATCCCCATGCGCACCAAACTCAACGCGTAACCATCCCCATACCCCCTCCCCGCTCTTCACTTCGCACGCACCGGCTAGACCACCGCCACCCCCCGCCCTTCACTTCGCACACATCTTCTCTCTCCCCCACCCCCAATCTCCTGGATTTTATGAACCAAATGTTGGCAGTTATGTTTAAAAGGTACATTTTGTAAGCTACTTATTAAACAAAACATATGTGTGTGCTCTTACTCCATTCAGTTAGTAGTGACCAGTACATAGTGCAAACCACGTGGCCCTAAGTGCAAACGGAGGTGAAGGAAAGCTGTATCACAATCTGACTCCCCAGTCAAATCACACAGTGCCTGCAGTTAAAATCAGGGCGGGTTATCATGACACTTTTATCGATCATTTTTTACACAATTAACAGCAAGAACAAACATAGAAGCGTTGTCTGATTGATAAGCAGCACCTAATTATGTTTAAAAGAATTTTCAAACGCCAAATGAGACGAATTTATACACCATTTTGAAAGTATAAGTACTCTAATAGGTAGTGGGTGAGAGGGGGGTAGTGTTTCGATGTGATCTGGTTATGTTGTGGTTCTGTGACTGCTGGTGTTGGTTGCTGTATGGTTAAACATCATGACAGATGAAGTAACTAGGTTAATTTCGATTTAATTAAAACTAAATCAAATATTAATCAAATATTTTGGCCGTTTTCTTGTGCGTTTGGGTGGGTTTTGGACCGCTTTTAGGCTGGAAAAAGTCAGCTATATCTGACAACACTGACCACAGAAAGACTCTATAAAAAAGTGAGTTGTTTTACTTATTCGTCAATAAAAATCAGCACAGAACCCTTTATTGAGTCAATTATAAAGTGTATAAACTCCATTTTATAATGGATGGGCCTTGTCTCACCTAAAGGGCTTTACTTTGCAACAACAATTAGAACAGTGAATGTACATAATCTCAGTTATCAAACAAGTAATTTGACCCAAATATACTGATTTGGAGTTCATAATTTGTATAGTTTACCAAACACAAAGCTTAAACAATGAAAAAGTTCCTGGAAAGCATATAGTGCTGACCTAAGTTAACCTGTCGAACCCGCATTGTCTATTTTTGTTATCATTTGTAATTGCAGGACAGCAAATAGCCAAACTGGCCAATTAGAAAGTAGTATTTCAGAGCATAAATGTAATAAGGTTGCTTTTATCATTCAGACAGGTGAAGTACGACAGAAAGGTACGTTTTCAAAGTGTTGTCATCTAATTGTACTAATTTGCATTCTCGTCACATTCGTTCAGATTGCAATCTCACTACTTGAGTAAAACAAAATTCAGTGTGGCGCTTTGCACTCCAACAAATCACAATCTATTATAAGCAATTAGGAAAAGTCAGTCAAGCTTTAAATGATGACAGAATGGCACAGGCGAGAACATCTGCTGAGACAAAACCGAATTTAGACCCGAGTGTGACACACCAATCCAGTCAATGTCCCACGGACCCCTTGGGTTAAACAGTTTTAGCATGGTTAAAGTGAATCAAATTAAGTGATCATCACAGATAATTAGACGCTAATAAAACGTTCCGCATTTTATTGATCTCCGAAGCCCTTCATAGAGGAATATTGAATCCGCTCCACTCATTGCTTAACCAATCCATATCCCACAAAATAACAAGACGAAGCTTCCATTAGGAAAGAAAAGGCTCATAATAGGTCTTGTTAATATCTCAAGTTTCTTGGATGAGTGAAAACTGAAACATACACCAGCGGAGCTGCTCTTCATATTACTTTTACTGTAAAATACCCAAAGGAATATGCCTTAATACAACATAAATAACGTCTCATAATGAAATATTTTGAAAAAATACATTTTAGACTATCAGAAGCTGCATTCATTTCTATGATATCACAGGATTGCACAACAACGGGCACTGTATTTGTTACTATTATTAACACAAGACAACTGAAAAATACTGATTTAATACAGATTCACTTCTATATTTTGATGTGTACATAAATGTTTTGTAGTCATGTAAGATTTGTTGTTTTTCTCAAAATCTCAGACAAATTATACTCAAAATCATTACAGAAACAATGAACTTAATATCTGACACCTATGTATCATTTCGCAACCAATGTTCTTTAAGTCTTATTTTATTTATTAAAAAAAAAAAGTCATATTTTGAAAGTGATTTTTTAAAAATATTTTAAAAACTTGTTAATTGTGTTTCGGTAATGAGATCAAAATAAAATACAAACATACCTTTTGATTTAAAAATAAATATTATTTAAGAATCTCAAATGTACTTATTGAACCAGGAATTTCCCATTGAGATACAATATCTCTTCTACCAGGGAGTCCTGGTGAAGACAGGCAGCATAGGACAGTTACAAAACAGTATACATCACAACACATAGATGCACACAAAAATAATATAAGCTAGGGGTGTCAAAATTAATTGTTTCTTCAACGCACCACGATGCAGGTATCAGTTCAGTAATAATCATAACCGGTTATTATGTACTGATGACATTTCACATATGGCGGTAGCGAGTAATTAAAATGCTCCAACTACTTAAAAAGCAGATAACTGTGACAATTCACTGCTTGTGAGTTTGCTGGACAGTCTTTCACTGACAGGAAAATACATCAGAAACTAGCTAGGAAGAAAATGAAAGCTCTCTGAAACTGTAAACTTTCTCTCTCTCACTAGCTCTCTGTGGCCCCTTAGACCTGCTGGCGTGTTCGTGAGGTAATGTTTTAACTCCGCTCTCAGCTGTTACAACAATAACATTACTTGTGGATCCAGACACGAGCATGTCTGCAGAGCGAGTTTTCTCCACCATCTATAATGGATCAGCGGATCGTCGCGGCCGTTTATCATCAGTGTCCGTGTCACTGTTTGCTGAACAGCACCAGAGCCGCATAGACCATCAGAACCAATTGCAGCCTTTCTGTTGAGTGTGTGACCAATCATAGGCGTTTAAGAACTCGCTCGACAATGCTCAGAAAGCAAGCGGGATAATATTTACATTAGTGCTCATGTTGCTCTGTACATGTACTTGAGTTTTGTTTGTAATTTGTTTATAAATGTATTTATAAATGACACATTTTAATACAAGATTTATTGTGTTGCTAAGTAAAATATCATATTGTGAATGGAAAGCATCGTCAATGCACCGTGATACCGAACTAAACCGAAGACATGATAATCGTAACAGAAACGTGAGACCTGTGTAGGTTTACATCCCTAATATAAACCATAATCAATTATTAAAACATGTGCACTGTTCTAAATTGACAGACTTTAAAATATTTTTAAATATAGTGATAGATGGTACGCATTTCATATGCAGCATATCTTGAAGCTCATTCCATACATTTAGAGCAGGGATGGGCAAACTCGATCCTGGAGGGCCAGTGTCCTGCATAGTTTTGCTCCAACCCTAATCAAACACACCTGCCAGTAGATTTCTAGTGATCTTGAAGCCCTTTGATTAGTTTGTTCAGGTGTGTTTGATTAGTGTTGGAGCAAAACTCTGTCAGGACACCGGCCCTCGAGTATCAAGTTTGCCCATACCTGATATAGAGCATACTTAGAGAATGCAGATCGACTTAACTGTATGAACAAAATGGCGTCTTAAGTAAGAGTATATCTGCTGATCTGGTATTATAAGTATTTGAGCAGTACACCAGCAAACTAGATACATACTGTGGTAATTTACCAACTAAAGCTTTAAAAATAAAAACTAACATATGTTGTTTTCTCCTTGATGGTAATGAGGTCCATTCTGTCATTGTATTCAGTGTTAATTACAATGTGTGCGTCCACTTGAAAAAAAAATAAAACATTCAGATGTAAAATAACAGTACATGACTGTTAATCTTTTTTCTTTTTAATGTCTAAGTGAATTAGCTTTTTTTTTTTTTTTAACAGAACTGATTTTGCAAACCATTGTGATATGATTTATAATGACTTATTTTTTAAATAATTTTTAGAAATGTGATAAAAGTAAAATGTTTTAAATGAATGTGGCCAAATGCTTCAGAATTTGTTTCTAATAAACTAAAGAAAAAAAAAAAAATTTAATTTCTTGTTTGAAACTTTTTAAAACCTAGTTTTCCTGAGAATCCCCCCAAAATTATATAATTTATTTTAACAGATCATGTGATAACAAAAATAGATGCAATGGGACGACATTTAATGGACACCAGAAGACTGACCACAACGTAAAACATCTTTAATATTTTTTCAGTCATTCTAAAATCCCTCAGCCAAAGTCTGTCAACAAAATAGTTTGATATTATTAAATCTCAGAACTTTATTATATTAAAATGTATTATATAAGAAAAAGGGCCCACAATGTCTACTGTTCAGTCTACAATGTCTCCTACTGCAACAAATTCTATTTTTCTGTTTGATATTTTACACCAGTTTATCAGAAAGTGTTAATTTTGTTCTTTGACTCATTACACAAAGTATGCTTTATTAGTATGTTTTATGTGGCATTCCAGATTTCTGCACACTTCTTTGTAAGGAAACCCAGCGATTGCTTTCCTAGTGATAAGGAGAAGAAAAAAATAATGAGAAAATGCCTGGTGACAAACTGTTTTAGCATGACCCCATATGCAAAACATCACCCCCGAGTCACCCTGTCCCTCATTAGCCCCGCATTTACAATTCACCATCCGGGATCTAATTGATCACTACAGTAATGAAGAATTGATTGATCTGGGGAAGAGGATTGTGGGTATCATAACACCGAGATCTCCGATGTGCCCTGAATGACAATGAAGTGTGGGGGAATTAAAGAAACCGAATGGCACTGGAAACTTCAAGAACTCAAACTTCACCTAATGTGGAGCTGAGGAATGAAAGCGTTTTTAGATCACTCAGAGTAATTAGACAAGCAAATACAATGCGTAGAGCATGTGGCGGAAGATCTGCGCGAGCTAAAGCCATCAGCAGGTGTCTGGCAGAGAGATTTCATTGATTTATGCCCATTATCAATGTTCCCGGAGTCCTGTGGAGACAGACAAAGCGATGGATTGACTGGCTCGATAACAACAACCTCGAATGCCAAGAGCAAGTGGGCGGGGCTACAGACTGTGATGATGACAGATGAACCAATCAGAGACTAGCGAGGTATGTTTTTCATTTCAGAATTTCATGTTTAATTCAATGTGCTACTACTTGACACTTCTGTAAAACTATTTTGAGTCAGTAATAGCGTTTCCGACACCGAAGCGATTCAGTGCGGATGAGTCATTTGTAATTTGAGCATTTAAGAAGTGAAATGTTGTTTTTCCAGCGATTTCAAAGCATATTTATGCGTTTCTCCAGACCAGTCCACCCCCATAATTTAGTGCCATTATGAATTGGACTGCGGATCTCTTACAAAACTTAGTGAGCTGTCTAGCTAGGTGGTATTTGAAGGATCCCACAGGCATGCTAATAACCAAAAACATCTTTAAATGAAAGTGTTTTTCTTTTGCCTTTAAAGGGTTATTCAGAAACATTTTTTTTTTTGAGGGGCTGAAAGCACAATTTGTAAGATTTTTTAAATTAAAATATGCAAAATTCACTAGAAAAGAGTTATACATTTTGCTGTGTTATGTACTTACATTATTCCAAATGCTCAAAGACTGCTCAAATCCAAAGAAATAAGCAATTTTACCTACAGTCGAGTGACAGAGCGTGCGTTTTGTTTGCATACTAATGACGTCACATCCTCAGTTTCCGGTATAAAAACAGGATCAGCAAATGCTTCAGTGTTTCATTTCGCTTTGATGGCTTTCAGCTTTCCTTTGCTTCATACTATGATAATAAGTCCTATATGTTAGGTGTTAATACTTGTTAATAATAAACATTATTTCTGCAGGAGTTTCGTAGGATGTAATGAAAACCACAACTCCCATGATCCCACACTCGTTCACACCGTCATCAATCTACACCTTGTTTGTTGTGATTATGCTCCTCTAGTGGCAAAAATACATCCTGTGCCTTTATAAATGCTATGAAAAGTAAGGTTTAGAGCAGGGGTGCCTAAACTCAGTCCTGGAGGGTCGGTATCCTGAATATTTTAATTCCAATCTAAATTTAACACACCTGAACCAGCTAATCAAGCTCTTTCTATAGTATACTAGAAACTCCAGGCAGGTGTGTTGAATGAAGTTGAAGCAGCGGGCCTCCAGGTCCGAGTTAGGATACCCCTGGCTTAGTGACTTAAATTGACAATGTGTGCCAATATATGCGTAATGCTACAAAGTGACATCGCCATCTACTGGCCTGGAGCACAGAATATAGCCTTTAGTCATTTTAGTCTTTAATAAACTTGTTTCTAAAAGTGTAAAGAAAAAAAAAACTACTGTTTTGTACATTATTGTCATGTAAACCTCATAAATTCAAGTGCTATTTTGGGCTTTCCGCTTAAATTTTGCCGACTCAAATTCAAAAGCTTCCCAAATCCACATGCAGCGGTGTAAATACAAAAGTTTGGTATCATTTTAAAGAAAACCCTTTGAATTTTCATAAAACACTGTTGAACATGATTGACAATTTTTGTATATGTTGTCAGTTTTATAATAAACCCTTCCAAAAAAAAGAGGAGCTTTTTTTTGTAAACTAAAATTTGAAAGTGTACCTTTTAAGTTCTATGTGGTCTAGGTTGCTGTAATTATTTATGTTGGTTCCTGCACATGTCAGTAATCATAGGAAAAAAGAATGTCTCTATCAATCTATGCAAAAGTTATTCTATTCCAACTGATGAGAGAACGGAACCACTTATGGGGGTATTGGGCCAGTGCGAACCTTTAAAATTTAAAGAAAGCAGAAGTAAATGATGTCACGGACCCAGTACCAGGTATGCAAAGTTTACCAAATTAAAGCATTAAAGTGACGTCCATCCAAAACTGAAAATCCAGTCATCATAAATGGTCATTTTGGGGGCAAACTGTCCCTAAAAAAATTACCATCACTGTAAATATATTACCAAAAATCGCACTGCTCGCTAGCTTTCTAACTGAACTGATTATGTAACAAGAGCTCATTTGTAAGTTCCACTTCAACACAAATGAACACAAAATGATTCTCTATAGGAATGCATCTTAATTACAGGCCTCTGTTGTAAAGTTCAAACGTATTGAGTGGTGCGAGCGTCAGAGGGTTTAATAAGTCTCTGAGCAGTTTGCCAATACATATTCATTAATTATAACGGCAGATCATTTAGTTCTGATTGAATTCGCTTTTGCCAAAGGAGATAGCGATCATAAAGGCACAAATTAGCCACTGATTGGCCACTGATATCAATCCTCACTTAAATCTGTACTTAATGGAGTACATAAGTGTGTGTGATCAGTAAAACCGAGTGTTAGTACTTGTTTATGTGGTTCATGAGGACACAAAACTGTATCATGATTGGGTTTATGACCTAGGTGTTACTATGTTTGATACAATGCATGTCCTTGTAAACCAGCTAAATAAAGTACAACTTGGCCAATCATTGGTCACAATCAATATACAATTTTGTGTCCTCATAAACTACATAAACAAGTACACATTTAAAACACTTAAAAATCATACTTAATGGGGCTTTTGGCATTTAAAATTGCAGCAGGTTTTCTGTGAGGGTTGGGTTTAGATCTAGGGGTAGGGTAAGGTCATATAATATGTATTTTTTACAGCATAAAAGTACTTTAGAGTCCTCATAAACTACATTTACAAGTATGTGTGTGTGTTTTAGTAGAAGGTTATGAGGTTGACTAGCAGCAGGGGTCATACAAGCACAACAGGCTCAATCACTTTCTGACCTCTTGGCCAAAACGCCAGCATTACCATTTCCTGTTTGACATGGTGAAGATGAAATATCACCTCCTATCAACCGCCGCATACAAATGAGAGAGGCTGTTTGACTCAGCGCAATGATCAGTTCAGAAAAGCATGCCTGCATACTACAGTATTCTACCGTTTACCATGGTATTTCCCAGCTGAAGAAAAAAAAATATATAGAAAAGTAATTTATTTTCATATCTGAGGCCTAAAATTACTCATATTGGAATTTTTTTTTCCCGCTAAATCCTTAAGGGACTGATTTAATGCTTATAATGGTCATAATGGAAATTATATTGGTTTTAATGGGAACGGTTTAGTCGGAGGTCTCTACTGGTCATTTTCTTGCCCTTCTATGTTTAAACTAATAAATCTTAATCAGAAAATATCCCAAAACACACAAGAGAACATTAAAATGCATTAACGGTTCAAAATTGATGACGTTTCTCAAAGCCTGTCCCATTATGTGCTATAATTCTTGTGTTTTGCTGAAATACACAACAATCTTCTGAAATACTTATTTTTTTGACCTCAAGAACCATTTGACATGCAAATTAACTGAAGGGACTGTGAAATGTTTATAATGGTTGTAATGGAAAGTATATAGGTTTTATTGGGACATGCTCAGTCATATGGTTCTCTACTAGTCTTTTTTTTGCCTTTCCATTTGTTAAAACCAATAAATCATAATTGAAAATGTCACAAAACATAATAGAGGCCTTTAAAATGCACTAAATATTCAAAACTGATGGCTTTTCTCAAAGCTTATGGCATTATGCGCTATAATTCTTGTGTTTTGCTGTGAAAATACAAAACAATCTTGTAAAATGCTTCTTTTTTTTGACTAAGAACCATTGGACTATAGTCATAATGAGAATTATATTGGTTTTAAATGGGAACTGTTCAGACATGTGGGTCTTTACTGGTCATTTTTTTGCCCTTCTATTTGCTAAAACTAATAAATCCCAATTAAAAATGTCACAAAACACACTAAAGGTCATTAAAATGCACTGATGGTTGAAAACTGATGGCTTTTCTCAAACCTTATTGCATTATGTGCTATAAAACTTGTGTTTTGCAGTGAAAATACACAACGATCTTGTAAAAAGCTTCTTTTTTAAACCAAGAACCATTGGACTATTGTTATAATGGAAATTATATTGGTTTTAAATGGGAACTGTTCAGTCATTTGGGTCTCTACTGGTCAATTATTTGCCCTACTATTTGTTAAGACTAATAAGTCCTAATATAAAATGTCACAACACAATAGAGACTATTAAAATGCACTAACGATTCAAAAATGTTGGCTTTTCTCAAACCCTATGGCATTATGTGCTATAATTCTTGTGTTTTGCTGTGAAAATACAAAACAATCTTGTAAAATGCCTCTTTTTTTGACTAAGAACCATTGGACTATAGTTATAATGGGAATTATATTGGTTTTAATGGGAACCGTTCAGTCACGTGGGTCTCTACTGGTCATTTTTTTGCCCTTCTATTTGTTAAGACTAATAAGTCCTAATATAAAATGTCAAAAAACACAATAGAGACTATTAAATTGCACAAATGATTCAAAAATGTTGGCTATTCTCAAAGCCTACGGCATTATGTGCTATAATTCTTGTGTTTTGCTGTGAAAATACACAATGATCTTGTAAAAGCTTTTTTTTTTTTGGACTATGGTTATAATGGAAATTATATTGGTTTTAATGGGAACTGTTCAGTCATGTTGGTCTCTGCTGGTCAATTTTTTGTCCTTCTATTTGTTAACACTAAATCCTAATTCAAAATATCACAAAACACACTAGAGATAATTCAAATGCACTGATGGTTCAAATTTGATGTTTTATAATGTCTTTAAAGGGGACCTATTATTCCCCTTTTTACAAGATATCCCTAGAGTGTGTGTATGTGATGTTTCAGCTCAAAATACCCCACAAATAATGTTTAATACCTCTTTGAAACTAACCCGTTTAGGTTTTGATCCATTTGTGTCATTTTGGTGACTGTCACTTTAAATGAAATTTAAATGAAATTGTGCTCTTTTTAAAAGAGGGCGGAGCTACAAATGTGCATGTGTCAGCATAGTGGCAGATTCAAAAACAAGACTAACATTCTATGCTAATGAGGGAGAGATGGTCACTAATGGGCGGGGATTTTCCCCTCTGATGACACGTACAATGAAAGTATGTCAATCAAAGTGTTTCTGCAGACTGTTTTTATTAAGTGTGATTATAAAAAAACTCAATTAATACATTTGTACCTTTAGACGCTGGTGATATTCACACACTGCTGCACACAACTGTGTTTAAACCTCTTATAAAAGGTGGTTTTTGCATAATAGGTCCACTTTAACAGTACTTGTAGTAGAAACCATCTGCGATGTTTCGTATTATTTGTTCATCAGTGCAGTTTCAAAAAATGGTGGTCAAAATCCTGCACAATATGTTATAAAATTGCAATAAATTACTGCTTTTTTATTTGTTTATCTTTCAGGCTTCTAAAAGCAGACAAATGGACTAAAAGTTGTGTTTACTGGAAGCAAAAAGAACAACTTGTGTGGGTTTATGGCTCTTTGCTGAACGAAAAAAATGTGAAAAAAAACTCCTACTGGATTATTTACTTGATCAGCCAGTCCTGAAATCTGCTGGATGATTATGAAAATACATTGTATATGAAAGTGGCTCTAAAAAATGTCACGGAAAAGGCGACTATGCAAAGCGGTGAATCTATTCACTCTTCTGCGCATAAAAATGTAAATTCAGGCCAGTCTCAAATGCTGTTTATTGGGGAAGTGAAAGTAATCGGCTTTGCCTTAAACTCACAAAAGGCCTTCAATTTCCCGCCCTGCATTGCTGCAAGTGAGGAAGGGTAATCATCCTCCATAAACGGGAAAAAAAAAAAAAAAACTTCCTCACAATTCAGTCACAAAAAAGCCGATACATTCATAGCCGTCTTTGTGTACTTTTTTTTCTCCCTCATAAGAAAACAATAGAGTCCATTCAGATCAAAGTACTTGCGGAGAAGGAAAGAAAAGGAAATGAAAAGTCGGAAGAAAGACAGGCTCGTTTGATTGAACAGGAACACACACACACACAAGTGCTGGGCCCTGTTGAACTGTCCGTCAATCACATCTAGCATTCATAAGAGCTGCACACATCAGTCAGAATGCAACATCTGAAGAGGCGAGCGGAAACAGAGGCCAGCAATGAGTCTAAAAACAGCACCGGGATCTAAATTAAGTATAACGACGTGGAAAACAACAACATCATGGTTACACGTCAGGTCAAAATAAGTAAAAATTATGAAAGTTAACATGTAGACCGGTGTAATTAGTTACTTATTGTAATTAAATTACTCTTCTGCTTAAATAGTTGTCACGGTTCGCTCACTCACAAAAGCAAGATCTCAGGAATTATTAAAAACACCTATTTATTTACAATATAACACTCACAACAGGAACTGGCACATCAAACACTTGAAGGACAAGGAGTTGTGACAAAAAAAATACCGGACAATGAACTAAACACACTCAGTGGTATAAATAACAAGTGATTAAACTGATAAGACACAGGTGAAACTAATGAACATTAACAAATGGCGGGAAAACAGAACAAAGGAATCACATGACATAAACAGAGGCACATGGTGCAAACACAAGGGACATCACATGACAGAAACTACATGAACAACACAGACACACCAGACTCGTGACAATAGTAAGAGATTACTTTTCATTTTATTTTAGGTAATTTAATTACAGTTACTTATAATATACATGGTTAAATATTGTACAAATTCTACAGTAGCCTATAAATCAATTCAGAAAAGCAGAGTAAGTGTATTTTTTTCTGTTATATAAATATATTGTGCTGAATAATTATAATTAAAGAGCACCTATTATGGGTTTTTGAAAATGACCTTCCATGTAGTGTGTAACGCAGCTCTAAGTGAATGAAAACATTCAGCTAAGGCTTAAATCTGAAAGTGCACCATTTAAAACTGATTCATCTTTAAAAGAGTCGACTCATATTGGTTTGAATGAATCACCGATGCAATGAGTCTTTAGCCATGCCGGCGTGACGTCGATAAGGAACTCAAGCCCCACCCATTTGTTGCACGCGCAGACCCGGGAAAATTTAAACCGCCAGCCCCGCCCACAAACACTGTAGA